>JBCFXI010000012.1:91953-636254 GCA_038496175.1 Ampulex compressa
TGGGGTTTTCGCGCACCTGTGTTCCCCCCCCCCCCCCCCCCCCCCAACGTGATCCGCGACACCTCGACGGTGAATATACCTACCCCTGTTCCTCGAAAGATCTCGGTCCTTTGCACGCGGAAGGGAACTCGCAATGGTTAATGCCTTGGGAAAAGTAGGATGCCCAGGAGAGAAAGGAACGAGGATGGTTTGATCGATGTAAAATTAGCATTTTCTCGACAGTCGGGGGCCATTGGATCGCGGACCGGAGTCCGGCCGAGCAGGGGATTAACGCGTCTAGGGGTTCTTCGGATGAGGCAGGCCACCGAAATTGGCCGGGCTAACGCAGAGGGATGGATACACAGAGTGAGAGGGGGCAGGGAGTGGTAGGGGGGGGGGGCGGAAGAAAGAGCGGTATGCGTGTTGGATGCGAGGGTGCATCGTTGTAGAGGATATAGAGCCGGGGCAGAATTGGCGGTATAGCTGGCTGGTGGGGGCGGTGGAAGCAGGGCGCGGGGATGGGAGTACCAACCGCGTAAGCGCGAAGATGAAGAAGCAATTATTCTAATGGAGGCTTTGGGAGGATTGTAGCCGAGACAAGTGAGGTAATCCATGAATAATACCCGCACTGTTCCGTCGTGCTCGCCCATTCCCCCTCGCTCGCTAGTCCCATCTTCTCATCACCCAAACGTCGTCTGCCTGTTGTCCTTCTCCTACTCGCTAATATTATGCTAAACTCCGGTAATCCTTAAATGCCACCTCAGCCCGCCACGGATACAGTTTGAATATCCCGAGTAAGACGGCCGATCCTAGCGCGATACACCCTCTTTTCTCTTAGGAATAATCGTTGTCCAAGCCTCTTCGAATGCTAATTGAGGGAACGCGCCCGAGTTCGGTCGCTTTAACGCGCCTCCGAACTGGCCGACGAGATCGTGGATTTTCGAGAGCTTCTCCAAATTGGCACGATTCGCTCCTGGGGAACACGAGACCTGGGATTTCCTCCCCGCCATGGATACTTAACCCTGACCGTGGTTTATTACTCCCGAGGAATTCGCGGAGCACGAGGACACGGCGAGATCCCGGCAGAGGCACGGAAGCGCGTGGTCGATCGTGCTTGGAGAAGGAGAGAAATCGAGACGCCGTCAGGACGGACAGGACCTCGGGCGAAAGTGTTCGATCCTTCGCTCCCTCTTGCTCTCCTCCATAGGGGGACTTCTCTCGGGTTTCCGCTCCCCTCGCTTCCCCTCCTTCTCCCGCCTCGAAGAAGACACAGGTGCACTACCTTATATTACCATTCTTTGCAAAACCGCGAGCGTACCATTGCGATTCTTGCGTCTGGGGTAAAATCGGAAGTAATCAGGAGAAGTGGGGATCACGCGTGCGAGGAGCATTGTAGGGGGAGGGCGCGGAGTGGAGCGGCATGAGACAGGAAGAACCGCGTGGCAAGGTAGAGAGACGCAAATGAAAACGTCTGTTGAAAAGGCCAGAGCTTGGCCGAAGCGGAAGGGGGAAGGAGGATAGGGGGTAGGTAGGAAAGAGAAAGAGTAAGTGAGGCCCAGAGTGCATCGCATCAGACCTTGCACAACACTACGCCAACCGACTGACGATGCACTTAGGAATATTAGTAAAGCCCATAGCGTGAAAGCCGCTGGTAAGATGTCGCTTTTAAACATTCTCATTCATGCTTGCGCCGCGTGACTCTAAGCTAAATCATTTACGTTCGTTCCCCGTCTTATGCAGCTCGGTCCAGTTTCGAGACCTAATCGTTTTCGAGCTCCAACGACCCACCGACGCGTCGATAGCCTTCCATCCTTTGTCCCGCACATTCGTTAAGCCAGCAGCTCCCGTCGATCGATACTCCCTCAACGGTCATCTCCTCGATACACCCCCCGAAATGATCGACTGCGCGATTAGCATAGAGCTATGCTCGTTCCTTTCGCTTAATCATTTGTCCCTCGTACAATGCACACGAATTGCGTTGGATATCCAACAGAACCACCGAGTCCTTCTGTTCGCGAATGCGCGATCGGCCTAATTACGTGCTCGAAATCTGCGGATCTATTAGAGTAATGACTTCTCCTACAAAGCACGCCACCCTAGCAACAGATGGGTTACAAACCTGATATATTATGCGCGGTGCGCGTACGCTCGTAGCTGCTTCGCCACTTTATTCGGCGACGCGTGGATTTTCGAAATTGGTCAGAAAAGTTCTCGTCGTTGGTAAAGGGCGAATTCGTTTGGTGTTCCTTCGAGCCACCCTTGAAATTCTTCAAATTCTCCTGCTGCCGTTGAAAACGTTATACTTTTCACCCTGGACGTGCATCGATTTTCCGCTCGATTTCGCAAATCTGCGCACGGTTTTGGACTGGATTTATTTTCCAGAGAAAGATAGAGTGGTTGGAATAGTGTGAGACGAAGGAAACGGGGGACCTCCGCGGAGTCCACTACCTGTTGCTATTATGGACAATAACTGGCGAAAGTAACTGCTCGTATTTTATCCAGTAGGTAGCTTCGATTAATGTCGTTCGTCGTTAAGCTACTCTACCTTTGCCCGTTTTCCGATTTTGACGTTCCTTTAGGAAAACTTGGCCATAAGGAACATCCCTTCGGTGACATAGAGATCGCTGTTCGACAGAGTCAAGATAGAAATCGGGAGGTATTTCAGTCCAGAGGATCGAGGAAGGACGACCGTTGCTTTGGTGGAACTTGGGTCTTATCGCCGAGTAAACCTCGGCTCTCTATGTAATGTTTGTACTTTGCAAATAATTTCAACCATTTCAACTTGAGGTCTGCTTTGACACTGCCGGCATTAGGGTCGCACGGTTTCATAATAATTTGTTCATCGTATCGTGTATAAGGGTTGGCTGCATTTATTACAATATCCGAGCGTCGATGTAGCCGATGCACGATGAACCGCAATATGGCCAGGATCGTGGCCTACTAACGGTGGTGACTCTTTCGCTTCTTATATTCGATAGCGAGTTGGCCGATCGAACTTTTTACCAGTCTTCGTTCTTAGCCAAGGGGATAAGTCCGAGAACTTTTTCGACGGACGAAAGTATCGGTCAATAGAGGCGCATGGCTAGGCACACACTCTGAAGAGCCAATAAATGGCCTTTATTTGCGTTAATACTCGATATACGCTGGAAAAGTTCGGCTTCATTACATCGTGAAATTGCCGGAAGGCTCTCGGGCAAGGAGCTATTAATAAAGGATAGTAGAGTCCGACCGCGAGCTGTAATACTTTAAGCAGGCTCAATCGGAAGCCCTATCGTCGGCGATCGAAAATTGGCGAGTTATCGAGTGTCATCGGCCGATCAGGATTACCCAAGTTGTCTCGAGCGGGTTGGCAGTGTTGGCAACCTCGGCCGTCGTCAATCGAAAGAAGGTGCTTACGCAACAAAGGGGGTGGAACGCCTCTCCGCGATCGATTAATATTCTTCGTGGAAATACAGCCTCTGGGAAGTTGCATTTACCGTGCTCTTCTTGAAATTCCGCGAGCGTACGCCACAAGATTAATATTGACGGGTTCGGCGGCGCATCGATATGCACGATGGAGCAAATTTAATTTTCGTGTCTCGGGGATACCGAGCCGAGGAACGGAGAGCGCAAGCCGACCCTTCTCTCACTGGACCGCGGGCTTTCTTATCTGGATTGGTTACGGCTCGATGCGTATCTTCGGCCCGGAATATAATTAAAACTTTACCGCGGTATCCACAACAACCGGCGCGATATAAATCGCCGGCTCGGACGAATGAATTAGCGGAAAGCACCAGCGGGAATACTCATCGATACACCGTCCCTCTACGCGTTAATATTGCAGAGACGGAGGGCGGAACGTATCGATGTTTCGATCATCCGATCGCTCAGGGCCGTTCGGGGTCCTTGATCGAAGCGAGTGCCGATATCGAGGAGTACCTTTGACGTTGCGAAGTGGGGAGAAAACGGATCGCACCGATAAGAGTGATCGGCGTACTTAATCGCCGTCGCATCCGAATCCGGCAAAGTACATGGGCGACGCTCCGAAAGAGATGCTCGGCGCCTTTCTCGAAAGTAATCGAGTGCAAATTTGAGGGTGGAAATACGGTGGTGCGATGATCGTCTGTCATGCAAATACGCTTTGCTCGTCATGCCAGAATGGCGATTCGAAAGAGAGAGGCGAGGCCAGGAGTTTTCTAATTTATCCGAAACGCCCTGCGAGTAGACGCTCCGCGAAGTTGGGTGACCGAGGCAAGAGTAAGAGCAAGGGCAGGAGCAATATCCATTAGGGAGTGTTGGAGTACTCGCGCAACTGTCTCGGATAGAGGGATAGAGCGAAAGAGGTGCGCAATTCCTTCTTCCTATAATAAGAGAGCGGGCGGGGGCCATTGGGAGGAGGACAACGAGAACGAGTCGGGGAGGGGAAAGAGCGAGAGTTGCCCGTTAAAATTTAAACCGCCGACAAAGCCGCTCGTTTTCTTCTCTTTTCGCCTTGCCCTCAAAGCTGGCGGCCGGAATCTTGGTTTCGCGAGGTAAACTCGCGCGTAATGATTCTAACAGGTGCGAAGGGAGGATCCACGCGCATCGGCACGATCTTGTAAACGGAGCACGGACACGGCCGCACCCGAGGCCTTTTTGGAGCTAAAAGGAAACGCGTGGTACGCTGGGAGAGCTGGTATCGTTTACGTAGCGTGGGACGTTTTCGGTAGGTAGGTACGCGTACCTTCCCACCGGCCAGCCGGCCCCGATCGATCTTGCATCGTAGGCAATCGCGCGGGTGCTCGGCCACCGGTCCGACTTTTGGAAAGTTCGAGTCGAGCGGCCTGTCGGAGAGAGCACGTGAGCGTGTAAGCGTGTAAGCGTGTAAAACGATTTCTCGATCGAACCAATCGAGCCTTTTCCGGCAGGAGCGCGAGGGTTTGACGCGAGGAGGCCGAGGGAGCGTGGTGCGGTGTGACCGGTGGCTCTTCGGATACGTACTTGCGGGGGAGTCCTTGTAAGCCGAGGTGGTTGCCGCTGGAAAGAGTCGGAAAAGTCAGGGGCAGATTCCGAGGTGGATTCGGGTGCTACAGACTCGGCGGAGAACGAGAATGAATAGCGATGGTGGAGAGCAACACGAAAGGGGCGGCCGCCCAAAGGCTCGCTCGAGGACCGGGGAGGGCACCGTGGCTAATATGCAAATCTTAGCCTCCGATTTATCCGGCAGGGCCCAAGCATGGCTTTCGAGAAAGTACTCGATTCTTCTTCCGGCTCCCCTTTTTCCTTCTCGACAAAACCCGGCCCGCCTCCCGTAGCAGCCAGGTTTAATGGGCCCGTTCTACCATTGGCCATGCACACCGGCTCACTCCCGTTGGCTATTAATTTCCGATAACCCATAATCAAGCATCGCAAAGTCGTTGAACGGGGTTGGTAACGTCTCTTTGATAACGTCAGGGATAGACTCCTTCAAAGTGGCGCTCCTACTTTTCTCGGTGTACGACCGGTGTCTTCTCGGTTCTGGAAGGATTCGCCGATCGACGATACGGGAGGAAGATTCGATGAAACGTGCGTATCCAGGGTGGAAGGTTTGAATGTTATTCCGCTTGGCTACGGGGGGAGGAGAGTTTGGTCGAGAACGGACGGTAGGGTCGAATGCGTGGATATAAAAGGAGTTGCGAGAAAAAATCCTTATGAGAGGACCACGCTGGGAACGAATTCAGAAAGCAATCCAGTCGACGGGTATAATCGGGTACGTACAGGCACCTCTGGGATTTACGTGCGTACCGCGTACCCTCGTCCAATCTTCTTTATGCGCTGCTAGTTTCTTCGATCGCCTTCTCGCGTCAATCCATATCCGTGTACAACGATCCACGATACCTTTGTCCCTCCGCTTATGGCCACCCTGACCCACGTAGCTCGTTTCCACGCCCGATCTTTCCACCGGAACTTGCTTACACCTACGATATTTTCTTCTCCCCGACTACGACCTGAATTTATGCATCATCAAATTGCCAGGCTCCGCAATTTTTCGCCACCTTTCGCTTCCTCGTCATTGGCCCTTTCAGCCTTGCGCTTTGGCGTTCATCGATCGATTTCGATCCGATCCTTGCCGGGTGGAAAAGGCGTTTGCTCGAGTCCTTCAGGAGTCCTGGAAGAGCGTGAAACGTTCGTTGCGTTAGTCCAGAGTAGAACTTTTTCCGCGGAGTTCCATCCTGGTGGTTGCATCGGCTACGAGCACCCTTTCTTTCCTCGCATACGATCCAAGAACGTCGAAGGTACCAGATGGCCAGATGCGCTCGTAAAACCATCGTCCCGTAAAACCGGCTACCGTCGGCTACCGAGACGACCATCGACCATTCCTTACATGGTCTAATTCCGAAGTGGCTCCCGCCTCTCCTTCCCTTCTTTCTATTTGTATACGAGCGCGTTGCGCGATCACGGCCGTGCACGGCTTGCCGGACTTTGGCGCGACGAGCCCGGACGCGTGGAAAAAACGTAGCCCTACCGCTGGATCGCCGGGCCCACGCGTCCCATTTCATCCTTCCCCACGGCCGCGCTGTTCCGCGCAGCGTTGCGCACACCCACCATTGTGCGATAAATTTGATCTTGGTATTGACTTTGCTCGGACGGTCCATCGAAGGTCCGTGTATACCCGATCGAACGGCGGGCCACGCTCGCGTTATTAATTGGGCCTAGGGTATAATGCAGCAATAACGTTAGCGGAATAATATAATAACGCTATCGGGTCTCAGGCATCGAGCTGACCGCGAGCCGCGCCAATAGAATTTGGCGACGAGGCATGACAAACATATTTGCATAATATATACTTTACTAGCTTGCTGCCGAAATTTGCTACGCAACGGCAATCAACCAGAGGCGCAGCGGCGTTGCTCGTTAGCGTTTCGACGACCAACGAGTAACATTCGCGCATCCGTGCGCGACCGTACGATCGTTAACGTCTAATCATCGCCCCTCGATCGTGGCCTCGCCGGAGATTTTTCACTTTCCCTCCCCGTGCGCGCAAATGCGGATTCAGGGGCGGTACAGGGTAGGGGAGCTTTCGGTCGTCGGTTATAATCCGAGGGTATACGGCCGGTCCAACGCGGCAGCGAGGACAGGGATGAAGCGACAGGTAGGCGGGCCGGGTAGATGTAGGAGAGAGAGTCAGGTGTGTGGAGGTATGGGTTTTAATTATTTCCGCGAGATGAGATTTCGCCACCGCGGCTAGTATTGAGCGTTAGTCTGGTGTAAATTCCAGGATCCAGGGCTAATCGGCATAATTCCACGGAATCCGTAATGGACTTTGGAATAGGCGGGGACGTTAGCGAGCTCTGGGGCTGGCGACCGCTTTCTCTCTCGGCCGCTTCCACCCTCTCCGTTCCTCCGCCATCGCCTCCGCCCGACCCCTTCGGCCGCTCGACGCGTCCTCCTCCTTCTCGGCATCCCCTTCACCCCCTCGCCGCCCCGTTCGTCCGGTCGTGCCATCGGTTAGGCACCCTCCTCGCTCTCCTCCGCGCGCCCGCTCCTACCCGCTTTGCCAAATTAGATCTTCCCGCTATTCGCTGACCAATCGCGACGAGCTTAATGCGATAGATTTGCCAACTGTTCAGAAAATCTGATCGGCCAACGGATCGCGTCGCGCCCTGGATATTGCCTTACGGGGCCACGCGTGCGGCTTCCATCCTCGGCCGCCTATATCCCACGGTTTATCCCTTGGCCATTCGTGGCTGGACCTCGCCGAGCTTTCGCGTCCTTCCCGCTTCTCGAGTCCGGATCTCTTCCTCGGCGAGTGGGTAAGGTAAGGCTGCAAAACTCACTGGCTCGATACGTTTTCCGACCATCGTCCTCGTAAACCGATACGCCCGGTTATAAATTCGTCGCTCCCCCACGCGTGAATACGATGTAATGCCGAGTAATGCAAATTGATGTCCTGTAGAGTATTTATGAAATAGCCGGAGGGCTCCGGTAAAGAGCCCGCCCGTTTCCACCTCGATTCCTTTCCCTCCTTTTATTTTTTATATACGGCCGCTGTGCCGTACAAATCCTTCCACGAAGAGTACACGCTCGTAGAAGTCCTAAAATGAACGGCCGACTTGGACAAGCAGTAGACTTGGACAGTTGGGCGGCTGCAGTTCGATGCTAATGAAATTCCGCCGGTCGCTTTCAGGGATCGTGCAGTCGGTCGAAGTGCCCGTTGGTTTGACATGGGTGCGAATGCGCCGAACGCGTGTGACGCTGGTATATTACCCCCGAAATGGAACGGCCCGCTGGCTTATTCTCCTTGCACGCGCGGGAAATATTGTAAAAAGCCGAAGGAGCGAGCGGCTTCGTTCCCAGAGCTTTCTCCCCGCCCTGGCTTCGAGGGCGAGTGCCGAGATACGACACGTTGCTCGTCGATTCGAATGCCCCGCTCATCGGTCGTCGAGCCGAAGAAAAAGATCTCGACTCGGCGTTGACTAATCCCGATGAGCGTAAAGCAGCCTATAATCTCGGTAGCATCCGTACAATCGGGAGGCGCGTATCCTCGTTTCATCTGGAAACGTAACGTGTCGCCGAATTCGCGTCGCGCTCGCGGGCGGTAGAATATCTCGTCCCGTCACGCTTCCCGACAGATTCGCGCCGCTTCGACCGCTATCTATTCATTACCCTACTCGTCCTATTCGCTCTCGACGTTTTCTTCCATTCTCCTCCGCTGGAATGGAATGTTAATGCTCGTTTGCGTCGCTACAAAACGAATGACAAATGGAGGGCTCTCGCCCAGGACTCCCCCACGGGCGGCAGGGAAAGTGACGCTTCGCGGTTACGGGCTTCCCGGGGAGATTACGTATCTCGGAATACCGTCCTTCGGCGTTTCTTCGGCCACGTTCTCTCCTCGCGCACGCTCACCATTCCGCGATGCATCCGCCGCGGCCGCCCGAGGGATAGGCATTCGGATTCCGATTCGAATTCGCATTGGGATTGGGATCGGGATTTTTCTCGCGTCCTTTGCGCCGATTGCCTCGGATTTTTTTCCCCGGGCCTTCCCCCCGACAAAGCCGAACCGTTTGAATGGCCACGCCGCCGGTCGGTCAATGCTGCCACAGAACCATTAGCGGTGGTATTACACGCGAATTCGACAGCCTTGAACCTGTCCATCTTCCAGTCGGCAAAGGGCTTTGTGCGCGATCATATCCTGTGACGTTCGACTGCAACGCGCCGGCACAGAGGGCAGGGCTCGTGGGTGTGTGTATAGGTACGATCAGACGTTCGCAGGATCGCACGGGGCAAAGTGGCGGCGTGGCGAGTGTCTTTGACGTACTCTCCGCTGCAGTGCCGCGTCGTCGGCCATTATGCGCGCAAAGGTTATCCGCGCTGGGAGCCGGAATCGGTAACGATCGGCAGGGCCGAGCGCGATCGAGAAGTCTCGCTCTTCGCTCGAATCGGCCTGGTCGTCGGGGCTCCGCGATGAACTCTCGGAGGTGAACCCTTCGGCGCGCGTCGTAGGGCCCGCATGGCCGCGGCCACTTTTCGGTGCCGCTCGATACGACTATCGACGCGTGCGACGTTACTTCCGAACCCAAAGCGGTAATAATTCAGCGGTAAATTCGCACGTTGGAAATTTTCCCACCTGGCCATGTAGGATATTGGCCGCGGTTATTTCAACGCCCACTCGCAGATTTTGCACCTGTATAATTTACCATCGGCCAAAGCGCCGCCTGTATCCATATCCCATTTGTATTCGGCATTACGCGCGCATGAATCGCACGGGAAATCGCATTCCTATTTCCGGCTATATCATATCCGTCATCCCGTCGACGTTTGGCGCCGTTAGTTTTGAGTACCGGGCCGCGTGTACCGCGGTGGTTCCATTATTTCGGAGAAAAACATTTGGGTGGATTCGCGGGAGGCAAACGCGTCGAGCGTGTGCCTTCGAAACGAGGCTGCCGGTATTTGACCGTGCCGGCCGAATAAAAATTCCACCCCCTTCTCCTCTCCGCTCGAATATTTATTCGATACTTGGCCCGACATATTGTGCCGTACGCAGAGTGTCCCTGGATTATTTATCGGCTCCGTAAGAGCGCCACCGGTGTTACGAGCCCGTACGTCTACCCGAAAGGCATCTCGGCTCTCGTAGCCCGTTCACGGACCGGCTAAGGAGGAGCGGAACGCGCTTCGCGCTTTATCACGAATCTAACCCGCCGTGTAAACTCATAAAACCTCGACCTCTGTAACCTAACCGGGCACTGACGAACGCTAAGCTCCGCCGAAATCTCAGCCCACCGAGGAGGAATAATAACGCGAGCGTATTCGTATTTTTTATCGAGATTTCGCGCCTCGAATCTCGCCGCTTTGCTCCCCTCGCTATTTCGCCGCGGGTACTTACGCCTCGCAACAAAAGTACCTCCCGCACCCTCGGATCGACGCGAGAGCTCGAGGCTGGAGATACATCGCTCGCTGTTCGCGCCCCGATATTCTCGCCGGTAGCCAGGGATTTTCACGTCCGCCGAAAGTCCCGCGCGCTCGGCAGAGTTTCGCTTTATTCGCGCGCGAAGGAGAATCGTTCGATCCCTCGGAAGCGCAGGCCCATCGAGGCCTATCCGAGGAGGCAGGAATCGGGTGTTTCCACTCGCCGGTGTTCCCGCACCGGGCGAAGAGTGCCAAAGCGGTGGCGCCCTTCCACGGGATGTAATATCGATCATTATTCGCTTTAATGAGCTATCGGAGGCGGCCCCTGGAACGTGACGTTTACACCGCAACCGATTGGGAGGGATGCCTTGAACGATCGGTCGTTCATGCCTAACGAGTTCGCGTTTCTATCTCTTCGGCCACGAAACTCGAGCGCGTATTGCCGCATCGAATAACCCTGCATGCGGATAATCGGCGGGGCCTCCTCTTACCAGAATTTCAAACCCAGCACCGCCGCGCAATTCGAACCTATCGATAATTAGTAGACACTTCGAATCAAATTAATCCGCGATACTACTATATCCGAGATAACTCTCGTCGGTCGGCCATTAATTAAGGATTGCGCCATTCAAGTGGCGGTGGATGGTCTCTGATTATAATGACCAACGAAATTTCTCATCGGCCTCGATCGCGCCGCGGCTCCGTTTGTTGACAAAAAAATCAGCCGCGTCCGATCGATACCGGCAATCCCCGAGGTGGCTCTTTAAAGCTCTCCCTCCTCTTTCGTTGCGCGATGCCGGAGCGAGTAGGTTTGTCGGCCGGTCGCCTCGGAGAATCAATCGGAGCTCCTGGCATTTTGTCGAATCGGCCCTCGCGGTAAAACGCGATAAATTTTCCCGGACCCGCCGCGAAGAAGAACAAACGGAATGGAATTTCTGCCGGGTTTGCATTCTTGCGGACGGTTAAGACGATAATACAACGGTGGCCCGATTCCGTACGCGCCTCTCCCCCGCTCCCTCCCGCGAGTTCCTTCGCATCGCGGGGCATCTTTCGCGATCTAATCTGCGTGCCGCGCCAAGCTTTCCAGCCTCGCGCCAGCTTTCCAGCCGGAAGGCGCTCGGGCGCTCGGGCGATCCGCGACAGCGCGGCCGACGAGACGCGCTGCGGGCGCGATTCGAGAGGGGCCAACGCCTCGATACGCTCCACGAGGAGGCTTCGGATCCCTCTCCTGGCAAATACCTAGATCGAGAGGCTCTTCCCGAGGCAAGTCACGAACGGGCCGGATGGCCGGAGCTCCGGCATTTCCAAGTGGTCGGCGGAAAAAGGGTTGGCTCGTTAATCCAGATCGGCGAGGCAACGCCGGAAAGAACGGCTGAGGCATCCGGAGAGGAGGGCAAAGAGGCCAAAGAGGCCAAAGAGGCCAAAGGGGCCAAAGGGGGCAAAGGGGGCAAAGGGGGCAAAGGGGGCAAAGAGGGTAAAGCGGGGGTGGGCGAGTTTCGGACGTCGAGGAGGGAGGGTGAAGGCGCGGAAAAGGAGCGTCGGAAGGGGCGGAGGGCCGGGGAGGGTGGCCGGGGAAGGGAGAGGGCGCGGAGGGCCGATATTGTAAGTGGCTGCGAATCCTTTATAACTGAGAGAACTCGTGGGCTAAGCGGAGCGAGGTTGGAATTTTTGATGTAGTAGCAGGCAGATATGAATATCGGAAAGTTCCTAAAGGAATTCCGTGGGATCGGAGGGCGAGCGGTGACGGAAACTCTTCGGCTGAAAGCGACCGAATCCGAAAGAGAGGGAAAGGGAAAGGGAAAGGAGGAGGGAGGGGAGTAATCCTTGGCTCCTGTACCACTTGCGGGAGTGGTACCAACTTTGAGAAATTGTCGCCGAATCGATAAACTTGACGGCAAACAAACGGTGATTCTGAGAGCCGATAGACGGCTTCCTACCATTCGTTCCTGCCGCGCCATGAATACAAACCGGAGTCGGAGCCTAACGTCGCGTGGATTATATGGCGAGAAATCCAAGTCGCTCTCTCTCTCTCTCTCTCTCTCTCTCTCTCTCTCTCTTCCTCTCTCCGCGATACTCTCGATTTCCTCCCTTCTCCAGCGCGCCCCTCTCTTTCGCGCAGCGCACTGTACGCGCCGGCTACGGGGGCGATATACGACAGTGCCGACTACTCGGACAAGATCCATCATTGTGTTATAACTTTGGAGGATATGTAACCGGGTGAAACGCGCGACCTAATGAAATTTGGCAGATTACTATATCGGGAAACTTGCCGCGAGGGAGCAGCCAACTTATGGTCCGATTCGTCCTCGTACACGAGCGGAATAAAGTTACTACTCTCGATGGTTCTACGTCTACGGTAGCCGGCTTTCGACGATACCCTCGCAAACTGCTACCCGTCGGGCCGATATCCATTTATAACTTTCTCCAAATATTCTCGAATTACCCGCGGTGTCGGATTCTCCGGTGATAATAATTGGAGATTCTCCTTTCCTCCGGAAATCGCGGTCCGCAGAGGGCGCATTGTTGGCGGCGCGATTACGACTGGAAACGGATTTTGGCTTGGAAACGTTCGCCCCTAAAACCGTCGTTTGCATTTCGCCTTTGCCATTCGAAAAAATTGAATCGAAATTGGCGAATGGCCTCCTACTCGCGCGGCGGAGCTTCCGATCGAGTTTCGCGCGATAAAAGGATCGACGAAGCGCGGAGGCCGGGGAAAAAGGTGTGTAGACAGCATTTACATTGATCGCTCTTTTATTTGCATTCATATGTTGATCTCGCTTGTTATCAGCATTTTGATAAGACATGGGTAGGCTCGATACAATTTCCGCCTTGGAACGACGTTATAGGGGACAGTAATTAAATACATCGATGCACGGTATGCGTATCGTTATTTACATGCACATCATATGCGTACACATGACATACATATACATATATAAATATGTGCAGCGTATATGTACGTACGCCGATCATTATTGTACAGTCCGCGATGCGCGCTTTAGTCGGTTCGGGGAGGAAGATGATTTTATTCACAATAGGAGAAACGCTCGTCTCGCTTCTTGCCGCTCTTTAATCAGCGTAGATAAATATTTGTAGTGCAAAATATATCAAGGCCAAGTTGTTCGTCGGAGGATGGACGAGTCCTCGTTATTAAAGGCTAACCCTCCTTGTTTTTACGCTTTGCCATCCTTTGCGCGGTCGAGCTTTCGAGACGGCCCCATTCCTCTATGCGGCCTTAGCTGCCCGCCAACGTTTGGGGCTTCTAATCGATATTAGGGTTTAAATTATTCTGCAGAATTTGAGAAGCATGTCTACGTCTTGTCCCATTCGGCTACCCGATAACAACGCATCGATGGATCGATCGTGGCCCGATACGTACCTAATGCCTGCTGCGGATATCGGTGGTCGTGACGCGTCTTCGTTTCTTCCCGTGGAACGGCTTTTTCCAAAGGCATTTCGATCGGTCACGCATGAATTGGGTGGAACGAATAGACTGAGAATAGCAGGAGCAAGGGCGGGAGGAGGGGTAAATGGGGTGGCGGCGGACGATATAGGACGACCCAAACGACTCATCCGTGATCCGTGTGCCGCGATGCAACGACGGGTCCTTGCGCTTAAACGAGTACGCCAATTCTCTTACCATTTGATTTTTACTTCCCGCCTTACGTTCTATCGTATATATTTTATAATTGGCGTAAACACCTACGATCAACAATCCGATAACTTCGATAATATCGTTTTGCCTTATTAAGTAATTTACACGATCTATACATAAACGTACTTTCGTACCCGCCGACATTACCTATCGCGCGTATTTGGTTCTCTAGCCTCTAACGATCATCGAATCCTTTTGCATTCGCTCGGACGATATATCTGCGACAGGGACGAGAATGTAGCCCAATCGAATGTCACTGTCCGGACGATAGTTTCGCGCTGGACCACCATCGTCTCGTGTCTTCCTTTCCCATTTTCTATCTCCAGATCACCCGGACACTTTGCGATTAATGTTATATTATACACGGCGCTCTAGAAACCGTCCGCTCGGTCGTTATCCTCGACAAACCTTCGACTTTATCGCGCGCTCTCTGCTTATGACCGTGCAACGAAGAGCCTTGCTTCTTGCATCGCGCCCTTTCGAACGTGCTGCGAACGACGCGATCCGATCGAAGCGAACGTCGCGATAACGACGAATTTACGGCCTCTTCGAGCACGGTGCCTCTTACGCGTTTACAAACATTTGGCACGTTTTGTAATCGGGACGAGTAGCTGATAATTCACTTTCATTTCACATACCTTTCTTTCCTCAGCTCCAGGCAAAGTTACGTATCAAAAATTTCAGGGAAGTCCTTTCGCTGCAAGCAAACCAAGGATATCGCTCCAACCTTTCTTACGGCCTTCCTAGACGCTCCTTTATTTCGCACAAGCTAATATTGGGACGCTTTATTTATTTTTTACACAACTTCCGGTAGAAGCTCATCGCAAGAACGTCGTGGCAGTGCGTGCATGCGCATCGATATCGACACCGAGAGCATACGAATACAACAGCCTCATCCCTCCGAGCTAGATCGATTCGATACGCGCGACACTTTCGCGGACCGATCGTCCATCCAGGAAATCGGATCGACTCGAGGACCGCGAATTCCTCGCGATTCTTCGATTTACGAAATTATATTCTCTCGTTACATTCGACTAGGAGATATGCTCGACGTGATATTTACGCGACTGGAAGATTCGACGTGGAACTCGATCGCGCTCGACGCGCACCCCTTGATATGCCCTGCTCATAATCACCACGCCGAAACTACGATTTTGGGAGATCAAGAAGGATTTACTTTCGATTTCTCTCCGCACAAACGTATCGATCGTTCGAAACTAAAATCCGTGCAACCGGTGCTTCGGTTAGACGGAGAAATGTGGCGCGCCAGTTCGCGTCATCGGCGATACAAAAACCACTTAACAATCGTATCATTACGATGGTTCTGACGATCGGCCAGCCGTATGAAAAGGGAGGAGATAGGCGGCAGGACGCGAGACTAACGAGATATCTCGTTAAACCTAGGCCCACCTACCCTCCTGGTGCTCCGTCGACTGCTCGGCGAAGCAAGATCCGCGATAATCTTCCTTCCACGGTTAACATTTCTTCGATATTCGTTACAGCGCTGATTTGAGCAAACGGATACGCGGAAGTAGGATGCCGCCGATCGCGGATGATCGTCGTTTCGATATTATTAGGAAGCGTTACACCGGCCTCCCTGGAGGAGAGAGGGCCGTGCGCGGCGACGAGCTTCGAGCCCCATTCATCAGGAATATTTCAAAGGCCGCCGGTTGATCCTCGGCGAGGCACGCGAACCTTTAGGACTCGCCAACTTGGTATCGCCGGTTAAACCGCGCGAATGCTCTCGCGATCTTGTCCGCGAACAACACTAAAGGATGATCATTCGCGAGGTACGTTCGACGAGGATAGATATGTACAGGCCGTGGATTACGCGTCTCCGATTCCTTCCAAGTATCTCCGCCGTGGCGGAAGAAAACCAGCCGGGCAATGCCAGGCGAGAAAAGTAATTAAATCCGTTCCTCGACGGTGGAAGGGAAGGGCGAGACATATTTTGAGCGTACCGGCGTGCTCTTTTCCCTTTTTCATCCTTTTTCTTTTTTTTTTTTTTCTCTTCTACCGTAAAAACAAGAGAGGAACTCGTAGTAAACGCGGTCCAGGCTGGCGCTGCGGGGTAGCACGTTGCATCGTCGCGAGTCTCTCCAACATCCAGGTTCGCGAAACGCTAGCGCAAGACGAGACCACGATCGCGAGAAAGAAAGGGATTGCCGTCGACGTTACCCGAGGCGAACGAACCTTCGGGACGTTCGTTCTTCGGGGAGTCTCGTCTTCGAGAAGGGAGCACGAGTCAGGAGGATCGTTGACGAGCCAAGGACGATACGCTCTCGATGTGTTACGATCGCGGAGAGAAATCGGCAGGTTTTACGTAGCTAAGAGGGCGCAATGTGCGATGAAGATGATGGACACGGCCGAGGATAAAACGTCGTCGGTGGCGGTCGAGGATGCGGCGTCCTCCCCGTTCGAGGCTGGCTCGTGCGTCGAACCCGCTTCCCTCAGGGATCCTTGATAAACGTGATTGAGTCTGTGATCGCGCTCGTTGCCCGACTCCTGCGCGTCCTCCTCGCTCCGTCGGTCGCCCACCTTCTTCGAGTGCTTCGGCAGTTCCATATCTGCGGGCAGTCGAGAAAAGAGACATCGCGTTAGAGCGAAGCGCTCCGAGCCGTCCATTCGCCCGGCGCCCCATCCGACGTTGGCCTAGGGCGCGAGTAAAAAATTTCGATGGCCACGGCGATGGTCGAATTGCGAGGGGCGATCGAGAGAGGAAGAGGGCGTGGGAGTAAGAGGAGAAGCGCGGTGGTCGGAGAAGAGGCGAGGGAAGAGGAGGAGAGAGCGGGAGGCGGGACGTGCCGCAGCTCGTCCAAATAGCAGTTTAGCACTGATAACACTTGGCGGACTTTTATCGATCATGTCTGGCAACAGATGGCTCACCCAATTCCCGACGGCGCGTTTTGTCTGGCCAAGCTGATAAACGATAACTAATACGGAACGGGAGGGCGAGGGGTCCGGGGAGGGAGCGGCCTGGTCGGATATTGTTTCGCGGACTTTTAGCCCTCGACGTGACGTGCCAACATCTCGCCACTGTCCTCCCGCGCCCCGTTTCCGCTCGAGGCCGCCCCCGCCAACTTTCCCGGATCGGCCGCGCTCTTTTCTCTCCTTACCCTCCTCGCTCCCCTCCTTACCGCCCTCGCACCCTCGCACCCTCGCGCCCTTGCGCCCTCCCCTCTTCGCTTGTAACCTCGGTTTAACGGTTAATCCCCTCGGCTTATCGGATCGCGTGACCTCAACGAGAAGTTGAAGCACGCCGTACGTCGGGCTATCACCGGACACAAACGTTCCCACACAAATGAGCGCCGATACACGTGGCCGAGCTCTTGGTTTACATGGCCGCGCGATAAAATTTCCATCATTAACGATACCACCGCGCACCTGTTCGCCGATAATGGACTGCGTGCAACTGCAGCCCTCGTAAGTACCCAAGACCGATTCTTTCCGATCGTTGCTTTCCCTCGGACTCGAGTCTCCGACGGACGCGCCGCGCTCTCGATACTCACCGTAGAGTCGTATGTTGCCCTCCGCGTCGCCGATGGAGTTCTTCGAGATGCACTTGTAGCCCCCTAGATCCTGCTTCTGCAGATGCATTATCACCAGACGCATCTGGACGCTGTAGACGGACGTTTTGGCCTCGGCCATCGAGTACTTGTTATTGCTAATTATCATTTCGCCTGCACCAAGGAGAGCGGGCCTGAACACTCGAGGAATTCCACTCGAGGAGCGTGCAAGCGCGATCGGCGAAGAGCCAAACGATTACGCGAGCGAGGAATAAATGATAATCCGGGAAGAGAGGCCGCGGAGATTCCGCGAGAGCACAACGTCGAGGGCTATTAATCTCTTTGAGCTGTCTCTACGAAATCCCGTGTAAATTAATTCCCGATATTAATGAGTACGTAAGACCGAACCCCGCGTAGTTGGATCAAATATTTGTGCGGGTCGCGATTAAATGATTCATGGATTTTAACCGGGATCTGGGTTACGACGGGTACTCTACGCGCTCGTCCTCGCGGAAAATTGGGAATTCGACGTGGACTCTGATCAAACAATCGGTTTTAATACCGACTTTCGCTTTGACAAGTACGGCCCGATCGATCGATGCGCGAAAAAAAGAGCGAGCGCTTCCCTTTACCTGACTCGCGTGTCCAGTAATTAATGGCCTTCGGCGACGCCTCCACGTGGCAAATCAGGGTGACGTTGGTTCCAGTTGGCGCGCCGACTAGCTGGTTCGGAACTTGGACCATCGGATGAACTGCAATTTATCGTCGATCTATTTATCATCGAAGCGACCTCAGTCCACGCAGCCCCTGAGGCTCCGAGGAAAAGGTTACGCTTCCGGACGTCGCCCATGGGAAGCGTCTTCGGGGTGGCCACGTCGCGGTGGATAAGGCTCGGCCCTTACGCGCGGTGCGGTGGTTCGTAAGGAGAGGCGGACGGGGCTTGGTCGAGCGTACGGCCAGCGAAAGAATCGAGGAAGGGTGTATCGCAATGATCGTGGAACCGAATCGCCTTATTCCGAGTTTCGCTACGTTCGTCCCTTTGCGGAAGCCATTAGCCGGTGCCGTGTACACGGCTCATGCTAATGAACCGCCGGTGTACCTGACAGACTGTCATTTGGTAGGAGAGAGAGAGAGAGAGAGAGAGAGAGAGAGAGAGAGAGAGAGAACCAGCTCGCGGCTGGTGCGCGCCTTTCGTTTCGAATATCGTAAGCGGCTTTTCGTGAGCTGCTTACGTTTTAACGGCAAGCCGACGAGCACTTCTTTGTGATCGTAACCGGGTCTGTCTCTGTGTCGCGTCCGGGAGATGCACCGCAAACCGTTTTCCGTGCACCGTAAGATACATAACGCGCTTGCCACTACGCCGATAAAGCTCAAGAATTATCCCGTCGTCCGTCGCCGGTTTTTCCTACGGCGCAGCCTTTTCCGCCCCTTCTTTTTCCGCGACATACCGGCACCGCGGGTTTCCCCAGGTTCGGGGCGGGTTCCTACGGGACGCCCCAGGAACGAACTTGGCTCGTCCCTTGGGAGGGAGCGGTTCGGGCCCGGAGCGAGCACAAAGCTTCGCGATGCGCGTCCCCGATAACGGTGCTCTCCGTCGCCTTCGCGTTCCCTTTACAATGCGGAAACCGAGCCCTTGGCGGCAGATAGCGCGACCCTCCGACCGATAAATCATCGACGTAGCGGTTAACGGTCGAGGCTTTCGCGAAGGCTCCGCGCTCGAGGAATTTTCGTGCCGGCACACGCGGCTCGAATTCTCCGGCGCGATTCTCCTCGATCGTCCAGATCCGAGCCTACGAGCCTACTACTTCGTCGATTCTCTCGAGCGGAAAGAGGCCGTGCGGCGGCGCTCGTCGGCGGTGCGAGGAGGAGCGTTTCCCAGGAACGATATCGTCGAGGGCCGAGGCGTCGGCTCCTCCGGCCTTGAGCCTTTATCTCCGGCGGATCGTTCGAAATTCCGAGCGATAACTCGCGGTTGCTCCCGCGATCGAGCGTATAAGGTCCGGCTCGTCGGAGCGTATTCAATGAAATTCGATTATCCCGCGCGATCGTATCGCTCCGAGGCAGGTGCAAGATCGTGGCGTGAGCGTACGTACATCCAATTTCCGGGGAAGAATTACCTCTTGGCTGGATCTAAGACACGGGCAGGCCGGTCGTAACCGCGGCTTAACCCACCACCGTCTTCCGTGGGGCGTCCTTCCTCCACCTCCCGCTCTCTCCCTCTCCCTCTCCCTCTCCCTCTCGCGCTCGCGCTCGCCTCGACCATCCTCGTTCTCGCGCCAGGGTCTTCTCTTACCGAACCAAGAACACCGGCTAGGTAGATCGTCCCGAGTACGTAATTTTATTATCTCCCTCTCCCTTCGACGCTCACCCACGAGCCTCGCAGCGTCCTCCTCGAACCACCGAACCCTCGCGCACTTCGCGCTGTTATTTAACCAGTATTTTACTTTTGCTTTTTTTCCCGCCCCCTTTATTTCCCACCCTCCCCCCCCCCCCCCCATCTTCCCTACCCTGGCCAGGTTTTCGCACAGACGCTCCCTTTGCCAGGGTGAAATTATGCAAAGAAGGAGACGCTGGCTATCTCTGTAGAATGCCGTTGCCGGCGTACACCGGCGTACAGCCGCGCTGTTGTTGCCGCTGCCTTTGCCTCCATATATTCCGTTGAAGCGGGACGTTTTTAAGACTGCCTCGCGCGGATAAGGCCACCGCCGAGAAGTTTACTTCGCGGACGATTTCCGTGGAAATTTGTCGAGGCCGGCGGACTCGGTGAATCTTTCTCGGGAAAAAGTATGTATGTACGCAGAGGCGAGAACGCGAGAGAAAAGGACGTCGACGTTCTTTGCGAGCGAGCAAGAGTGCGGATGCCGCGCGAATTCGCGATAATCTCGACCGGCCGTAAAATGCATTGACGTCGCGCTAAGGAAAAGACCGGCTATCGGCTCGCCTCGAGAGGGGGGAGCCTCCGGCCGAGACGAGCCTAAGCGCGGAAGAGAAATACCGAGGATCGGCTCCTCTCGAGGGATGCCGAGCGACCGCCGATCGACGGACACCGCTCCTAAGCGGTATTTGGGGAAGCATCGTGGCGTACTCACAGTGCACGTGCAGCATCATCCGGTTACTGACCGACGGTGGTACTCCGTTGCTGGCGATGCATAAGTAAACGCCCATCTCGCTCCTGGTTACTTTCGACAGAGTCAGCGTTTCGCCCTCGGCGATGGCTACTGTAATGGGTAATCAGGATCGGGCGATTTTAGGGAGACGATCGACGGCTCCGTTAGGATGGAGCGAAGACCGGCCGATCTCCGTAAGAATGATCGCGTCGGGGCCAAAGAGGAAGGCCTCTGGCGCGCGCGCGCGCGTCGAGCCCCTTCCGCGGCACAAGCCGACAGCGCGTTCTACTTACTCCTCGTTTTACCACCCGTGAGGCCGGCGCGGGAAATAATTTCGGCCCCGTCCTCCCTCTTCCAGACGATGTTCGGCTTTGGGTATCCCCGGGCCTTGCAAACCAGCTTCGCGGATCCACCCTCGGGCACCATTAGATCGCTCGAGCTCTCCTCGGATATAATGTCGGGCGGTATCACTACTTCCAGATAAGCGCTCTACAAATAACACGCTCTGCGAATAACCGGCAGCTCGCAGCGGCCCGTTGTCTCTGCGAGCCGGGCCCGTTTTACGAGGCTCGTCAAAAATCCAGGATCGCGGGGGATCCCCGAGTTTACAACTCACCTGACTCTTCATCGGATCCGTGTTAACCTGGCACATGTATATTCCACGGTCCTCTCTCCGAACTCCGCGGATGTTCAGCGTCCAGGTGTTGTAATCGCTGTGAGTTACCGAGAGCCGCGCGTTGTTCGTAATCACGTGCTCGTGTATCGCCAGGATCGCTTTGGTGTCCGCTTTGATCCACGCCACCTGTCATCGCAGATCCATTGCTTAGTACGAGGATTTTATTTTCCTCGATCGTTCGAGCGCAAACTCTATGCACGAGCACCGTCGACCTTGCTACCGTCGTGCATGCCGTTCTTCGATACAGACGAGGCTCGCCGCGCTCTTCGCGCGCGGAAGCCGCTACGCTTTATCGCGCCTCGTTTACGACTCGCGATGATCTAGAATTATCGCGTTTCGTTAACGAGCCGCGATAATCGGTCATCGCCGATTTCCGCTCGTCTCGCTTTGTTCCTCCACGCTACCTTACCCTTTCTTCCTTCGGAACGTTTGGCCGTTGGAACGCCAAAGAGCAATTTATCCCATTTTCCCTGGAAACGCCAAGGACGATGGGACGTTGAGAAACGGTGACCAACCGTGATCGAGAGTGACGCAACGATCCTCGATTCGCGCACTTTTATCGAGGGTACGAATCGTTGGGGCAAAACTTTGCGGGGGCTTTAGCAAGTTTCGAAGCTATCCCCGTAGGAGCTTGCTTACGCTCGTTACTCTCCCTCCGGTTCTGGGCGAGCGCGGAGTACTGCCAAAAATTCGGTGAAAGGAAAGCTGCAGAGGGGAGCGCCGAGGATATCTCTCGGCTCTCCCACCCCCAGCCCTCATCTCCACTTTGCATAGATATTATTGGCATGAAATTGAACCACTGCCACGTCGAATATTTGACCTCGCGTCGCCGTGAAAGGCTATCTATCAACCGACAAAAGAGGTCCACGGTTCTTATCGATAACTCGAAAGCGGAGTGTATAGAGGGTAGGAGAATCGAGACGCGAAGGGGTGGGCCCGTGGTAGTATGCGGATGAGGTGCCCGAGTGTTTGGTACTGACGGCCCCGTGAGTGCTTCCACTTATAATACATTATACGCCGATGGTAAACCCTCTCCCGGTTTCCTCCTTCGCCCTCCCCTCTCGTCGGTCCCCCAAAAAACGATCCCTCCCGCGACCGCCACGGAAGTCTTCTCGCGGCCACGACGGATGCTCGTCTCTCGAAAAACATTCGCGTCGCCTCGCCGCTCTCGGGGAACACCCTCGAGCGTCCTCCGCGGAATCCCGATGGACCAACGAACCTCGCGTGCTCGGTACGAACGAAATCGGGAGAACGCGCCGATGCTCCCGCGTCCTCCCGAGGACTGTCGACGTTGGATCGGCCCTCTCCTCCGGCAGGATCATAGGCGGCGCGCCAGGAGAGAGAATCGAGTGTATCATCGTTGCGGCCGCTTCTCCATTCCCGGGTTTGGAACGCGAAGCGACACTGTGCCGCGGCGGTGGCGGTGCGCGCAAATTTGCAGCACAATGAGAGCAAGGGCTTAAAGGGCACAGCGCGGCTCTATGGAAACGACTTTATCTTAAGTAAAAGAAGCCCTCCGCCTAATGCAGTTTCCCTCGGACATTTTCGAGTTACGGCGCCGGGCGAGCTCCTCCGCGCTCGCCTCGGCGAAGGAGAGGCCCGAGGAGAATAATGCCGAGCGAAGGGAAGGAGGCGGCGAGTGGCTGGGGGGACCGAGAGGAGGGTGGGAGGGAAGGACCCTAGTCAGATATAATATCGTACTACGTGCACCTATCTCGCGCGGCCTCCATTCTCGGCCCTCTTTCATATGCAAAACCATCGGCGGCGCTCTATTGTGGCGCATTGTGGGATCAGGAGCCTCGGTCCAGTCTACCACACCTCGTTTATTTCCCACCATCTCCTCGCGCCGCCTCGCGCCCTCGCGCCCTCGCGCCCTCGCGCCCTCGCGCCCTCGCTCCCCCCCTCGCACTTACGTCCCACCCGCCGGCCTTTTTATTTTCTTCGCTCTTCACCGGCAAGATACCGCCGTTCCTTTCACCGGCGTACAGATAAATGGATAAATCCGCTAATTAAGAGTGCCGCGGCCGCCGCGGCTCGTTTCTCCCGAAGGCACGCCGCGGCGCGTCCCAAAGCCGCGCTGGACGTGTCTCTCGCCTCGCCTCGCCTCGCCTCGCCACCCTCCTGGGCCCACCCCCGGCTTTCCCCGCTCCTCCCCCGTCCCAGCGCCCCTCGCCGACGGACCATTATTCCGCGCCCTTTGTTTCGGCTTTTTTTTGGATGCGGGGGCAACTTTAAATGTTAGAATTTATTACCGCACGGCATGGCGCGCCCCGTCGGCGTGGCCGGTACACCGAAACGCACTCACCCGCGTACACCTCTACGCGTATCTCGTCCGATTAACCAATCGTGCCGTCCTATCGAAGGCTTACGCGAGGACTTACGCTTGGAAATCATTCCTGCCCACCCCCGCGACCCCGCGGCCCGCAGCCCCGCGCTTCGTTTAGATTCGACGAGCCGCGCTCTCGTTGTCCTTTGTATTTTTCACTTTTGTCGCTCGGCCGTGCCGCGCGCTCTTTCACCCCTTGATTTCGGTGGCGATAACCCGAATAGTATTCGACGATCGGTGTCATTACGTGGGATATCGAATAATACGGGTCGGCCGGTGCGGGGGTGGAAATTCGAGACTCGATGGGAATCTAGTCGAATGATCGTCGAGTGCGAGCTCCGCAAATCGTTCGTTTGGAACCGTGGCCGGCGAATGTCGCGAATACTTTTTCCGGCGCGCCTTTGGGCGAGCGGCTTGGCCGAATTCCTCCCTGGATATCTTTGACGTGGCTCGCCTCGCGGCACATCTCATACCGTCGCGCCCTTAGAGCTACTTACATCCTAGATTTTAAAATTAAGTGCTCGGTGTTTCTCATCTCAGCTCAGTCCAGTGCTTAGTTAAAACATGCTTCATGCAATTCTCGGATCTTCCCCATCGTTGGGTGTTCATGCATCTCCTCGCATGCGTCGCGTCGAGAGAGAAATTTCGCGATCGAGTCGATCGACGCTCTTTCCCCGCGACCCGATCTTCGTACTTTGCTCCTGGTAATAATCGAGAACGCGCAACGCATTTCGACAATGTGCTCGCGATCCTCGCTCGATGCGGCTAACACCATTTCCATCGCAAGAGCATTCGATCTTGCGCATTCGATTAGTGCATGGTTATTATGGGCATGTGCTATATCCAACTGTGCATTGCTCACGAGCTTATGTGAATCGGAAAACCATTTTTCCACGCTCGGATAATAGCCACGATTTTGAAGCTTTTGGATCGGTAATCGTTCGAGTGTCTTTTGCGATACAATCTAAATTTGAGCGTGGACGTTGAAAAACTGACGTGCCACCGAAACACTCGTGTTTCCCTCTCAAGTCGGACGCTATGCGCATTGTAGCGCAATAGGATGATCCATTTACTCGGCGGTTTTATACGGACGACAAAGTAGTGTTTCGCGATATTTTATTTTTGCGATCGTCCCTCGACGATGCACCGCCATGCGTAAGCCAGAGGATTTATTACCGACGAGTAATTTAGAATCAAAACCGCGTTTTTTGTTAGCCGGTGGATCGGACGATACCTTTCGTATCGAATCCTATATTCCTCTGGTTGCCGGAATACGGATTTTCGGTATGTGCAATTAAGCGTCGAAGCTTAAATCTATAAAGCCACAAGCCAAATGCCAGGCTTGAACGTGTGCGGGTATTAACCGTCCCGCGGAATGAAAAATTATAACAAAATCTAGGCGAACGCTGTATTTTTCGTCGGCCCCTAAAGCTCCTCGATATAGGATTTTGTCATAAAGCACATTTCTCTCATGCAAAAACGAGCTGTCCAAATGTCCAAAGAAGCAGGCAGGGGTGATGGCTTCGTTATTCTCGAAAGGAACTTTCTCCGCGAGCAAATTCGAAGCGTACGCAGTTCGGTCGATGCAAAATCGAACTCGCTTAATTTTGCGCCGTACACAGTCGGAACAATTTTGACGATTACGATCGAAAGAGCTTTATTATGCCATATGTAAACGACGTCATCTATACGGTAGTCTAGGCTGATTCACACGGACGAAGATACCGGGTTTGATTATGCCGGTATATATGCGCATACATTCGGCGAGCGCGAGACTCGGTCGGCCCTCCTCGGAGTCGGAGGAAAAATGAAAATGATAATTTGTCGTGTATACTATAAATCAGCAAGGCAAATGGCCGTTAGGCGTATCCGCATTCTTCCACGGCTATGCATTTTTTGTACCGAATCAAAAGTAAGTCGCGCGATCTCCGTCCGGTATCGGAAAATAAGATGGGCGTAAGGCACATCTTTGGTAGAGCCAGTAGAGCGCTGATCGTTCCGAGGGTTTTGCAAAGGCAGGACACGTATCGGTAGGGTTCTTCCTCCAGTAAAAAGTAGCTATTCGAGTTTCAGATTCGACACCAGCTTCTCTGTTCCGCCGGCGGGGAGATTTATTTTCCGTCGAAGAGCGGAAAGGAAGGAGGGTGAGATGGATCCTCGTGGCTCGGCGAATCTTTGATGAAAGGGAAAATTCTTGACCGTGAGCGAGTATAGCCGCCAAGATGCCTCGAAGGCTCCGCCGCATCTCCTCGTTCTCGATCCGCATAACCGTCGCCGGAATATTGTTTTTCCGGCATAAAGCAATTTTCGCCGTCCCCGGGGATCAAAAGTGTGTCGAGTGGCAAAGGGGTGGCGTGTCAAAGGCATGGCTCAGCCCCGCTCGAGTACCGTCCGTAGCGTCCGTAGCGTCCGTAGCGTCCGTAGCGTCCATACCCAGGCCGCGCTTCGATCTTTGACCGAGCCCGGAGGAGAGTTGCCCGACAACTTGGAATTTCAAATCGTGCGCTCTCTTAATCGTGCCGACACTCTCTCAGATTTCAAGGAAGACACCCGGCCTTTCCCACGGGGCGATCGCTTTACGAAAATCTACGCGGCGTCGTTCAAGCCACCGTAAACGTGCGATCCGACCGACGGAATCGCTCCGGAGAACCTTCCTCGCTCATCCTCCGATATTTTCCTCCGTGGCTTTCCGGAGCTTCGATACGTCTCTAAGCTCCTCGAAGCGACCGCTTCTCCACTGACCGTGAGGCCGGCTATCTTCTTCTTTCGCGCACGAGGTGTGAGCTCGAAAAGGACGTGGCGCTCATGATCGTGCCTTTAACTTCGAGCGTCCGTTCTCGACGAGATCTCGTACTTTTGTTCCGCGCACTTTGAAAATGCTAAACGCTCTGCCGGAAACGATATTCGTTCGTCGCATAACGGTGCGCTAGAGGTACCCGAGAAGCATCGGCTCAGGAGCGCGGCTACGTACTCGTCCAACTCCTCGTCCGTAGTCGGCGCGGCTTTGGACGATCTACGTTCCGATCTATGGCTATCTCGACATGGTAAGCGCATGCCACTCTGGTACTTAAACCTATCAACGGTCAGTATCTCTACCGAATGTAGGCCGATTTTCGCCCCGAGTCGTGAGGTTTCGTACACGACGTGACAGTATGCATGGCCGCAAGCCGTTTCAACTATCTTGCAAGCCGTTTTATCGAGAGAATATCTTCGGCACGAAAAAGGTACGAGAGTGGTCGAAGGAACGAAAGGAGAGTGAGGGAGTGAGCGAGTGAGCGAGTCGCGGAGAGTGAGAGAGAGAGAGAGAGAGGGGGGGGTGGGGGTGGGGGCGGAAGAGAAAAGAGACGGACGGACGGAGAGAAGTTTATCTCGTGGTTGCCAGCCAGAGCGGCTGCTCCACCGGCCGATGGATGAGAATGGATATCGTACGCAGAGATAGTTGGCGATGGTGGCTGCGGCGGTGGTTTTCTTTTTCATAGCTCTGGCAGTGGTGCGGTTAAATGCAGTGCTGTGAGGTGCAGGCACGCGCGCATATAAGTGGTGCAGTAGTGGTGGTGGTATTAGTAGTAGTAGTAGTAGTAGTAGTAGTAGTAGTAGTAATAACAGTACTAGTGGTAGTAGTAGTGACAGTAGTAATAGTAGTAGTAACAGTTGCAGTAGTAGTAGTAGTAGTAGCAGTAGTAGTAGTAATAGTAGTAGTAGTGGCAGCAGTAATAGTAGTAGTAGTAGGAGTAGGAGTAGTAGTAGTAGTAGTAGTAGTAGTAGTAGTAGTAGTAGTAGTAGTAGTAGTAGTAGGTAGTAGATAAGGTCCATTACAGGCGGACACACTTTAATGGTTAAATAGTTACCCGGGCCTTGGCGCCGCCGGAGTGATCTCCGCTCGCGGAGGAGGAAGGACTCACCCGGTATCCACCGAGGTTGTTCACCACGCAGGTGAAGGTAGCGTCTCGACCCTGCGAAATCGTTACGTTCTCCAGCGGGTAAACGAAGTCTGGCTCTAGCCCCGTTACTGCAACAAAAATAAGATGGCACGTTAGAAGGAATCGGCGTTGAGAAACTGCGCGAAATCCGCAAAACTCGCGGAACGAGAGTTTTTCTGGCCGGGTCGGGGATCTTAATCCCACCCTCCTCCCTCTCCCTCCCTCTCTCTCTCTCTCTCTCTCTCTCTTTCGGCCCTTGGGATTTTGAAGGGAGAACGGACGCTTTAAAGACTCGTTGCTCCTGCAGCGGGAGTGGCGTACTTTAAAAGGGACGTAAAGGTGTTCGGAAGGGTCGGCACGTCCGACGGATGTGTCGGGCGTTCGAGCGGGCTCCTCCGTGTTTACGCATTTCTCGGCGAGCGTAAGGAGGAAGCGCGTATCGATATTGAATCGACGGCGGCGGGCATGGAGGATATCGCGACGTGACTCCGAGTGGCAGCGCCGTGGCTCGGCACGAAGCGCGGGAGGCGGCAACATTGCCGGGTGAATTTTACGAGGGTATTTACATGAGCGCAATATTTTATAGAGTACTTAATGCCAGGTCACGTTCTGTCCCTCGCTGCCTGCTCGGCCACCTATGAATCAAAGTGCGCTTTAAAGATTTCCTTCTCATCCCGCGGTGAGGCGGATAAGGAACTCGCTCGTGCTCGTACCTCGCGCGGAATATCTTACGCGGCATCTCCGCCTTTCTTATCTCCCCGACCTGCTCCCTCTCTGCCCCTCCCTCGATGAGAACCTCGCCTTTATTCGCGATGCGCCGACCGAGTGAAATTCACCCTATCGAAAAACCGAGCACGCCGGCTCGGAAACGACGGAGCGTTACATTCTCCTATTACGCAATACCTCCCCTTCCTTGCCCGAGCGCCTCTTTCGGGGCGCACACGCGACTTTTCGGGCCCGTTGCTTCGCTCCGCACGACCCTCCTCCGCGCTTTCCCCGCGAGGAGCCGAACGCGCCGAGCCCGAGAGCGGAACCGCGTAAGCTGGTTGCTCTCTCTCTCTCTCTCTCTCTCTCTCCCCCCCCCCTCTCTCTCTCTCTCTCGCGCCGTGCTCGGAGGCCGCACCTCCGGGGATTAATCCTGGAAGGCACCTCCGACCTTTGCCACGGCCGTTTAATCGGCGCCCTCGCGCCTTCGATCCACCGGCCGGAAAATCTCTCGGCGGAACGCCGCTCAAGGGCCGCGCGCGCGCGCCAACGAATCGCTCGAGGAAGGAATACGGTGACCTCGCGCTTTAATTTCGCGTCGCGGCGCCTCGGAAGGGAACGCAATTACTCCGGCAATCAATTTGGATAACTCGTAGTGGAACCGGCACGTAATTGTTAATGCGATTATCCCGCGCAGCCCGAAAGTCGTGGAGGGTAAAATAATGGACAAGAGGCGGCGAGCGGCGCATCGCGGGGCCCTTTCTTCCTTTTCGCGCGGAATCCCCGTCTCCTATTCCCGAGATTCGAGCGGCGAATCTCGGTCAGCCGTGCCTCGAAACTCGTCCCGAAGGGCGCGCGCCCTCCAGGTAAACGGAGCGCACCTCCTCGATCCGGGCTCCGAGCCTTCGACTTCGGACCCGACGCCTCTCTAATTTCTCCGGCTACTCGCGGTATGTGGCGAGGCGCGGCCAAGTATCGCCTCCGGCCGAGAGGAGCAATTAAAAAGTTAAATAAGGCCTGCACGGCCGGGCTCTTGCGCTCCAAGTTCGGCCAATGTCGAGTGCGAAAAGTTCATTTTCCGTTTCTGCCAGGTGGATAGAGATAGGCCAACTGGGTCGCGAACTTCGTTCCGCCGCGATTCCTTCTCGCGCGTCCCATTGTCCGGGCGCGTCGCCGCAACTCCGAGTGGTCTCCAGCCCGGCCCTCCCCCCGAGCACGATGTCCGCCCGCCGAAATAAGCGCGCTCGGCCCGGAGAGGGTTGGAGGGCGGCGGGCGGCGCGGCGGGCGGCGCGGCTCTGCGGCCGAGCCGCGCGGAGTAGGCGTCCGTGCCCGGGCTTTAATCAGGCCTCGCGAAAGAACCGCTCGGAGGGGCTCCCTCGTCGGGAGGTTAATGACAGATTCGCGGTCCCGGCCAAATGAAAGACGGTGTAAACGTCGGGGAAACTCGTAAAGCCATCTTCCTCTTTGAGGGGCGAACTTTATCCGATCGCTCTACGCCCCCGTTCGCGTCCCATTTTCCTCGCGGCGCGGCGGCCCTCGAATGCCCGAGCGTTGATTTTCAAACTTCGTTATCGGCCTCACGGCCCGGGTGGTTTACTGCGGCCATTATCGGGCTAGTTTTATCCGCCGCTTTTTTCGCCGTCTTTTTCCCCCGTTTCCTATTGTCTCCCCGGAGGGAGGATCGAGGATAGGCGAATTAGAACGCGCGGGCGGGGTATTTTCAATTGGCGCACCGGGACTACGTGACCGCGGCCAACGGGACAAAAGGTTCAGAAACGGTTTATTGGTTATTTCGTCTTCCTTGTCAGTCGAGATACCGCGTGACAGATTCGACCGACCAATCTATGTCACGATGTACCGCTCTGTGTTTTCCCAGGAAAATCGCGCAATCCGGTCTGCCGCTGTGTACCGATGCTGCCACGTCGCCCTCTCCCCTCCCTCCCGCTCCCCCTTTGTTTTTTCGTTCCTCTTTTTTCGCGAGCGCATTTTTACATCGCCGCGCTAAAAAGCGTTTCGCGTATGCAAGCATGTATAATTGGACGACACGGGATTCGGGGGAGCGGCTTAAATTTTAATCTTCGCCGCCGGGCCAGAAATTTCTCCGTATAGACAGCCAAATGTAGTTATTATTTTCGCGCGAATAAACGAAGTCATCCGGTCGTACCGCGCGGCGCAAAGTTGCGCGAAACATCCTTCCAAATCTCCGACTGCCCGTCTCGTTCACCCCCTCCCTCCGCCCCAGCCCCGATTCTCGCGCCATTTCCACCCGCTGAAATTCCTATCTATTCGCTTATTAATATCCCGGGGAAACGGCCGACCGCGTCTTCCTCCTTTCTCCTCCCTCTCTTCTCCTCCCTTCTCCACGCTCCGCTGCGCCCCGGTAAATATATTATCCCGATCGTCCCGGCCCCTTTCCTCGCGCGTCTCCAACGTCGGTATCCTTCGAGGAGGGCCCTGAAAACGATACGGACTCGGACGCGGAAGCCGAGAAGCGTGGAATCGCATAGCCGTGGGATCGTGGGATCGCGGAATCGTGTAATAGCGGAACGAGCAGGGCGGACTTTGGAGCGATAATCGGGCGCGCAGAGCATCCTCGTGGCGAGGCTCGAGTGGGTGGCGCGGACCGAGCAGGGATCCGCAGGAAATTTTCCGTAGCGCGAAACTGGTTTACGCGAAGGGGGCAGAAGCTCGTTTGGTCGTATTGACACGTGGAAGTGGCACGATCATGCCCGCCCATCGGCCGGCCCGTTTTCGTCGAGGCGAGAGGAGCTCCGTCGGCGGGACGGCGGGAATAGCGAGGGTGGTCGGAGGAGCGGAGGCGCCTCGGAAGGAGAGCCCGGAGGTGATCGGCGCCGATGGCCTCGACGCTCCGATCCCCGTGGGAGAGCTCGGATACCCCTCGCTCGTTCGGCCGCGCTCTCCTCGGCCCCGAGCCATCGCCCCTTTCGCTCCTCCTCCTCCTCCTCCTCCTCCTCCTCCTCGACGACGCCGCTCCATCCTCGTAAACGTCCTCCGAAGCCCCGGCCCTCCCGAGGATCGGCGCCGCGTCTTGCAACAACCCGGCCGATCGATCCTCCGCCACGACCGGATGACCGGCCCGCGGCCTCGGGGCCCTGTCCCGCGAGGCCCCCCGATCGCACGGAACTCGCTCGGCGTTGCGCGCACGGCGTTGCGCGCTCCGCAGGAAAAACTCTCTCGACGAGGAGCCCGATAATCCCATCGTCCCGCGGGGATATTTTTTTAATGCGAAAAAGTATCGCGGGCCCCCTCGTCGAGGGCATCGACGATTCTGCCGTCGATCGTGTTTCCTCAGCAAACCCGGCCGGATATATATTTTTCCGCGCAAAAGTGCAAGAAGTCCACTCGCGTAGCGGAGCGCGTCCGCCGCGGCTTCGCCTCACCGAGCCTTCCGAGGGTCTCCAAATATTTTTCATAACCACTCGTGTATGGTAATGTTTATTCAATTTATTCGGCGGCCCCGCAAACCGTCGAAACGCTCCGCGCCGTTTCCTTTCCTAATACGATTTTAAGCGGGAAAATACCCGGTAAAAGCGCTCGTCCGCGGAAACGTTTGCCGAAATGCTCCGTCGAATCTAGTTTCGCGAAAACCCCTATCCGCCGAACTCGCCGGAAGCCTTGGCCCGTACGAACGATACCCCGAGTTATCGTAACCCGCTCCTCTCGCCGGTACCTTCGACGCTCGAGGCTCGATGTCGGGCCTTTTCTCGAGAGGGGACTTCGAGGGATGGAGAGATGGAGAGGGTGAGAGAGGGAGAGCGAGCGAGAGTGGGAATTGACCGGGAGGTTCGACGTCGAGCGCCTCGAAACACTACGGAGTTTGTCTTTCCCGTCTCAGGGATTTCCCGGCGCTCCAAATGAAGAAAGTCGGCGGCGGCCTCTCTCACGGGATGGCAAAGCTCTCCTCGTCCCTTCGAAATTAGCGCCGTAGCGCGAGGGATGGTCATTGAAATTACTCGAACGTCCTTTCCCTCCGCAGGACGTGGTCCGCCGGGGAATCAGAGTCGACGCCGGAAATTCGAGGAAAAACAAACCGGCGGGAATGGCCGTGGGACGGAGAGGAGCGGAGATACACCATCTTGCGCCTACGCCCTGCGATTTTCCGCTCTCGATCGAAATCCGCAGGAATGCGCGGCGCGCGGCCCGGGACGAATACGTCGATGGTCCCCTCCGCGCTTGGACATCCTCGGAGAATCCGTCTCGCGCCGCTCGCCGGCGCACGTCGGGCACTTGAAGGAATTTTGATCGCGATTCCTTTGCGGGCGATATTAGGCTGGCGGGCATCGAAACGCGGTCGGGCAGCGCGCGGTAGGGCGAACCTTTTCCTTCGCGGTCGATCGGATAAACGCGAGTACTCGCGTTTATTCCCTCCCATCGTTTTTCTCCTTATCCTCCGGCCGTGCTTCGTGCTCCAAACCTTTCAACTTGTCTCCCAGGAAGACGATTCTAAAGAATCCTCCCGGCGGGACCGCGATATCCAGGCTCGTATCGGAAACCTTTACTTCCTCGCTGGAACGAACCAACGTCTCGTGTCAAATTAGTGAAAAAGTAGTGGCGTTTTGTCTCGGGGGACGGGGAGATTGGCGGTACACGGTACGATCGTGTAAGGGACAGTGGGATTTGGATGTCCCGCCGCGTCTCGCTCCGTCCGACTCGACTTCATATCGGAGGATTGCCTCCCCCCGGATCGATAAACCTTTTCGCCGAGGGTCGCGCCGAAGCCACTTGCCGACCACCTCCCTATTTTTTCCCTCCTCCCAACGCACACGCCCGAGGTACGAGAGCGAAGATACTTTTCCGATCGAATCTCGACTCGCTTTCGAGGCGAGGCCAAGAGTCGGGAGTCGGCGAGCTGGGCCAAGCGACGACGGTCGAGCGACGCGAACCTTTAAATAACGAGCTGCCTCGTATTATCGTGCCCCGCGTCGTGCAACCACCGTGGAGGGTGAATGGCGCCGAAAGCCACATTGTACGGATAACCAGCCTCTCGTCGCTCGGTGCATCCGCACCGTATCGCGAGGATCCGTATAATGGGGCCGTCGAGAGATTTCGTTTGGCCCCTCGATTCCTTCGTAAATACATCGCGCCCTTGAGAAGCGTTCCGCTGCAGAATGATTTCCCGTAGCCAGGTGCAAACACAGCAAGGTAAACGTCCGGAATATCGGATCTTGGACTTTCAAGATCTCATTAGGATTTTCGCCCTGTCGAGGACGGAAATGGAGAATAAGCAAACGAAAGGGGCAGGTCTCCGCGCCTCGTAAGGGCGGGAGGGAGGGTGGGAGGGGGCGCGAGGGGCGAGACTCGTCGGCGGGGATGGAAATAAAAGGGAGGGGGCCCGGAGATAAAACGGTGGGATAGTTCGATAAAGTAAAATAGCCTTGCAAATTCCAGGAGGAAAAAGAAGGGCGAACCGAAGAAAATTGTTTACCGTACTTTCCAAGCTCTTTCCGGTCTCCTCAAATTTATATCGCGATCTTGCCGGGCTACCTTAACGGATTTTCTTTTTAATATTCTTCCCCTTTTTATCTCTCCGGAGATTCTTCGCGTGGCGGTTCTCCTTTACGAGCCCCGCTTCTTTTCTCCCGCAAATCCGACAAAAGAGGGCTCCGGGAAGAAGGGAGAAGGAGAGCGTGGAGGGACACGCCGGTGGATCGCGGAAGGCGGATCCGAGGGAGAAATGCCAAAGGGAGGGACGGAGGGAAGAGAGCGGGCGCGAGGGGCGGAGGCGAGGCAGGAGTGCGCGAACGTGCCGGACGGTGGGAAAAATCCCGATGGTATTAGAAGCGGAAGCAGGGATGAAAGCGGGTACCGTCGGAGGACGGAGGACGGAGTACGGAGCCGGGAATAAGGTCGGTGCGGCGCGACACGCGGGGCGATGCCTGGACACGCGGGTAGGAGCAGTGGATTTGCCGCTCGGGAACTTCTGTTTGCTCACACCCAATCAACTCCAACCTTTCCTTCCTCCCTTCGATCGTCCGCCCTCGGACGGAACGACGCTTCTCTCTATACGGCAAACACGTCCGAGCGGACGCATTCTTATACGGTCGCTTCTCCCTCCGTCGGCCCCCTTTCGCCAGCCCTTCCCGGCTTACTTGGCCGGAGGCCCTCCGTGGACACGTACGGCCTCGCGTCATCCGAACGTGATCCCGGACGACTCGTTAACGCACCACCGCAAGATTACCCTCCGCTCTTATTCGATACCCCCTCGGCTGGATCGCTCCAGCCTGTCGCCGCCCTTCGCGATGAACGCGGAGGCGTCCGGCGCGAAGGGAATCGCCGGAGGACGCGCGTTCCGCTCTTCCTCCTTTTCGGCTACCTTTCCTTTCCTTTCCTTTCCTTTCCTTTCCTTTCCTTTCCTTTCCTTTCGACGCCAATCCCTACGTTCGTCGTTACGCTGGACGGCGTCCGCGCTGTCGCGCCAATTTTGCGCCAAAGTCTTTCGGCGAAGATCCGTCGCTAATCGTTCGAGTCCTCCGATCCGATTACCAATATTCGCGACAAAGCCTGGCTCAGGACCTTGATTTCGCGGGAGCCTCTGTACGTTCGATCGGGTTTGGAGCGCTTGTCAAATTGAAATTCGATTTTCGGTTTCCGCTGCGGAAATCCTATAATCTCTTTTGCTTTGGCGCGGCCCACCGGGACCGGGTCCATTCTCACCGGCTGGAACCGGAAGCTCTAGACGTTTCGCCCTCCGATGCACGCCTGGCCGAATGATCGCTATCGCGGTTAATTATTCGCAGCCGTCGAAAGACGCCGTCGACGCGTGCAAGCGCGAGAGCCAATCTCGCGTATCGCCACGATTGGAGCCCTCGAGGACCGACCTTGGGAGGGGCTTGAATTTCTCCCTCGATTCTTTCGGATAACCTGCTCGTTCTTCCTGCTCCTACCAAAACTTGGGCAGCCTCGGGAGGATGGGGGCCGTGGCATTACGCGACGTGGCTCCCGGCGGCATCGGTTCGCCGATTTTCCTCCCGTGGACAGTTTCGCCTGCGGTAAGCGTTATTCCTCTTACCGGCGTGTAACCTAAAATTACATATTTACCGAAGCACCGGCGGATATACGCGCCAACTAATACGACGGCATAGATTCCTCCGAATTTAGGCGGGCACTCGTATACGTACTTGTATGAATATTAACAGTTTGGTGCACACGGGTAGTTTACATAGGATACATTTATGATCTCCACCGTGCATGCATATGAATGTGAGACCCTCCGATGGGGGCTCTCCGACAAATATTTAATACGTCCGCATTAAGTAGTTCCGGCTCTTTGCAAAGCCGGGTTCTTTTCGTCGATTGGATTTTCCTTCGTCGCGGAGATCCCGCAGCGGGATACTTGGCGGATTTAGGCGCTTTCGCGTAACGCGCTGTTTCTCCCTTCACGGGTGCATACGCTCGAGTGTTCCGCGGGCCGTATTTAAGGATCGACTTCGCATCGCTTCGCGGCTTTACGAGTTATCGACGTTTAAGCGGACGCTTCGACCTTAAACGCCAACCACTTCCAAGGGCGTGGGCATGGAGGCTGACTTTTCGGCCCTGTTTCGAGACGAGGAATAATTATTTTCCGTTCCGATGGTTAAAAGGGCACCAAATTAATTTGCGCCTCGACGTCCAAAAGGACACCGATCTAATTTACGCCCCGACGCGTAAAACAAAGTACCCTCTCGTCTTTCTTGGGAAATAGCTATTGACACGAATGGATTAACGAGGTAAGGAAGTCGAAAGGAAACGCTCGACTTGTGGATTACCAAACCTGACGTTCGGAGAAAAATATAATCAAGAGCACAATGAAGGTAATAAGGTTTCGGCGTGCTCGAAGCAAGCGGCGCAGGGAACGGACTCGACGAATAAGCAGACGCAGCCGCGAGGGGCGAGCGAGGCGGACAGATGGATGGACGGAGAGAGGGTGAGCCGGGAGCGAGCGGGAGAGAGAGAGAGAGAGAGAGAGAGAAGGAGCCTGAAAGATGATTAAATAGCGGGGCCGTTAGGAGGGTCCCTTTTGTTACTTTTATCGGGACAATTAGGAAGGCGGCCCGCAAAGCGATTCGCGCGAGTTTGGCCGTTCGGGCATCGGCGATGGCGCGAGGCGTGCCGCGCTTAACAGGTAGGTGCGATTCCCCTACCGCCCCCGATCGATTTGTCCGACTGGCACATACGATTCCAAAGCATTCGATAAATGTATCTCACGAGTGGCGTGTGCGCCCGTCGGGGCGGAATAAAAAAAAAAGGCCGGGGTAGCTCGTACCGAAGCCACGGGCGGAATAGGGACAAAACAAATACGTGCCTCCGTTTTACGAGATAAGTCGAAAGACAAAGCACCCCGAAATATGTTGCTGTCCCGAAAAGTGGAACGCATGGAGTTAACGGTACTGGGTACTGGGTACCGGGTGAGACAAGACCGGTATGAAGCGGGGCGAAACGATGCCCCATTTTTCATGGTAGCAATGATAATAGGAACGGATAGAAAGCTTTGCGAGCGAAAACGTGCTGCGAGCGAGCCTGGCTCTGCCGGATAATACATTCAACATTTCCCCCTTTCCGCCCCGAATTTCCCGCGCTGCCGAACGCGGCTCGCCGATGCGCCAATGATCCTCGATAGCGCCGATGCCAAAACGGCGCGGAGAGAGCGGATCGAATAATCGGCCCGGGATTTTCTTGCCGAAATGCGGACAAATCGGAGGCGTAGCGTTTCCCGGAGCGCGCCGGACTTTGCCGGCATGCAAAATCTGTATGCCGAGGGAGACTCGAGGCGGGAGATTTCATTTTGATGGATAAACGGAAGGACGAAGCCGTCCCGTCCGAGCGCCTGGCCCTCTTCCCGCGGAGAACGCTATCGCTGCCTCGATTCTCGCGCTGACCATCGATGCGACGAACCTCTCGATTATCCGCCTTCCCCCCTCGGAGCCTCGTCCTTCGATCCGCGCGAGCTCTCCACCGACTCTTTTCTCGTCAAGTTCTTCGCAGGTTGCCGTCCAGGCTCAGTCCTACGCCGTCCGCTCGTTTACGAAAAAGATGGAAACACGGGGACACGGAGGGATCCGATTCGACGATCAGGGGGAGACGAGCCGTCGTTTTTCCAACGAACGACCGCGCGTGCCTCCGTTTTAAGGGACGAGTCGTAAGATAAAACTGTCCCGCCCGGAAGTACCCCTTCGCTCCTTCCCCGGAGAGGGAAAGACGGAAAGGCAGGGAGGAAGGAAGGAAGGAAGGAAGGAAGGAAGGAAGGAAGGAAGGAAGGAAGGAAGGAAGGAAGGAAGGGAAGGACTGCCAGGGCGAGAAGGATAGCGCGGGCCCGAGGAAGGAAGGAAGAGAGCAGTATAAAGTAACGCGAAACAGTGCTGCATTATTCACGGCATGAATTATTGATGAGCGCCGCGTAAAATATGAACGCCGGTGGGTCGTTATCAACGCCGGCGCAGCTCGTGCCCCCTTCGGCTCCCCTTCGGCACCCCCTTCCGCCTCCCTCTGCCCCCCGCGGGCGGCCATCGGACGGACTCCGGACGTTTTTCCGAGGCTGTACGGCGCGAACGAACAAATGGGATGGGACAGACGACACCGCACATATTGTATTACGTCATATCCCTTGGCCGGGATCGTACTCTCGTTATTCCTCCCTCGCTTCCATTTTACTCCCGCACTCCCGCTCGGCTTCTTTTCTTTCCCCTCGATCTCCTCGGAGGCCGTCCTTCGCTCGCGGAACCTTCTTTTCGCGGGAAATTGCGGCGAAATCGTTTCTACAAGTTGGCGCATTACGCGGATCCTCGTCCGCGAGATTATTCGGGGCGGCGGAGAAGTTGCCGGCAGTTCGTACCTCGTGATTATCCCGCTCCTTCCACCCCCGAGCCTCGCGAGCCTCCACGAGGGAAAAGTCGTGTGGGAGAGCGAGCTCGCGCTTACCGTGGATTCTTATCGGCGGCGCCTCGATCCGTGCGTCCTCCGAGCGGCGCAGAGCGGCGTGCCACCGACGCGGATCGCGCCCTTTGACGAGTCCTCGAAGAGGGCGACGGCGATTTTGAATTGCCGCACGATCGCGATATCCTGAACGGACGCGAGGCGGATGCGCTCGATCGGGGTGTTTGAACGGCAGGGTTCCTCAAGGCCGGTAAACGTTTGGAATTGGGGGTAGGTTCGAGCGAAGGCGGGAGGTCGTTTCGAGTTGAAATAGGCGCGCGTAGTGGTGGAAAGGGTCGCGTAGGTAGGAGGGCCGCCGATGGGCGATGGGTGACGGGCTGGCGGGACGGAGGGCCGACGGTGCTTCACTGTTTACACGCATTCCGTTCGCCATTGATCCTCTTTGCACGGGATCGAGGGCAGTTCGGTTTCCCCCTTTCCACCGCTCTTGGAATTGTTTATAAGACTTCCGGCGGCTGCCACGCTTTTCAAAGCTCAACCCCGTTTCCCTCGGCCTCCACCTCGCCCTCGCCCCCCTTCCCGACCCCGCTTCGGCCCCGCTTCGGCCCCGCTTCAGCCCCGCTCCGGCCCCCGCCGACTCCGCGCCAGACAACAAGGGGATCGTATGCATTACTTCGGCTGTCCGCCGCACGCCTGCCCCGACCCTTCCCAATCTACTTTCGAATCTCGCCACTACCGATACGAGCCACTGCAACGAGATCAAATCCAACTCCCTGCTCTGTCACGAACTCCCTCCATACTACCTACGTCTACCTAGCGCCCGCCTTTCCGTCTCTACCTTTGCGCAAACATTTTCTCGCCGTCCTTCCTCCGCTCGTTCGCTCCTTTCTTCCTTTCTTCCTTCCTTCCTTCCTTCCTTCCTTACTTACTTTTGCCCCCGCTCGATCGCTCGCTCGCTCGCTTCGTCCTCCTCTTCCGTAGGTTCATCCTCGATCGCCAGGGTGGGCAGCCGAAGTACCTTTTTCCACGATTACGCGCGGAGGAGCCGCTTTTGTTTCGTCCTTTTTCTCGGTCGCGTCGATACGTTTCGAGAAGCGTCAGGAATGTCGGGAGGCGGAATTCGTTTCGGGGCTCCGTCGGCTCGGAGGGTTGCGATAAGGCGAGATCGACGTACGAACCCGAGATAAAACGTCGAGGCGATAACGCCCTCGTAGCCCGAATAAAAAGGGGTAGCAAGTTTAATTCGTTCGGACAAGAGGTTGCGGAGGTTTCGGGGGGAAAACGATCGGGGAATATCGCTCGGCCGTGTGGGCCGCGAGGTGAAAAACTCTGGCAAGTACGAAGGAACTTGGAGGAAAACCGAGTTCCCTAACGAACGTATACTTTCCGGGGCCTCATCCCTCGGAGCGAGCCGCCTTCTTTTCTCCCTCCCCGCCCCCGCCCCTTTCTCTCTCGCTCGCCCTCTCGGAACGAAGGCGATGCGCGAGGCTCGCTCTCCGAGGTAAAACTCGATCGAGCTCTGGGCGCCGCTTATCCGATTATCCCTATACACCGGGGGATGAAGGGCGGAAGGGGCGAGGAGGGAGGGCCGGCCGAGTGGCGGCAGATACATTCCACCTCGCGAGAGGAAGCGGGCGATTAATCACGTTTTACTCGTGGCTCCGAGTCGGGCCAACCAATTTGGTCGGAAAGGTCGTTGTTTTCGGATAAGGGAGCGCGACGGAGGCAGAGCCAGAGCCAGAGCCGGAGCCAGAGCCGAAGGGCGGGGGGCGGGGGGCGGGGGGCGGGAGGGATAAGATACGGAGCGTCGTACTCGCGGAACAATCGACGGACGGATCCTCGCCGATCCGGAGTATGGACAAACAATCTTATCCGCCCGCCGAGGGATAGGACTCTCAATTTCTTTTCATCCCTCCGCCACTCCCCCTCCCCCTCCTCGGCCACTCTTCTTCCTCCCTTCCTCGCGGCCACCTCCTCTCGCTGTCCTCCGTCCCCCTTTCCATCCTCCGATAAACGTCGCACTCGCGACGACGGCCAGAGGCCGTCCCTCCTCGGGAAGCGTTTTTTCATCTCGAATCCCCCTCGAGGCGCGCCCCGCCTCGGTCCGCCGGCGTGGCGGCCCGTGGATTCCGGGCGACGGGATCGAAGCCGGGGGAGAGCGGAATCGGCGTGGCGATCGGCGCGCCGAACTTGCTCGATAATCCCGGCGGTGAGTCGGTGGCCGCGGTTTCGCGGATGGGAGGCGGTTTGTTTCCGTTAAACGTAATTAAGCGACGTTAACGTAATACGTTCTCGGTGCGCGATTAATCCCAGGGCTCACGGACGAGCGGCCGAGCCGCGAGACCGGTAAATTAATGCGAACGACAAGCGCAGTCGACGCGGCTCGGCTGCCGGCGAATAAACATCAGGACCAGAAGTTGACCGGAGCCGCGTCTCCGGCGCTCTCCAGCGCCGCTGGCATGTCCGGAAGCGGCCCTCCTCCTCCCACGACTCCGGCGAGCCCCTCGAATATCGTATTTGGCAGCGCATCTGCTCCCGACGTCGGCGGGCCGCTCCTCGCGCATCGCGGACCTTCCGGCACGCCGCCGACCCTGTCGATCGCGATTCGCGGGGCCCTTGGCAGCCTCTCGGGAGAGGCCGCCCCTCGCTCGAGGGGACGGGGCGCGCCCGGGTGACGAGAGCGATACGCCGCCTCGAACGCGGCGAGAAGCCTCTCCTCCCCGGCAGGCGCTTCGCGAGGCCCGCGAGCCTCGCGCCGGAACCGAGGGACGAGCTCCGCCTGGGGCCAAGGGGCGCGGAAATCGAGGGATATCGGCCGTTCGCTTACCGATTGGCACGTTGACAGCAAAGAGAACGACGAGGGCGCGATGGCAGAGCATTGTGCACCGCGTGGAAAATGCGGGAAATCGTCCTTCGCTGGAACCTTTTCTTATCTGTCTAACCCCGTCATCTTCCGCGCGGACTTCCGTTCCCGGTCTTGCGACGCATGGCATGTCTGAAACAGGAGAAAAGGGGGAGCGGTGAGCGATCGTTAATGGTCGGGGATCGACGTTTTCGGCCGCCGGCGATTGGCTCGTCAGCCGCGAGCTTTATCGGCGCTTTCCACCGAGCGAACTTTGCTCCCCGGCCTCGCAGTCGCGCACGTCGGGGCCGAGCGTCGCGCCGAGCGCGCTACGCGCCGCGTTATCGCTCCGGCCCTCGCGATTCCTCTCCCCTGTCGCGCGCATCGATCGGCTCTGCCGAGCTGTGCGCGCCCGGCCGATTTCGGATCGCGTTCGTTTCCAGCCAGTTCCGCGGCAGTTCCGCAAATCCCCTTTGCGGGACGATACGCACCCTCCGACCATTCGGGATACTTTATTTCACCGGCGCTATTGCCTCTCCGCAAAAATTCGGCGTGGCCTGCGGGGAGCCCGCTTCGAATGACCCTCGAACTTGCATCTAAACGCGCCCGCGTCGTTCCGACGGAACGTCCTGCGCCGGGTTGCGCGCGAGAGAACTCGTTACGCCCGATCTTTCGTTCGAAGCTGCGAAATATCCGGGCGCCGATAGGGAGGATCGATTCGAACGAGCGGCTCTCGGCGATCGTTTCCAGCGACTCGAAGGGTCGTTCGAAGGAGCGGAGCGGTCGGAGGCGCGGCCGTATAAACAGAAATCAAGGCACGAAAGATTATGGCGCACCGCTGGAGCCTTTGCCGGCGATATTTACGAAACCACTGATTTCTCCTTAGAGGTCCCTTTGCGGAGGACGAACCGACGTAAAATGCGAAACACGAAACACGGAATACCGCAGTTCGTTACCGACGAGGCAGAGTCGATCCATACCACAAACAGCGCCGCTCGGGAGTACCGACGAGCCGGCTTCCGCCGGTTGCCGCCACGATGAAAAGTTCGTCTTGACGCCAAATTTGCCTGGCTTTAAACGCGCGGAGACCCTTCTTTAAATAGACCTACGCGCGTGCAAGACTCCGCGGAGGTGTTTCCTTCTTTGATCGGCCCCGCGAGCTCCCGCTCTCCGCCGCTTTTGCCCTACGGCCGACCGGCCTTGTCGTCTGCCAGCCGCCAGGTGGATAGCGACGCGTCAAAATTTTTCTCGCGACGCTCCTTGCTCCGACGATGGTCGGGTTTTTCTCTCCTACGTTCTTACGCAAAAAGTTGCAAAGATTACGGAACCGAGGTGGGCGTGCTCGCAAAGATTGAACTACGGCCCTCGTAACGGGCGGTGCCATTGCTCGGCGTTCAAATTCTGCGTTGGCCGGGTCCCTAGGATTAAAGGTAATCGTATCTTTATCGGCAGTGTTTCGCCGAAAGCGATAAATTCGGCATTCGCGGGTAGACGCTATACGTATCCCGGTCAGAGTTGGACCGTCGATTACTCGGAGATAAAAAACCGACGCGAACGCGCATCACGGTAAATATAAAATACTCCTTTTCGCGGATAGACTCCCGCAATTGGATCTACTTTAACCCGCGTAATGCTGGAATAACGAACCGGCGTCCGATGGACGTACGTTAATCTCCGCCCGGGTTTTAATTATACCCGGTAAGAGCTCGAGCGGCTCCATCCTTGGCCGCTTCCCCGTAATACCGAAAATTTGCCGGCGCAAATTCGCAGGGCGAGGAGAGCGCGAGGACAGGCGCGTTACGTTCGACGGGCACTTTCGCGAAACGTTACCAAATTCGTGTACGTTTCTTAGAATTCGGGTAGTTCGCTCGCAGAGGCGAATAAAGGTACCTACGTGTGCTCGGAATATAAGATACGCGCATATATGTCGGGCCTTATGTGCAAGATACCTCCGTGGATTCGTGAATATTCAGCAGCGCCGATCTCCGGGCAGGTTTACGGTTCGTCCTCGCTTTTACGAGTTTGTCAAGATGAAACGGCTGGGCGCGAATTGGGATCCTTCCTTCCGCCTTCATCGACGCGCGAGAACGCTTCGCTTTGTACCGCGACTACTGCCTCGTCGAAAAATGAGGCGCTAGGCGTTTGATCTAATAGAAAACGCGCCCCTCCTCCCGCAGCCCTCCTCTCCCAGGGGGTTTATTGTTTCCGCTTTGCTTACCGCCATCGATCACATTCCGCTCCCGAGCCACGACATCGCGCCGTCCTCGCCGTCGAGAGGAACGGGAGGCTGCGCGCGTTCCTTCGACCGGTCGACCGACCCTAAGGCAGACCCCGATCGACGCCTCGCATCGGGATTATCTCCGTCCACCACGTCCCATCCACATCCGGCGTACGGACCTTCGACGATGGACCAGATTTCCCCGCGTTTTGACGTTCCCACTTTGTTAACGGGGAAAGAGCGCGCTGCCGTATTATCTCGCGGTCATTGTACGACCGCACGTAACTATGCAAATGGCTGTTAATGCGCCAACTCGTATAAACGGCGGACGGCCACGAACGCGACGCGCGTCAACCTCCGCGATCTTACCGTTTTGATTCTCGAGTTACGCAGAGCCGAGCGGTCGGCGAAGGCGCGATTGTCGCGATGCGGATAGCCGCGTATTTTCTCCGAATCCCGAATAGATCGTCGCAGCTCGTCTCGATGCGATTAGCATCAGCGTCGCTCGAACATTCCGACGGCAGCGCTCGCGTTGCTTTCCTTTATCGAGCGCGATAGCCACCTGCCTCCGCTCGTAATTCAGAGCCGCGGAAAGACGCAGAGCCGCTCTCTCCGATCGTGGATTATCCGATCGACGATGATCGCGATCGAATGGAAGAAGCGGCGTTCGATGAAATCTCTCCTAGGCGCCAGTTTGGCTTCGAGGCGGCTAAATCCCTTTCCGCGCTACGTAACTCGGGTGAGAGCGGCCGAGAAATCCGTGCAAAGCGTAGGCCGGGAGGGCCGAGTCCCTCTATCCGGATGCGGGATCACTCGGATCGGTCGGCAGGCTCGAGGGGGGGCAGGAGGACGGGCTTTTGAGCGAGGCTGCGGTAGACAAAATAGATTATAGGGCCGTTGTAAGCCGTTGGTCGTCTCGGCCGGGACAGGCGGGGTGCGCCTAGCCGGGGGCCAGGGTCGAGCAGCCCCCGGGGCGGGCGAAGGAGGGGCGAGGCGGTAAGGGGGGGGCTAAGACCTGTCGATACCGTGACGCCGAGACCGCGCTTTTTTTGCCAGCCACTCCATTAACATCTCATTATGAACACTCCGGTACCGCCGGTGACCTCGCTCGCCGAAATATCTCAAGTTCGAGCTTCCATTAAAATATCTGTCGCGCCTGCCGAGTCTCGGAGTCTCGGAGTCTTCGAGTCTTCGAGCTCTCTCGAGTCTTCGCCTCCTCGGCCCAACGAGCCGCCCGCCGCGTCTCTCGCCTCTCGTCTCTCAAAGCCTCGCGAGTTTTGCCCCTCGAGTTCGACGGCAAACGAGCGCCGAGTCGTGGAAAAATGCCGATGGAGACCAAGGCGAATCTCCCCGGACGCGTTCGAGAGCGGTATCCGCTTACGCGCACCGCTCCGCCGTGGATGCCGGATTTTCTGCGAAATCACCGAGAGATCCGGGTATTCTTCGCGCGTGGAGAGCGAGGGTTGGCCTCGGAGGGTGGCGGGGATGGGCGCTGGGCTGGGCCGAGAAGGGGGAAAGAACCAGAGTCCTAATTACCAACGTCTTCCGCGGCGCGTCGACTTTTTCTGCCTCGGTCGATTAGCGTAACTCGATTTCACCCTTCCACGTATCCGACTATTGTCCCCGCTTCGGGCATTGTTACGAGTCGCGGCAACGCCTTCCGGACCTACGGACGAACGCCCTCTCCTTCCGGCTCCCGTCGTCTCGAAACTTTTTCAACGATCCCTCCTTCGATTCTCTCCGATCCGAGCGAACAATCGCGGCTGCGTCGGGACGAGGCGCTGCCGGGAATACGCGAGTAAGGATACAAAGTTGGCGCGAGGGAGGAGAATCGATCGGGGGTTTCTTTAACCGCGCCAACTACGCGATCGATCGCGGTCTCCTTCTGTCGGAAGCCCCTTAAAAAATATTTCCACCCGAGTATCCGGAGATGAGTATCCCGTTCTTTTTTCCTTTTTTTGCCTCCTTCCCTCTTTCCCTCTTGCCCTCTTTCCCCCTGGAAACCGTAATACACGTGTCCGTTCGAGTGAACCGGGACAAGTTGGAAAATGCCGGTGGTTCGATACCATTGCGGCAAGCCGCGCCGGGAAACTCCGCGAGGTTCGGGACATGAGCCAAGAGTGGAATTCCGAGTGGAGCGTCGGTCCTCTCCGGTAGAAAGACTTTTCCCACTTTTCCTAGCGTTTTCCCGTGAACCGCGACAGGCTAAGGGGGTTCGAGCGAACCGTAAAGAGACGGAAAATCGCGGGGGCGAAACTTTCCTCGGAGCATCGGCCGTCGGATTTCAGCGGTCTCGAACTTGTTGCTCGGCGGTGCGAAGTCAAAACGAGGAAATGTGCATTAGGAATTTCGTACGGGGCGCGGAGAATAAAGTCGTGGCCGGGGAAACCAAGTTTCGAGCGGTGAATACGACGGTGATTGAAATTACACGTTAAATCGTCCGGTATTTCGGTAAGAAGAATCGAGATTCTTGACGAGGCTGCGCGCGGCGAGGCCGTAATGCCGCCTAATCGAAAGAAGGAAATCGAGAAAGGAATCGGGGGAATGGGCGGCGAGGGGCGAGCCTCGCTGAAAGGTCGGAAGGGCGACCGGTCGGAAGGGGGCAGAAGTCGGATGATCCGGAGGAAAGGTAAATGGCATAAGCCTTTGCGTGGCGGTATCGAGGAAAAGGCGAGGAGCCCGTGGAGGGTAGTCGCGGCGGCTCGTAGAAATTCGTTGGGCGTAAAGGACCGAGCGAGCTGGAAAGGACGGAACGTGGACGCTCGGTGAGCTATGAAAACGTTAAATTGTACTTGCCGCGGAGTACGTTTCCAGCATGCTAATGCCCATTGCCACCTAACCGCAATGTAATTTTCCCAGGCTCCAAGATATATCTGGCAAGACGCACGGTCCTTTACAATAGGAGATACTCTTAATGGACCATAATTCAGCTTTAAAGCGCGGCGTAAAAATTACACAATACGCGGGATAATATGGGGAGGAAAGTCTGATATATTTAAAGGTGCGCGAAAGCGAGCCTTCTTTCCAGTCGAAATAACCGGCCCGCTGGAAAAATCGATGGCCCTCGCGAGAGCCTGCCGGGAGAATTCGCGCGCCAAGCGTTTATCCGCGCTGTATCAATTTGATATTTGCAAGTTAGGCACAACGTCGCGCGACGGGCGTGTTTTGGCGGGCCGCGAAAGTTTTGGCGATGCTTAACGGGGAAATGGAGGGGCCACGTCGGGCGGCAGAGTTTTTGCCCCGACTCTAGTTCGGTTACGTGTCATCCCCGTTTTTCCGGACGTGCGGCCCCTCGAGATCGGCGGAGTATCTCGTTCCGCGAGAGGACCGTTTCCGCAGGAAGGAGAACGGTATCTGCAATGTCGGACTATCAATAATAAAACTGAGTTTACTGCCTCGGGAAATGGGCGCGCGAGAGGAGAACGCGCCGACGAATATCGAGAAAGTAGCGAGAAACACCTGCGCAAATTGAATGCGTTACAAGGCCAGGTAATACGGACCCGACCCGACCCGGCCCGGCACGGCCCTTTCGCGCCGCGTAACTTTGCAACTGCACGATGCAGCTGCAACCTTTCCGGAGGTGCACTCCCCCGGAGTCGCGTCTCGATTTTGCGGCCCTCGTCTCTCGCGCCTCGCTTCGTCGAGCTTCGTCGTGGCGCGATACTTTTGCCTCCAATCGTCCCTTAAGCTTCGAGAGACATGTTTGTGCATTTTTAAGCTAATAACGAGGAGAGAAGGGTAGGCGTATACCGCTTGGCCATTCGTTATCGGGAAGGTGCTTTCCTCGAGCGAGAAAGCTTGTCGCCGATAAGAACGGAGGCGCGGTTTCTCTCTCTTCGGAGCGTCGGAAAAACTGCGGCGAATTAAAAATTTAAGGTCAGATTCTAGAGGGGCTGTCCGCGTCGCAAAGGTTCGTCGACCCGCGTAGTCGGGGCGAGGCGGTTGATTTACGGATCCGCCCTCGTTGCCATGATTTATTTTCATCCGCGTAGAAATCCGGGAAGAAATACCCGCGCTTCGGTAAGGCAAAGGCCTGCCTCTCCCCCTCTCCCCCACCCACCCCTCTCTATCTCGCTCTCTCTCTCTCTCTCTCTTCTCTTCTTCCTCGGTGGCTGGTCGTCGTCCTTTGGTACGACGCGCGAAGCTCGCGAGGGCCGGCGCGGCGCGGATCCATTTAAGCCGCTCGAAAGAGGCGCGCTCTCCGATTCCACTCGATCTTCCTGCCTGACGCGTAAATGCCGGGGTTAATGCGACGCGCTCCATTAAAGTCGAGTCCCGACACCCCGGAACATTGCTAATTACACGTGGCGCGCATAGTCCGTGCCCGGCAGTTGGCCTCCCCTCCATCTTCGCCCTCCTCTGCCCTACGCCCTCCGCCCTCCGCCCTCCGCCCTTCGCCCTCCGTCCTCCGCCTTTCACCCTTCGCTCACCAGCCGCCACCCGCCACCCTTCGGCGCGTTCGTTCCCATCCTCCTTATTACCAAACCATCCACGGCGGCGTGGGATGCGCCAAGCGCGATCCGAGACACCGACCTTTGATATCGATACGTTTTCTGCCGGCTAATGCCAATTCCCTCGCCCGCCCACCCCTCGATCGCCACCCGATTCTCCTCTCCGCCTGCGAGAGGTACCGCTGAACATTCCACCGAATTAGATCCTGTACGCCGTCAAATGGGGATTTCCAGAAATTCCAAGAGCACCTACGGCGAAGGATGTTTTACTCGATCAAAGTTTTCCCAGGAGGTTCCTCGCTTAAGCGGAATCGTTTCGACGGTGAGAGGCGCCAGGATGGTGCGCCTCGTCGGATCCAGGCCGGAGGTTCGCCCTTCGACGCAATCTCGAGAGCTGCGTTTCGCGTAGAATCCTTCGGTCGTCGAGGGTAGACAGGACGAGGCGGACCCCGCGCGGCCGGATAATTGCAAATTCCATTTCGAGGACGCGAGAGCATCGTGGCCCGATGCGCCGCACAACGTCGTACCGGTGCATTAGCGATCGGGTTGATTGCACTTTTGGTACGTCGGCGCATTACACGGGGATAACGCCGAGGAATGCGCGATCCGGGGGGGGGGCGGGGGGTCGGATTGGCTCCCGCCCGAGGCTCCTCCAACTACTTTTACGCCGATGAGCTTTCGAATTTCTGGGAGGAGAGTGGAGAGGAGGGAGCGCAACGCCAGCGGGGGTACTCGAAGGTTCTGTACGACGGATATGACGTATTATTCGTCGATAAGTATTTCCTTGGATCGCCTCGCACCGTATCGAGCGAATATCAAAGTTCGACCGACAAAATTGCGCTCGATGCTCGAACGACGCACGTCGACCGCGAGGCTGCGAGCGTTATCGGCACCGTGTCGATTAAATTTCGCCGCTTAATACGCTCAACGTACCGTGAATCGCGCATAATTTGTATGAAAATGTATTTGTCAATTAAATATTCATGGCATATTAATTAAGCCGTATCGATGTTTTTTTTTCGCGATGGGAGCAAAGTAAATTACGTGACCGGTGGAAAATTATCTGGTAAAATAGCTCGGTTACGGGCTCGCGGCGTATTCCGCCGGATACTTTATTTTGTTCACGCGCTATTCGTACATCATTGCGGTGGCGATAAACGTGTCCAGCTCGAAAACCGATCGTACGCTTTTCCATCTCTATTCGTCGAAACGCGAATGAACCGTCCGATGTTAGGAATAAAGTTTCAGCCCCGTGAATGATTTCCCGACTCGATAGGCACGCGCAACGCTGCCGATCGGCTTCCCGTGGGTGGCTATTCTCCGGAAGAATCTTGCGAAAGGTCGACGTATCTTTGTAGCTCGCGATTAACGACCGAGGCAATCGAGGAAACGATCGAGCAGGCGGACGATTCACCGGTGTCTAACTCCCTCGCCTGCTCGCGCAAACTTGCTTTACCAAGGCGCTTATTTAACCCGGCTTCTCGCAGTGGAAAGCGAGAGAGAGAGAGAGAGAGAGAGAGAGAGGGAGGGAGAGAGAGAGAGAGGGAGGGAGGGTGAGCGCGACAAAGGAGAGCGGGGGAGTTTTGCCGGGTACAGAAGAAGGCTATGAGCCGCCGCGAGCGAGGGCTACAGGACGAAAAGCGAATAGGACGGGGAAGGCTTTGTTCCCGTGACGTCATGATGGAACGTGTCCCGTAACTTCTGCTCAGGAAATTGGAGAAGTATCGTGATGCAGGACGTAGCCTGTCGGACGAGAAAACCGAGGAACCTTCGAACTCCTTCGAGCCCGCTTGCACGCTGATGGAAAATCGTACCGAGCCACTCTTCCATATCCGACCGTACGGAAGCGAGATATTTTATAGTACGAAATAAAGCTGCCTCGCCATGATCGGCTCGTCGGCCGTACGAGCCGGGAGTTTGGCGGGACGAAAAAAAGAAAATGAAAAGTCGGCCAAGGGGGCGCGTCGCGCGGGCAAAAAATTATTGCCGGGGCCGTAAGCGCTGTAACGCGCGCACGCGCGCGCGCATTTCAACTTATTTTCCAAACCGGCGATGCAATTTAATCCCGGCACATTACTCCCGTTTAATTCGAATAAGCCCCGTGATTACGCGTACAATATCGGCCCGATAATCACCCCGAAATGAATTTTGCGCCAACTACGCTATTTGCTCATTAACAGCTTTGCCAATTTATGGTAATAACGCGTGGTAATAAAGCGCCGGGTGCGCCGGAACGCTTTTCTAAGGTATGCCGTAGCCACCGCCTCAAACGACGAACCTTCTTTGCGCGTCGAGTTCCGCTCGGACAAACGGTATTCTCGGCTTCGATCTCGAAGGGAGCTCCCCTCTCCGGTGGACCGGTGGAGCGAGAGCGGCGGGCCGAGGTCGGGCCACGCTGGGCATTCCTTATTGCCTCTCGCACGTGTCTTTCGACGTGCCAAGACACCGTATTAAATTCAATGTCGGCACCATCGGCGTGTGCGAGATCTCGTAAAGCATTTTACGGAGAACCTTCGGACCCTCTTGGAAGAGTCATCGCGCCAGGTTGGTAATTCGAAACTTCTTCCTTCTCCGTCCCACGCTCCCTCGGCCGCTCGCCGCCTCGCTCCGAGAGTTCATCTAAGTTTAGCTTCGGTGATTTGCATTCCTGAGCCAAGGACGCTCCAAGTTCGATAAGGCGATAAGCGTGAAAAAGCGATTTCGTGGCCGCGCCGTAAACACGGACGAGGATTTTCCCACGCGATCGATCACCGAAATCCCTCCTCGTCCCCGAAAAGATCCCGGAGAGAAGCCTCGAAGGTGCCCAAAATCAAAGCTCGAGGAGCCGCGCTCGCTTCCTCGTCGCCAAGAGCGTTCTACGCGCGTAGAAATCCGATACGCGCCGCCGAACGTTTCGCTGGAAGTCGATTTTCTCGGCGTGGAAAATTCGACACCGCCCCCGGCTCTTCCTCGTGCCGCCCTCCCGAGGCTTCCCCCGGGATGCCGCGGTGCCAGCACGGCCGCGGAGGGAATTTCTTAAGGGCGAATTTCTCCCCGTGGAATCCCACGAATCGAAGGCGGATGTCCAGTCGCGGCCTTGGGCCAAACGCAGCCGCGCCGCGACTCCATTTCCGTCTCCCCGGCAAGGCGTTCGCCCCCGCGGCCAGATCGTCGAGGCTCTGCCGAAATCGGAAAACCGTCCTGATGCTAAATTGACATTTTTCTAGACAGGAACGCCCTACGAGGCGCAAAGCGTTCTCGGGGTTCGCCCGAGGCTGTGCAGCGCCTTTGACTGCCCGGCGATCGTACGCTATTTCGGGCCTTCGGGCCGATCGCAGGAGAGAAGCGCGTATACGCACCGCTTCCTGGGGCGTCTATCGCACCGCCAGGCCTGCCTCCCGCGATATCCCCTGCACCCTCGTACCTTTTACGCGCTTATCCGCCTAATATCCGAGGCGAGGATACGCGCCCAGGACTTGCGCGATTCCTCCCTTCGCCTATTTGTTCCTTCGTTCCTTCCTTTCCAGCCGCACAGTGGCCCATCGGTCGATGGCGAGAATTGCGGAGGGAGCGGAGGGAGTTGACGGGGACGATGGGGTTTGCTCGTGGAGAGTTGGCGTTGGGAGCGCTAGATTGCTCGTTGGAGGGCGTTTTTCGGAGGCATCGGTCGCTGGCCGTTAGGAAAACTTTTACCGTCGTCTTTGTCGGCCCTGGCCGAGGGTGGAAGCTCTTTTTACTCTCGTTCTTCCCGCACGTACGTTGCTGCCAGGATGTCGTCCTGCACCTGACGTTCTCCGCGCTCCAACTTTTTGCCGGCGAAGCGAGCGGCGAATAAGAGATTTTGCGGGGATAAAACCGTGAGAGCGAAGAAGGTCTAAAGTTTCGGGCTCGATTCTCGTCACCGGAAACTTTCGATATTTCGGAATACGATTTCGAGAGATTCTCGGCCGGAGAGTCGCGGAAGGATGAACGGCCGCGTTGTAAATACTCCTTCGAGGCGCCGATCCTCGTTTGTCCGCGACACGGTGACCCTCTCTAGCGCTCGCCACCAACGAGGGAGCGGGGGGAGAGAGAGGGCAGGCGAAGGAGGGAGGAGAAGAGGGGTTGGCGAAAGAAAGTTTTCGGGCGATATTTCTTCGAGCCGATGGAATTCGATTTCGTCGAGATAGGCGTCCGCCTACGCGTACCAAAGTTCGAGGATCGCGCTATTATCGCTGGTTAGGGAACGAGGATCCAACTTTACGATCGTCGAAGGGTTACGGACATCCTGGCCGGTGCTCGAGGCCGCGGCCGTTATCGATTTCGGGATCCTCGGCCGGCTTTGACTTTTGTCTCGGGGGATCTACGGGTTTCTTCCGTCGGAAGGCGCCGGTACCGAATAAAGTTTCGATACACGGTCGTATCTCCGTGGACGTAGGAGCTTGGCCGCAAACTACCCGGCATTGATTTCATTTTATTCTTTAAGCACGGCAATCTCGCGCATCGTCGGTACAAGGGCGCTACGTCCGGATTCAGCGTCGAGAGGATGGTCCGCGATGGATCGCTCCCCGAGGGAGGGCCGCTCGGGGGCTGGCGGAGGGGAGGCGGCGAGTACGGAGGAACGCGGAATGTATACGAGCGCCGTCCGGAGGCACGAGCCGACGGGCTCGGAATTCATTCGGCTTTTCCTTCCTGGGGTCGAAAAGAACAACCGGTACTTCGAGACGCCGATGCATCAAAGGCGGTAGTGATATTGGAAACAAGAGCAAACTACTTCTTCCGCTTGGCCGCCTCTGCACCTCCGGAACAGCCCGGCACCGCCCGGCACCGCCCGGAACCGCCGGCGCCTCCCCCGGGACGGATCCTCGACTTTGCGCCAACTTCTTCCTCTCGGCCCCCAGCCTCCAGCCTCCGACCTCGCTTCTCTCCCCTTCGCCTTCGCCTTCGCCTTCGCCTTCGCCTTCGCCCGCAGAGGCGGCCGAGCCACGAGATCGGGCCACTCGTCGTCCCCCGCGTGGCCGCCCGCCGCCGAGCCAACGGACGCGGCCTTTCGACGCGAAGCCGGAGGAGTCGAAACCTCCGCGAAAGTGTGCCGAGAAAACCGCGCGGCTCCAACAACTTGGAATTCCGCCGGTGAGTTTTAAAAGTTCCACGGCCCGGGAATCGGGGCTTTCGAAAAATCCTGGCCCGTTTAACGTCGATCAATGTCCGGCGTCGATGCTCGGGACCCGTTTTCCTCGACGACGCGCCGTCGGCCGACGGGGTCGAGAGGAGGGCCGGAGCTGTCGCGCGAATTCGAGGAAAACGAGCATCGTCCTCCGTTACCCTCGGGTCGATTATATTCTTTCCGCGCTCAGACATTCGGTCGAACGACGGTCGAGCGCCTGAAAAGATAATTCGCGCATCGAATCGTGGCACGACACATCTTCGCTGGGAGCGCGCGGTGCAAAGGGCGAGGACCGATATAGCCGCGAGCGTATAAAACTGACCCTTGCCACCGTGAAATTTATAGCGTGGACATGCCACGTACATCGCGAGCGCGATGTTATTTTCGTCGGCATTACGTAAACCGTGTAAAGGCAGCCGCGATGCGAAGACCCCGTCGGCGTGATTAAAGCGACTACCTCTCGCGGAGAGTATTTCCACGAAGGTTATTTCGTTTGCGTTACGATGCCCGCAGAGGGTTCTCTCCCCGCTTTGGCGGCGCGCAGGTGAGTGCGGACGGATTCGTGGCGTGGCCGCAGCGGCGAGGCGGGTAGTTTGGAGGAGCGGCGGCCTTGAGAGCGGGGCGCGTCGGAGGGAGCGAGAGGGCGGCGGCGTCGAAAGAAGGAGCGTGGCGAGGAGGGGAGAGGTCGGGGGGGAGAGGTCGAGGGAGAGGTCGTGGGCGAGGGAGAGCGAGAGGGAGAGGGTCGGCGGGTTCGAAGGCGGACCACGTAGGTCCGAGGGTGGACGCTCGGTGGAACGGCGGAGGAATGGGGTGACTACGCGCAGCGGTCAGCAGAATCAAAATGCTTAGAAGCCCATATAACGGGCACTCGAGCGAGGTGGAAGCGGGCGTGGGTCGGCGGCCGTAGGCGGTTACAGGTCCCGCACACACCGAAGCGCCGATCGAGCCGAGTTTGTGAAACTGTCCGCACGAGTTTCCACCGACTTCTCTGCCGGGGATACTCGCGGCCGAAGATCTGGACGTCGGTCCTACTTCGCATCGGGGAACCGTCCACGATGTTCCGTCGAACGCTAGATAGTGTCGCGCCGGTAATCGAACCGTGTCGCGCCTAAAGGACTCGACCTCGTTATCGCCGACTCCGACGTTCCTTTACTTTTCCGCCCCATCTCCGCACCGTCTTCCTCGACCTCCGCCATCGGCCACGTCCGTGGCTTTACCCGCCGGCGCACTGCCGGAGAGCGAAAGAGGCTTTCGTTCTTTCACCGAGAAAACTCCCAACTAAAAAGCCGAGCTCTCGGCCGTGAGTCGGTCGAGTCGTCGGCCCGACAAAGTCGAACGTCGCCGGAGGAACGAATCATTTTTTCGGCCGCGCCCGTATTTTGCCCAAATGGAATGAGGCATTAACGTCGTGCGCACGCCGTTGTTGCGAGAAACACTCTGGAATATTAAACTACACGGACGTTGGTGCACCTTCCTAAGCGGTCGCATTACGAAGATAGCGGGAGCAAACGTTACGAACCTCCACCGAATAGTTCTAATGGAACTGCCGTCTAAACTCCCGCGTATTCTTGTTTCACAATCTGCGACGGTTAAGCCTGGAATTACTTCGATTCTCTTTCATTGCCGTTCTACTCTTTTATATCGCGTCCTATAAACAGTTTCCATAATCAAATTCCCCGAGCTCGAGGGGAGTAATTCCGAGGGACGAATCTCCGCGCTACCACTGTGCGTTAGCTCGTTGCCGTTTTATAATCGCTGCTAAAATCGGAACGGTTCCCAAAACCAAGGATTGCCCCCTGCTCGTCCATTTTCGACGCGGTTCGCTTTCGTCTCCCGCGATTCGCTTCCGCTGTGGTCTCGTTTATGGCGCTCTAAAGGATCCAAAGTGTGTACCATCTTTTTAACGGGCCACGTACTTAACAGGCTGCAGCCTGCAGTACGCGGTCCTTTTCGGGCTTTTTTTCCGGCTCGAAGCCACGGCCGACTATCCGTTCCGTTCGGCTCATAATGCGATGTATCGAGGGCCATTTTAAAACTCCTCCACCTTCCGATATTCTGAAAGCGATCGGGAGAAAATTGGATCTAAATTTTGCGCACGCACCGGCGATATATTTTTCCAGAGGGAGGTGGGGCGACCGGTGGGGGGTAGGTGCAGGGGTGGGTGCGATAGAGGGCCACGCCGGGGGTTGTTTACGCGGATGGAAAGGGCGATAAAGTTCTCGCGCTCGGGCGAGGATGCACCTCGAGTCTTCCTGCCTGGACCTCGTCGAGAACTTTCCACATTAATCCATCGCGATTGTACTTCTGTCAAAGCGCGAATTCTCCGAATTTACAAGGATGGAGGACAAAGTGAGCGCAATGTCGCGAGTAAGAAGATCGTTCATCACGTTGATAGATGATTCTGCGGTGGGGAGTGAGTCGAGCGTGTTGGTTTCGGTCCTTTGACGTCCACGGCCGGCATACTTTTTGCGAGTACGCAACACGATCGTTTTTCCACCCCAACGCTTTTTATCCTTTCATCCCCATTGCAACGTATCCCTTTCAAACTTTTAAAATCGTCGCTAGGAGCGCGCCTCGCACCGGCGTATAATTAATTTCCCAGCGTACCATTATCTCGCGCAGTCCCCGGCGCTAATTTGGTGCTCATCGATTAAGGAAAAACAGTAATAATAATTTTCTACGGGCGGGCTAATTAAGGGAGCAACAAATTAAGCGCTCTACTCTACCTTGGGCCGGGATTAATTTCCTTCCGGCTCAAATTTTCAGCGCGCGCGGAACTTTAGCCACGGCCATTCCGCGAAACGTTGGTCGAAGCAACGGAATAAGCGCATACCGACGCGTAATCGCGAACGTTGCGAAAGGCGAATGGAAAAGCGATCGAAAGGCGTGCCGGACACGTGGATCGATGGCGGCGTAAAGCCGAGACGCGAATCGAAGCTCGGAAACGAGCGTTGGACGGCCGGTGAAAATATCTGGGCGATCTCGCGGTCCGTTTCTCCCACTCGGAGAGATCGATCGGGTTCCCACCCGATGTACCCGAAGCTCTCGTCGTTCGTCCGGCCCGCCGCCGATTCTCGTATCGAAGGCGCGTCGAGACATTTCAGCGCGGTAATTAAAAGGTTCGTCCTCCGAGAGGGAAGGAGAAGAGGGATTACCGCGTGGCCGTGGACGCGAGACGAGTCCTCAAGGGGAGCGTGGATTTCGGGGGATAAAGAATCTCGGAGCGAGCGAGCGAGGGAAGGAAGGAAGGAAGGAAGGAAGGAAGGACGGTCTTGGAAGACAAAGCGGGCCGGAACGTGACGATGGGCAAAGGTGGTTTCCGTGGAAATGGCTCGGCAAGATCCAGGTGAGCTCTCGTAGGAGGTTTTAAAGAGCGGCTCCTAAAGGGGCCGTTAAAGGGGATGGAGAGGCGAGCGGGCGCGAGGAGACGCGATCGGTTAAGCGGTGGGCCGGATCAAAATATATCCGGCCTCTCGGGCGACGGCCGCTCGAGGAGCCAGAAACCCGGCGCACGAAATTTCGGCGGCGGTGCGCGTTTACGTCCTTCCTCGGTCATTCCGCCGAGAGAAACTTGGCGAATCCGGATAATCCTATTAGCGAGGACACCGAAGCACTTGCTCGGGTTAAACGCGCTGGATGAAGGGGCGGCGGCGGGGGTCGGCAAATCGGAAGCGCCGTTCGTGCAACCGCTGATGGAAACCCACACCTACAGGGATACCCGAACCACCGACTCCCCCGTTCGAGTCTCTATCGCGAACGAAACCAGCCTCCCGTAGGAATTATTCACCGCGACGAATTTATCTTCCACGAGACGATGCCAACGCGCCTCGGACGAATACGGAGATTTGCCGGAAGCCACTAGGGCCGCCTCCTTTTTTCTCCCCCGAAAGGGAGGCTCCTTTCCGAGCGGTCCGTTTCGCGGACTGGAATCTCGGGCGGATCTCTCGGCCAGGCCTAATTCTCGACGCTTATCGAGGAGGCCCGAGAGAGGATAGGTCAAAATTCATTTTGTATGCGCCCAGCGCCCGGCGAGTTTGCCGATCGGGGGTCTATTTTAAATTCGGAGGGGCACTCGCGGCCCAACGGTATCGATATTCACGGGTGGCTAATGTACGAGCCCGGTGGCTTCTCCAAATATGTATCCAGCTTTATCTCTTAGGTACGCCGTACATTCCCGCGGAGCGGTAACGGTCGTCGATACTCGTTCCGAACCCTCTTCACGCGCTGCACTTTTGTACGCGTCTCGGTAACGATCTCGGCACGCGCGCCCCCGCGCCCGCACTCTACCGAAGGCCGGGCATGCGGCCCGTAAAAGGACCACCGCGAGCCAGCCGGCACTTTCGCGCTTTAACGTATTTCACCGCAATCGCTTTTCGAAAATGACCGGCGGTCCGCGGAGCGAGAACCGAGAGGAGAACCGCCGCGATATCCCTCCCTCCCTCCCTCCTCGAGCGGTGGCAGGGACCAAAGTCTGCTTTATCCCCTTTGTTATCGACGTATAAGCGCCGGCGTAGCTTTTCAAAGGCGCGGGAGCCGTGTCGTTCGCGAGATTAATTCGCTTTTGCGATAAAATCCCGGAAGTCGGCGCGAGGGTGGCCGGGGCTGGCGAAACGGCGGAGGCGCGAGTCGCGAATATGCGCTAAAGCGTTCCATAATCGCGGCCGGGGCAAAAGGACGAGGCGGCGGGAGTTTGGAGGCGACGAGTGTAGCGTTAAAATAATACAGCCGGTGCCGGGCGGCGGTAAGACTGGAGGTATTTACGGTTTCGGCGCGTCACCGTATCGCCAGTTTTATTTGCACTCGGGGCAAACATTCCGCGCATATTCTCTGGCAGTGGCAGGGAGGCGAGCGCGGCCAATAAAGCCGCCGGCGAAGGGACGCGCAATTTTCGCGCTTTAACGTTTTCCGCGGCAATTGCTTTTTGGAAATGACCGGCAGTGCTCGCCGTCCTGAGTTCAATCAGGAAGATCGTCCGTTACGCTCGTTCCACTTTGAACGACGTTCATTGCTCGCCCGCAAATACCACGCAATTTGTTTCATTCTCCCCCGCGAAGCGACGCACCTGCTCTTCGCGGCCCCCCCGCGGAATCGCCGAAGGAGAATAACCGATCGCTCTGTTCGAAGGAAGCGTGAAGGGCCGAGAGTAGGAGAGGGCGCGGTGTCAAGGCTAAATCCTCGAGCGACTCGTCGAACGGCGGGGATCGTCAAAGTGCCGAGTACGGAACGTGCTTTAACGTTTCCGCAAAAGTCCATGTCCTCGCGCGAGATATGAGATTCAAAACCGCGGGAGACCGGCGAGGGGATGGCGAGGGGCGGCGAGGGGCGGCGAGGGGCGGCGAGGAGCTCGGGCTTGGCGGCGGGTGGGTGGCGGTGCCAGTGGCGGGGCCAGCCACCTACTTTTTCAAATTAATGTCCGACCTGTTAAACGCGGAAGAATGTAATATGCGACGTGGCCTTCTGGTGGTAACGCGCTGCCCATGGTGTGCGCGGCCAAAGCTCCCGCACACAGGTGTGCCGAGCACCGTTGAGTGCAATAATTGTACCGGCAAGCCACTTTGATGTTGATGCATTAACCCTCTCCGTGGCACCGCCACGCCGTGCGGTTCCGGCCCATTCTCCGAGCCTACCAACGATCGCCCTCTCCGCCTTTCGCCCCTCGCCCTCCGCCTCTCGCGCCACTCTCCCCATTCCCGCTGAACCATCTTGAGCGCGCGATGAACCCGCCGAAAACCGACGAGCCGTCGATCCAAAAGAACCAACCAACGGCCAAAATTCCCAGACGAACGTCCGTTGTCTCGTGCGCCGTTCACGACGCCGTTCAACCCCCATTTCGGACCCCTTCGATTTTATACGAAATTCGTTGCCCTCTCGGGATGCCCGCCGGCTTAATCCACGGTAGTCCGCCTTTCTTGGACCGTGGATCTGCTCGTGAAATCTCGACATTAAGCTGCCGCGAGATGGTTGGCTCTTTTAGCATCGCTCCTTTTTTTTTTTTTTTTTTTTTTTTTTCAGAAGAGGATTCCGCGTGAGATGGGAGGAGCCGCGGAAGATTGCTTTTCAGTCGTGAACGTACGTAACTGCTAAACGTTCTAAATCTGCGTTCGCTTTGTGGACCATTACGGATGTCCGGCCGTTTGTTCCCCGCCTCGAGGGGGTTTCTTTAATTACCTCCCCTGGCTCGTACCGAGGTATTTTTCATTTCATCGCGGGGAAACCGCGGGCAACGACAGACCGCAAAGTTTGGTGCGTTTGTGCTTGTTTCCAGAGGTTCGCGCGACGCTCCGGGGAAGACCGCCTCGGCCTGGAAGACGGAAAAGTAAACTTCTTTCTCTTTTTCGTTTCTCTCTTTTTTCGTTTACCGCGCAGTTTTGACCGGCTATATTTCATTTCGTTGCGCACGGTACGTTTGCCGTTTAATTTCCTTTGGTATGAAAAAGATAGCGGGCTGGCTTGATTACATCGTGTTTGTAACGGCTTCCGTTACGCCCGCCACGCACCAGTCGTACGCTCCACCCATCGCGTTCGTCGCCACTACCCTCGCTTCGCTCGACGAAGCGCGTCGATTTTCAACCGATCGTCGGATTTTTAAATGGCCCGCCGTTAGCCCCACGCGAATCGTAATAATGGCATTGTCGAATCGCCAGCGCCGAGTGTTCCTACGCGCGCAAACATCGACCGCCTTCATTAACGGCTCGAACGTAATTGGAAGCTCTATTTTCAATTTCGATGCGCGGCAAGTAAACGTTGAAAATATTCCGGGCGCGGAAAATATTGGGGCGTTTTGAGTGGAAGTTTCCGCTTCGAGTTTCCTCGGGGTATAGGCGTTTAAGTTAACGATACTTCCGTCCACGTTTTATCAACGTTCACCGTCATTAACCCCGAGAGATGCGTCGAAACGGGCCGCGAGAGAATACGTACGTCCGCGTCGGAGGGTCAAGGCTGTTCCGAGCGATAAGGGAAAGCGTAATACGTCCTCGTTGCGCCTTAAACGACTCGTATCTCCAAAATCTTTATTCCGTCCGTCCCGGCAATAAGGGACCGAGAGCGGATATAATATGCCGTCTTGACGGTAAAAATGATAATGGCGGCACAATCATAAAGTACGGCTCGCACTTCCGCCGCACTCACCGAGCCCGATGCGCGTCGTCGAGCGCGGGAAATATTGCCGCGAAACATTACGCCACTGTCGTTAAAGGAAAAATAACGCGCCGCGAGCGGAAGCTCCGATGACCAACGAGGTTTGCCTCGGCCCGCCCATTCCTATATGTTCGACGCTCAAAAAAGAAACTTTGCGGCTACGCCGAGAGTCGGAGGAGCGGGCCCCACTTTGTTCCCGTGGCCGTGGGTAACTCTCGAGGCAAAGGCCGGATTTGCAAGTCATTTGTTGTACAACTAATATTTTTTGGCCGGCAGCCATAAGCTTGACTTCTATTACGATATGAAAAGCCCCTCTCGTCCCGGGCGCAGGCCGAGCTTCCCCGCTAAGTCTGACATGGCCTGCTTTCCCTCAAATGAGAGTTAGAAGCTCCACGATATATTTCGTGCAGCCTCTTACAATGTGAAGCTAATATCGGCGTGGGCGCCTCTTCTTCTACGCGGACCACGTTCGATAGCCTCCCTTCCAGAGTTCGTCGCATTTCCGCTCGTCGCGCGACGGTGTTCGCGGGCGGGGATCGTTCTAATCCGGGTTAATTTCAAGAGGACGCGCCTCGTTTGCGCGTCTAAGCGCGAACGTCCCTCGCGCGTACTCTCGAAGGAGCGTGAGCAGCGGTATCGATGGCCGAGGAAGGACCTCGGCGGCGGGAGGGCCGATCGATGGAGATCCGTCCATCGATCGGTCGGACGGGGCTAGCCGTGTAGCTCGGCGGTAAGCCCGGCGGGGGCGGGGGAGGTGCGGGCGCTTTGGCCGTTATTAAAGACAGGTCCGGGCAAAGGGATCGGCGGAAGGGAGCGCAGGAAGGGCGAACTCTAACGAGCCGACCCTTTCAAACGCTCGACATAGTTTCGGACGTGCTGCCGATCCGGACGCGGGGCTACCGCCGCGCTTTCCGGCATCGGTCAGACGTCAAAGGCTAATGTGATCGACGAGCGGTACAAAATAATTTCGAAGGTAGCCCCGCAGGTCCGGCTCGATGCTCCGCCCGCGCTCCGGAGGTTTCGGCTCGGGCCTGCGCGAGCTCCTCCCGGGGAGCAGCCCGAGTCGCGCCTTTTTCGAGCGGCCTTCGAGGAGCAATCTCTCTCTCTCTCTCTCCCTCTCCCTCTCTCTCTTCGATGTCGCGCTCGGAGGACGATCCTACTCGCGCCGCTTCCGGATCCTCGACACGGTACGTTGGCATCGTAATTCGTTTGCACGGCAAGTTCCACGAGATACCGTAAGCGGGTTTTGAAATCGATATTCCATTGGCGGAGTTTGCATTATCATCGGCTCCGAGATACGTTTCGTATACGGCCGTTAAACCGCTCGTGCGAATTTCCCTCTCCGAGGGAAGGAAATCCCGGGGAGGAGGTATTCATCGTGCGTCAAACTTCGGCTTGTATCGTTCCTATAAAAGTCGGAGGACGATCGTGAGGACGTTTAAAAATGATTTAATGCAGGGTGGCTTGACTTCTCGAGAAGGGTAGACAGGGGGAGCTTCGGGGAAGGCAACTTGTTGCACCAGCGGTGACACACGACGCCCTTGTACGAAGCCCGTGTCTAAAGGTACGCCCCGTGTTTATCGTACCTAATCCGTTTTGGACCGACTCTCGATCCGACGATTTGTCGGCGAATCGAGCCGCATTGGCATCTTCGATCGCACCCTCGCTCCGCGGTCGTCGACCTCTCTTCCCCCGAGCGGCGCTCCGACGGCGCGCTCCTTGCCGGCCAGGGCCAAAGAGGCCGCCTCGCGTCCTCGTTCTGCCGCGTAGCGGGAAAAACGGAAAATTCGCGCATATCCAGGCGCGGAAAGTTTGCGTTTAAATTACACTCGTGTGCGGCTCAAAGGGCGAGTATCGCGGTTTTGCCGGTTACAGTTTTTCCCCACCCGAGGAGGAGTTACCATTTAGTTTTCGCGTTGCAGAGCTTTTTACTCCCGATTTAAGCGGGAAAATTCCTGCGATATTAGTTGCTTCGCGAAGGAGCGACGATATGTAATTATCGCTCATGAACCCATCCCGTCGAATTACGGACGCTTATACGAGAATTCCTCCCTCGACTCGGCGCTTCTGTTTGGCGGAAGGACCGGTAGCTATTTACCGCACACGTTCCGACTCGGCTTCTCCGATTCGCGAAATTGCATTCGCGATTCGAGTAGCGCTCCGATCCGTGGCCCGATACTCCTCGGGCCCCCTAATGGCCTTAAGAAATTTTTGTTCGAGGCTTAAAACTCGGCCGCACGCGATCCGGAACGAATGGTGGATTTGCATATACGCGCTAACGGCAATTAACAAAGTAATTGTAGCAGCGATTTCACGTGGGTAATTCCATTTCCTTGCTCGGTCCTTCCCTCGGTCGGAGGGACGGTGGTACTTCTGGCTCGAAGTTGAAGGAGTAACGTCCTCCAGGTATAGCGATCCGGCGGCTCGTAGTCGGTGCTTTGCTCGACGTACGCAAACACGGGAGTTGCACGCGCACTGTACTGCACGTGGGAGGACGTGGCCCCGCTTTTCCTTGATTAGGACTCAGTCCCGTGACTTTGAGTTCGATAGCCCGCTCTACTTGTCTTTGGCATGTACGTAGTCAATAAGACCGAAAATCCCTGCTTCGCCGAGTTTGTCCAATTTGCTCGGAATCGTCGCGCGGAGCGAGTCGGATCCCAGCTGCGATCGAATCGGAGTCCTACCTCCGCCTACCTTCCGCCTCGTTTCGCGAGGGGAGAAGATCGCGAGAGGGCGAGGCGAGAAAGTGGGAAGATTCGATCCCGCGAGGGTAACGCGAGGAGCATGCCTAATCTCGCTCGTTGAGCCACGGACCGCGCGTCTTTTAATCGGGGGCTAAAGCGAGGGTAACGAAGCCGATGAAAAATCCGCGAAGCGCGTGCACACGTAGGTGTGCGCTGCCGCCTCGGCGAACAAAAGCGCGAGATTGGATTGGAGGAGGAGGAGGAGGAGGAGGGATGCGGCTCGTTTACGTCTAACTAACGCGAAATTTCCAGAGGTCTGCCGGCCCTTTCCGGGCCGCGAATCGATGTTCGATGTTCTTTGATCGCACGCCGGCCGTACCATTACCACCGCTGCGAGCCCCGTTCAATACTTCATGAGCGGAATTGCACCGCTAACTAATTCTACTCACAAAGCTCGCGAATATTTTACAGCGTTCCTCGGTGTAAATGGATTCACGGCCGCGAACGAAAAGTACAATCGACATCCCGCCGACGTTCTAGGAAGCCCGAGCGAAATTTGGGCCGTAATTCGCGAGGCGCCCAGGCGGGGGCGGAGGTCGATTCTTCACGGCCGCTCGCAAGCGGCCCACTGCCCGTTCCTCGAAGCTGCTCCTTAATTGGAGACGTTGGAGGTATCCAGTGCCTTTTCCCGATTCAACCTCGCAACGCTCTGGCCGGAAATAAATAATCGGGTCTGTTGAGGGCGGCTGAGAGGGGAGCCCGTCGAGCCTTTGATCGATCGACGATGGATATCGTCCTCGCAATAACCTCCTACTTCTGGCGGCCTACACGACGCGGCTTACGTACGGCCAGATTTATCGCGATGGAAGCAACAGGTAAACGGCGAAATTGTTATAAAGGCCGCATTAACGATACTCCCGGTCGCTTGGAGTTTTGCCAATTTTCTTTCCTAGAATGCCTCCGCGCCCCCGAAACGTCCGCGCGTCTCTCGTCCCTCGGAGAAGACGACGGAGCCTCGAGCGACGACGATCCGGGAGATCCCGGGGGCTTTCCTTCGAGCCGGTCACCGGAAGTCGACGCTGGCCCGACAACCGACTCGTTTATCCGTGAAAGCGGGGAGGGCGGAGGGGCGCTCGCCGAATCGTAGGCGCACCTAAATCTTGGCTAATAGTTTCGTCTTGGCCGCGCCGGAGCCCCCGTAATTTAGCTTCATAGTCTCATCTACGTGGGCTCACCACTCCCACGGCTTACTCGACCTCCTCCCTCCTCCCTCCTACGGGCGGCGCCTCCAGCCCCGTCCTTCCGGAACCTCGTATCCCTGCCTTAGGAGAAGCAAAGTGGTACGCGGGACTCCTGCCGGCAATGTTCGCCATATTAACACCTCCATCCAACCTTAATGAATCCCTCAGTCTCGGTGAGATCGGGGAGGTGGAGAGATCGCGCCCGGCTTTGGCCCACCGTCTCCATATCCCCGACACGGCACGTCCTCTCTCCCTCTCTCTTTCCAAGTCGTAAATATACCCGGCCTCGCATCGCATCGCCGTTGCTCCTATTTCACGCCAAGTTTCGCTCCTACTTCGCTCACTCTTTAATTACGACGTCAATCCCCTCCCTCCTCCCCGTCCCTTCGATCCCCGGCGAGCGACGAACGTCTCGTGGTTTCCACGCTCGGCCCCGGTCCGACTCTGGATTTCTCCGGTAGCCTTAAGCGGACCGCTGGCCCTGGTCTATCCACCAAAGCTCGTCCCCCTTTCGGGCGTATCGCGGAGCAGCTCGCTCGAGAAAACGGGACGGAAAGCGGGACGCTGACGATCGAGGTTGCGCCGCGACGCACGAGCGAGCATCGCGCGGATGGGTAAAATTAGCCAGGGCCAGAAGCGTGGTCGTCGAAGGCTCACTTCGCGCCGGAGGGTCAAAAGTCGTTCCGCCTGGCCCTCGACGCGGCCGAAGCTCCGCATCCCGGTGTAATGTACGTGCGCGTCCGCTCGCGAGCTTCCGCCGGCGGTGGGTGGGCGAGAAGAGCGAGAATGGAGAGAAGGGCGAGGGTGGCGAGAAGGGCGAGGGACGGAGAGGAATAGCCCTGGGGGGTATGAGAGAGCGAAGCCAGTGCGGCATGGCGGCGCGGAGAGAGGGAAGCCCATCTCATACGCGTTCAGGGGACAAATTATTTCCCCATTTTATGGCCCGCTAAAATATAAATCAAGTTCTAAATTAAATTCCTCACCCTGCACGCCGCGAGCGCCGTGCGGCCAACTATAACGAGCATTTTATAACGCGCGCATGTGTGCGTGCGTCGGAGGGGCGGGGGGGGGGAGGTGGGGAAGGGTGGACAGGGCGGCGGGGGCGGCGGGGGCGGCGAGGGCGGCGAGGGGCTTGAGAGATGGAGACAGAGAGCCGTGCCGTATATCCGCGGTACGTATACGCGAGACCGTCGACCGACGACGCGCCCTTTTTCTTCCGGCCTCCCATCGGCGCCATCGACTCCCCTTTATCCAAATTCGATGATGGATCGATCGGCGCCGGCCGATGGCCGCGAAAAGCCCTTTGGCGCGGCGAGCGGATGTAAGCTATTTAACGGAGAGATTGATAAATAAACGAGCGGGCGGAGGAGCGAGTCGCGGCGAGGCGAGGCGAGCGAGAGAGCACCGTGCTCGAAGGTGCGCCCCGACGAATTTTTAAACGATGCGCGTATTCGTCGAGGCTGAGCCGGGTTTCGACGTTTTCCCCGGGCACTCCGCACGGGGACTTTTTAGCAAAACGAAATTCGAGGCATTCGCGCCGGCAAGCAGAGGGAGGGAGCGTGCTACCGCTCAAATGTTTGTAACGTTACATAAAATGTTGCTTAAACCCCCTGAAATTGTGCACCGTGCGCGCTTATACGAGTCTCCGCGAGGAGGAGCGTCGCAACAATCCAGAAATAGTGCTCCGTAAAAATCCTGGGGCGCGTAATATATTTAGATTACAACCTCGACCACTCGTATTTGGTCCCATTTGCGGTAATTTCCTTTTCCAGCCGCCCAACCCTCCCACTCGCTCTCCGCGGCAGCGGCCCGAATCGCGTGCGTTACGGCGCGCCTCGCGAATACCGCTGACGGACATTCTCGATGGTCTCTGCCAAGAGAGGTGTTCGAATGTGCGCGGAGTTGGCAAATGCGAGGATCCTGGTCGGGGACGGTCCCTCGAAAACACTCGTTTAAGCCGAATAGCGAGGCGAAAGGAATAAGAGCTCCGGAGGTATTCCCGCCGACGGGTTTTTCGAGGCTCGGCTCCGAAACTCTGGGCAGCGAACGGCGAGGAGAGTTTCGGGCGTGCGGTGGATTCGCACGTTCGTCTTACGGCCGATGAAAAGCCTAATTCGGGGAAGAAAATAGGGGCGGCATAAAGGGAACGGCGGTGCGTAACCGGTGGTGGATTAGCAAATACGTAAGGCGGGCGAGCCGGCTGGGGCGGATGGGGCTATCGGCATTGAAAAATTCGTGGAAAAAGGGGGAAAAGCCGGAGGCATTTCGCGTAGCCGTATCGCGATGGATGGAGGGACCCACACAGAGACCGAAAGCCGCGATAGACGCAGGCGCATAAATACGGGAGAATCTCTCGATCCGCGGGGCATGAATGCTTGCTTTTTGAGCGCTCCCTTTGAGTACTCGGCGCTGCCCACGAGTAATGAAAGCGCGGCTTTGCTAATCCTCGCAAATATTTTTTAATAAAAATCTGGCAAACCGCAAACTCGTAGTCGGGCACCGCGGGATGCGTGCCGCGCCGGGCGAGGCGAGGCGAGGCGAGGCGAGGCGAGGCGAGGCGAGGCGAGGCCAAGCCAGGCCGTGTCGTGTCGTGCGAGGAGCGATCTCCCGCCTCCAATGTCGCCACGTCTCCTGCCTCCTTCCTATCGCGTTCCCACTGTATTTCACGGCGCGTTACCTACCGCAATTAATAACATACACTCCCAGAACCGTTGGAAACTTTGTTAACGAATTCGTCATAATCCCGCGGTCGGACTTTTATAATTGGCGCCCCCACGTTCGTTACGGCCGGGCGGAACGAACTCGGCCGGGGCGCGGTGGAAAAATCCGCCCTCGGGATTAGCAGTTTGGATCGTTCGTCAAAGACGAGCCCTGATTATCAGGTGCGGGTAATGGGAGAAGGCCGACTTTGAGCCCGACGTCGTTCGGCCGGAATCGATTGTCGCCCAGCGAGGCCGGAGCGCGGCCGAGCTCGTCGCCCGAGAAACTTCAGAGGTTCCGCTCGCTTTTCGCCAAACTTTACCGAGAACCGCGCATTGTACGCCGGCTGGCTCATTTTTCGAACGAACCCCTCCATCCGCGCCGAGCATATCTTTGCGTTTCCGGCCAAGCCGGTGGGGCCTTTCACCCGGCCCCTTGCAGCTTCTGCACCACCGAGACAACGTTCCACCGCCTTGTCGGCTAAAGGAACATCGATATTGGAAAAATCCCGGGGAAAGATCGTGAAAAAGGGCGGTTTTTCGACGGTACGTTTTTTGCGTTAACCTCGAGCTCCTTTCCGGCGTTTGGCGCAAGACCCTGGAATCCGACTCGCATTTACATTATAACTCGCAACGCGCAAAATCTGGCGCTAATATAACCGCTTATGCATAGTTTGGAGCCCGGTGGAAGTTCATCCAACTTTAACTTAATCTTAACTAACATCGGTGGTGGAGAACCAACCGCCGTTAGACCGATTAGGCGAGGAGCTTGGAATGCCGAGAGAAACGTCGGGGACGAGTAAAAAGAGAGAACTTTCGGTAGCTCCGATCTAATATCCGCATAGTTCTAAACTAACTTCCGCGAGCGCCGGATAGATTCTTATTGTAAACGCAAAGTCGGGATCGGCTCCTCGCGATTCGCCGCCAATTTCCGAGGCTCCAAGTCGAGGACGTCGCCCGACGCTCCTCGCGCCTCTCGCTCGACCACTCGAGGAGCTCGTCCCCGGAAGAGGGCAAACGATTCGACGCGCTTCCTCGGGAAGATCATCCTCGAAGGATCAAAGGGTAAGACGGCCGAGGAGGGAGAAGCGAGGAGCGTCGTGCGCGTACGAGGGGCTACGTGCCATCGATGAGGGCGACGAGGGCGACGAGGGTCGGCGAGGGTCGAGGAAGGGCGGCGAGGGGCGCCGGGGGAGGAGAGGGTTGGAGAAATTCTAAAGCCGGTAAAGTGCCGTCGCAGTGAATTCAGGGGCAGTCTTTAACCGTAGCGAGAGCGACGTCGCGCTCCTTCTCGCCATTCCCTCGGGAACGAATCCTCCCCCTGCTCCTTCTCCGGCCCACCCTCCCTCGTCGGCCTTCTCCACGCGACGTCCCAGATAATTAAACGAAATTCATTTACATAGCTCGGGTAATACGGAGTCACTCGGTGGGACGAGGTCGAAGAAAGAGGAGAAACGGGAGTTTCGGGCTCGAGGCGGCGAGGGTCGGAGGCCGGGGCGGCGAGGGGGCGGCGAGGGGGCGGCGAGGGGGGAAAAACGGAGTGTCAGGTTTATGGCGAAGGACGGTACATCGTCCGCCTTTCCCTCGGGAAAACTGCTTCGGGGAGCGCCGCCCACTTTTGATTTTCCTCGGAGACGTTTATGTCGCGAAAACTCTCCCCCGGTTTACCGACCAGCCCTGCAGCCTGGCGCCGTCTCCGTCTTTGCCCTCGCTTGCGCCTTCGGCTTCGTCTTCGCCCTCGCCTTCGCCGTGCGATCGACGTGCTGTCCTCGGCGCAGATGCGACCAAAACTACCATGAATATTTCATTCCTCGGTATCACTATCCGGGAAGGTGCGGTGGCGCTGACTGGAGTGGCGAAAATTAAGTTCCAACGACTAACCCGCCAAAATGTTCCCCCGCGAGCGAAGCGACATCGGCACCGACGCCGAGAGCGGGGCTGCCATCGCATCGCGATTTCGAGTTTCGCACGCTCCCGAATTTCGTAATCGCGCTTCGCGGACGCTGCCCAGCGTTTCCCGGGCTAAAAACGCTCGTCCACCGAGCGCCGACTCGACGTTGCGCTCTTACGTTTCCTCCTTAACGTCAGTGCCATCGTGCAGAGCTGTGCCGGCAAAACGTCGCCGATCGTTTCGCCCCGACGAGGAATCGTGCTCGAGTTACTCGAGACGATTCGAGCTAATCGCGGGCCTCCGCGTACGATCGCACACGCCATTTAAGTAACGGGGGATAACGGTCGCCAAATCGTTTCGGCATCGGCGCACCGGCTGGCACGCGATCGTCGGCGGAGCTTAGGCGGAAATTCTCATGAAATTTTCATCGGGCAACTCGGCGATTCCGGAGGAAGGAAGACGGAGCACGCACGGTCCGCGAGGAATAAAGAGGGAGCGGTATCTGGCGGCGGCGGCGGCGGCGGCGGCGGCGGCGGCGGTGTCATTCGCCGGGCGGACAGAGCGATTCGTCCAACGACACGGTTGACCGGTTAATCGACACCGAGCGCTGATCGAAACGTATCGAGGTGCGCTCGTCGAACGCTACGACGTGCCGGGAGAACCGAGGACGCAATTCCCGATAAAAACGGCCGCGTGTATCTACCGTTATAAAACATTATTTCCCAGCCCCTCGTTGTTTTTTTTTTTTTTACGTCGACAGAGAGAAACGCGGGGCTCGATTAAGGGCGCAAACTCGATTCGGAGGAGTAAAAATCCGCGATGGTGGGCGGTGCTGCGCCGCGCCGCATCGATAATCAAAGGCGCGACCGCCCCGTGGATCTTCGATCCCGGCAATTCATTTCGCAGAGTCACGCTCGAGGAAGAATAGACCGGTCCGTTTGACGGCCGGCGGGCGTCGATGCGGAAGATGCGAGATAAGTGTTTTTCCCGGGCCCGAAGAAACTATCCTCGCGGGGGCACGGTCGATCGATCCCCCGCCCTATTTTTCCGCGCCACTCGCCTCCCTTCGACCTTCCTCGTCCTCGTCGACTTCTTCGGCGAAGCTCGCCGAAGCGGAGCCCGATCTGTATCGGCGCCCGAAAAACTCACCTGGCCGGCCCGTGGTCCTGCGGAGCCTCCGGATCCCTTCAAAGGTGTCCGGCTAATGGGCCCCGCCGAGGGGTGATCGATCCAGCCAGGGGTGGCCCACCCGGCGGGCATCGCCTGCTCGGCCGATTCGCCGATCGGCGCCGGCCAAAGAAGCGGCGGACGAGCCGCGATAACCGATGTACGCCGGTCCGTCCGAGGCGCGGTGTACGCTGAGCGACGAGCGCGGAGCGATACGGCCGCCTCCTCGCTCGCAGAAATGCCATCGCTTACGACCAAAGCCCCGGCCGCCTGTCCTCCTGTCTACGCGTATCGCGGCATGTTACGCCGCTGACGTGCGCCGGCTCTTTTAATCGAACGGATTTTCCTCATTTTTGGGTGGAAACAAAAGAGCGGCAGAGAGGAAAGCGAGTGGGGGGGGGGGGGTGGAGATCTTTCTGGGAATCGAGGCGGGACGTGGCCGAACCGCGAAAAAGTTTCGACGCGCGGCGGTCGGGTAGAGCGACGCTGACGTTGCCGGATGACGAGCGACGGAGAAGGAGCGAGGAACGGAGAATATCGAAGGTACTCGAGCGGGCAGCGGCGGCACGATGGACAAATTGGCATCGGCGGGCAAAGAAACATCGAATCGATCGTGGATAACCGATAGCAGTGCGCGATGCGGCTGCTTGAGTTGTAGCGGGCAGTGAGTGATTGGTGGCGAACGATCCTCTTCCCGGCTCCCTTCGTTTACGCTGCGCAGAGAACGGGGCTCCAATGAAACCTCGTTCGTTCATCGTGCATGCCGCTCCATACAGGCCGTACCAAGCGCGGTGAAAAGTTTGCGGGCCGAGAGCGCGCGCGGTGGCGAGCGGGTCGTTCTCCGGCATCGAGAGCCGGGGAATTTGTAAAAACCTTCGAGCGGAACGATGCTCGTTGCCTCGCTCCTTGGCGATCGAACGAGGCCGAATAAGGCGAGTCGGCCTGGTCCGCCTCGAGTGCGCGCTCCGCACCGCGTTCCTTCCACGACTCCACCGTACTCTCCGTAATTCCTTCGGGAGACGTTGGCCCGTCACACTCCCCGCCTCCTGCCCGCGGCCCCTCGCCGGCCCCCCTTTTACGAGGGCCAGCCCCAATATCGCGCAAAGCTCGTCCCTTCGTTTTTGGAACGACCCGTAGGTCGACCGGCGGTCCTTTTACGATGGTAAACCCGGCTCCCTCGCCAATCTCCCTCTCTCCCTTCAGCCGTGAGCGACCGGTCGGCTCGCGATTTCGGTAGCGTGCGGCCGGAATTACGGTATCCAACATTTCGTTGCGGCCGAGAATTCATCGGTCAAATTGATGTTGCTGCGGCGGATGGGTGTATCCGGTGGATCTGACGGCGACCACGGCCTCCACGAGCCTCGTTTTCCCTGGCCACGTCACGCGAACAACGACGAGACAATGGCGCGCCCCTCGACCCTTTGGGCCTAACTCGCGTTAAACTCGAATGCTCTCGCGCGCTACCCCGCCGATGAGATAATGCGCCTCGTCACGAAACTTTTAAGTACCGTCCCTAAATGCACGGAAACGAAAGTGCTCGATTATTTGGCCCGTCGAACGGCTCGGTCAAGCCAGCATTTTCACCGTCGCTCCGGCCATACATCCTCGGTCGATTAGTTCGATAGTCAAACGAGCCCCCGCGTTATCGCCGCATCGCGTGCAACTTTTGCTTTATCGAGCATCGCGCCACTTTGCCGAGCACGTGCTCCGCGCTTGGACCTAGCCCGGCATTCGAACGGAAAAACTCGCCGAGATCGTTGGCGTGTGCCCCGCTCGGGAGCGGAAATTTTCATCGAGAGCCGAACACGGAAATTCGGTGAGAGACTTTGCAGGAATTCGCGCTATTATTAGGGTGCGGGAGAAAACCGGTGGGAGGTGAAAGGTAGATATTAGACGATGCTTACCGGAAGAGCGAACGATAAAAGTCGTACCGGCGAATCTAATTTGGACTCGGGGCGGGACGGGGGAAGATTGGGCGTTCCTTTCGATATCCCGCGCGGAGGGCAGCGCCGTTCGTCGGTGAAAAATTTTATCCTCGATTAAATCTCCCCGTGATTCTTCTGGCGCAGCTTGGAAGCGCGAGGCGCGAGGCGCGAGACGGCTCGGGGCGGGGGGAGTATCCGAAATGGGCTGCATTATTTATTTTGGGCGGATCGAGGGCGAAATCGCCCGTGAAATTGTGTCGATCGAATCGGTGATCACCGATTTGAGAGGGAACGAAAGGGTGGCTCGAGTTGAACGCGCCCCACGCATCGAGCGTCGCATCGGTATCGCGATATCGATCCTCCCTTTTTTCTTTTTACGTCTCCGCGCCCCTTCCCCGAGCCTGGACCGAGGGATCTCGAGGCGCAAAAAGCCAGCCGCAAATTAATCTCCTTGACGATCGCGCGCGGAGTCGATGGAGGGTGGTACGCGGGACGCAAAGCTCTTTGCGCCGCTCTCGCTCTCGCGAGCTCCGGCTTCGAACGTTCAAACGTTCAAACGTTCGAGCGCTCGTACTTTGGGCGCCTCCTTTGCTCTCCGCCCGATTTTCCGCAAAGTGCGTGCCCCTGTCCCGACATCGCTCGCTCAGACGGGGCCACGCGTTCGGCTCTTGGCGGCCTTTCCGCCGAATCGTTTATCCAAAGAAGACCTCCCCCCCCCCCCGACATCCGGATTTCCAGAGGAACCAAATCCAATCCTCCCGGATGAGTTCCGAATAGGGTCAAAGTATCTCCCATCGATCGACGCTTATTTATCGGAAGAAAGCCAGCGGGCCGCTCGCGAATACAATTTCAATTAATGGCACGCATTTAAATGGATCATAAACAAAGCCGGGGGTGATAAAAAGAGAATGAAATTTGGCCGTTCCGCGCGGCTGCGTTCATAGACTGTATCGCGAGGAACCGAAAGGCGGGGGAGCCGGGCGCATATTTTATTGCGCTTTTGTCTCCGCCCTCCTGGCCGTATACGAGTATTTCTATTATATCGAAAGCCCCGGTTTATCGGTCAGGCATCCTTTGTCCTTTCCCGCCGCTCGAGTTAACAAGCACCGCGTACGGGCACTCCTTCCGCTCGGTCGTTCCTTCCCCATCTCCTTCTCCCACCTGGGCAAACATCGCTTCGGCCGAGAGGGCCGTTCGAGAACGACCCTTTCTTCCGGGAATTCTCCCAAGGAGCTGCTCCTACGAATCGTACCTTGCGTCGCGAAACCGGCCAGGTGCGCGGGCAGTGGCGAAAGTGGAAAAATATGCGGGCGTTGGCAAAGCCTGCACGTTCCGCGCGGCCTTCCAAGAGGCCGAGGATGGGGGACGCAGTTTTGCGGCCGAGCGTCGATTGATTTGTCCGATTAACGCTCCGAATATCGCCGCGGTGGTCGCGGATGGCCATTTGGCGAGGCTCGACGGGCCTCCCGTCCCCCTCAGGGTGGCTGCCCCTCGCGCGGGGCCAGGCCAGGCCGGCGCCGGGGAGGAGGTTGCGCCGTAACGCGGTGACACGTGGGTGCCCCGAAAAAATTACGTAAATTAGTGTCAATTGCGGGAGGGGAGCGCGGGCCGCCGGTCCGGAGGGCGGAGGGCGGAGGGCGGAGGGCGGAGGTTCGGGGGGTGGAGGGACGAGGGAGGGACGGCCGTGAGGGATGACATGGGCGGACTGCCGGCTAGTCCGCGGGGAAGGGCGGCTGCCAGTGGGACTGTGCGTGATTGATGAGGCAGTGATAGCGACGGGTCTGCGCTCGACACCTCGCTACTGCCACCAAACAATGCATATTCATCGGACGTATAAATAATGCCTGTTTAATACATAAATATACATTAACGCGCGACCGCCTCGTACCGTGCTGCCGCTAGCCCCCCACCCCCTGGCCCTCCTGACCCTCCTGGCCCTTCCGACCATCCCGCACCCCCTGGCTCTGCCTTTCGCCGCCATCCCCGTGCCGACCTACCCCGTTGCTTTCCCGTCGCCGCCTTCTCCACCCTTTCGCCTATTTCCCTCTCGCCGCCGATCGCCACGATTCTTCCAGCCGAGCTCCGCCGCTCGCCTCCCGACCGCTCGATCAAAGAGCGAGGCCCTCGCGAGGTTCCACCAAACGCTCGCCCCAAACTCAGGAATGCGAGAATGATCGGGAGTGACGTTCGCTCGTCTCGGGGATGGGCCAGAGTTTCGCCGCGGCGCTCAAAAAATGGACTCATCGTAATTTAAAATGAGCCGAGCCTGCAAATTTCAATCCGGGCGTGCCGTCGAATCGATTCAATTTTTTCCCCGGCGTTTATCACGGTAGATTAAGTAGCCATTTATCACGGCCCCTGATGAACGACTCGCGCAGCGTGTGTACATAATATTATGCGATATAATATCGATGGGAATAACGATGAGGTTTTTACAAGATTTTCACGATCGCGATTCAAATTGATTTTCGCGGCAAACCGGTCCGTAAGTAGCTGCATAAATTAGAGCCGCTCGAACGGGCCAGAGGGACGTATTTAATAACCGCGCTGGAAAGAGGATCGAAACGTTTTGGCGACGGGCATCGATAAATCAGCAGCGGATAGGGGGGCAATGGGAAATGCAAAATTAGGCATGCGGGGTATGCACGACCCGTACGAGAGGATGACGAGCGTAAAATCGCGGGTACCACCTGCCGATGTATTTCGTTTCGTATCGGTGGCATTAAAATTGATAAACACTCTCGCGATGGTGCGCGCGGTTGTGCCTCGAATCTCGAGCGGACGATCCTCGCGAGGCTGGCGCCGTTGGGGCCAAGATTTATATTACGGAGGCGCGAACTGGATGCCGCCGGCTCGCGATAATATTTCAAAAGTTTCCGCAAGATCGAAGAGCGGGAGCGGCGCACGCTTTGAGGCGGCGCGCCGTCTGCGAGCCCGCGAAATATCAGTGCGCGCCAGCCTAATGGTAAAAGTTATTTGAGGAAGCGTAACGTCGTGAGAACACTTTTGCCGGACTTCATCGTCTAGAACGGCCTCTTGAAAATGAGGTAGCTTTGGGATGGGAGTCGGAGAAAGATCGGGTGGAGGAGATCGCGGGGAGAAATCAAGATGGATACGGATTCTCGTTACCAGGTTCGTATAGCCAGGCTTCAATTAAATTCGTGGCTGGAAGAACAATAATTGCCCGACGCTTTGCCACCGCCTCTCTCTCTCTCTCTCTCTCTCTCTCTCTCTCTCTCTCTCTCTCTCGCTCTAGCACGCGCGCGCTCTCGCTTTCCCTCGCGCCCCCTCCTTCGGCATTTTCCACGGAAACTTTCGTGGCACTTCTAATTAGACTTATCCCGTAGCGCGGACTTTGGCGCGGGGACGAAACTTCCGCGGATACGGATTCGTGCTAATGGCGCGATGGATTGCAGCTCGGACGATCAAATTCGAGGGTGAAATCTACGCGGAGTATAACTCGATTCTTTTCCTTCTCGTCTACCCTCGGGGCAACTCGCTCTTCCGGCCGACGGAAGCCGGCCGTGTCGATTCGGCCCGAATACCATCCCCCGAGGTGTGTCGCGCTTTGTTTCACTTTCTCGCCTCGACTACCGAGCTCGTTTATTCCTACGCGCAGCGCTACGCGTACCCACGCTTCGTCCTTGTACGCTCCTTCGTCCATTACGCCCACGGTTCGAGCGTGTCTCGGGCCAGAACAGTCGTGTTTCGACTCTCCCCTCTCTCCCTATTCCCCTTCGCAGCGTCGTGCTCGAGCGACCTGTACGCTTCGACACTCGCGCGGACGGATGGGGGGCGGCTGGGGAGAGAGCGCGCCGATTCTCGAGGCGGATCTCGAGTCGAAAATAGCGGGAATAAACGCGTGGCAACGGCCTTAGAACTGTGACGTACCTAAATGGAAATTCGTATGGAAGCCGGCGATAACGAGTTCGGTAGAGGAAATCGATCGACGATATTGCAAGCCGCCGTTCTCCCGGAATGCCACGCGGAGGGCCAATTCCGTGAGATAGACGCGGTCGCTCCAGGAAAGCAGATGTTTGTATATGCGCATCCGAATCTGACCACGCCGTCCGTGGATTTCGATGCAGAAAAGTGTACTCGATGCCCTCAAAAGCCGCGCCGCAGTGGCATCGAGGATGGGGGCCGCCTGCGGTCTTCTACATAGATATACGGGCCCGAACCGCCTGGAAATCCGGTGGCGAAATAAAGCTACCGCCGGATCGCAGCGCCGGAAGAGGAAGAGAGAGCGAGAGACGTGGTCGAATACGGGGCATGATCCGTGGAACGTTACCGAGAGAAGTAACGTCTGGAACTGGCGAGGCAACCGCCGGCGCGGCCACGTAAGATACACTTAGCTCCTGCCGCTCTTACGCCCTTACAGCCCTCCCACTGGCCCGTACGTTGACCCTCGAAAATCGTCCGAAACCTCCTTTCTCGCGTCGCCGCGAATCGGGCGCCGACCGATCGAGTCTAGAATTATGTCCTGATCGAACTCGGGCCTTGCCGCGAAAGCGACTCGACGAAGGACCGAGCGCGCGTGGGCGGACAAACCGAGCTCGCATTTCCGTTCACGCGTCGTGGAAGATCGCGGATAAAAAAATTTATCGACGACCCGTATTGCGTTCTTACCGAATAGTCGCTTCCACGCTAATAAATGGGCCGCGAGAGAACAATGCAATAATAGCGGGGAATGCCTTCCGGCTTGACGCGGCGCTTTCATCGCCAGCGAGTAACAAATTTTTCCGGTTATTCGATTAGTTTCCTTTATTAAATCGCATTCGAAACAATGGAGAAATGCGAAACGGGCGCGGCCCCGCATCGAGCGGCGGGCCGCGGCTGCCGGCCGGCGAGGGCGATTCTCGAAGCGCACTTAGGCCCTGGCAGACAGCGCCGAAGGGGCGCCGTCCTCGAGGAGCGAGGTTCGGAAGGTGGTTCGAGAAAATTGCAACGGAGGCTTGCGGGAAAATTGACGCGAGACTCGAGGCGGACGGACGTGTAAGCCGGCTTGGGTTTCCTTATCGCGATGGAGACAATACCGGGCACGCTCCTTCCATCGCGCCGCGTATTACGTTATATTACCCCGGCAGGTGTATGTCCGTATACCCGCGTACCCACACACTTGTATACATACGTACGTATATATGCACATCTCGAAAGCAAAAGCCGCTTTGGCTCTCGCGATCGTATCCCGCAAAGCGGCCTGGCGACGCGTCACCCTGCGCTCCGGAGAGAAAGGGAATCAGGGTCGAATTACGCCGGATCATTTTTCTCCGAAGGCTGCACCGCGGGAGGGGCGGTGCGGAAGGGGAGGAAAATAAATCGCGCGTGGAATGTTGGGAGGGAAATTGTAGCGAGGTACGGAGGGGTTAGCCGGACGGAAACGTGGCGTGACGCGCGCAAGAATCCCGAGGAGCGCGACGCCTCGCGCTTGCGGATCGAACGACCCTCCCCCGGACATCTTTTTACGCGAGATTACTTTTACATCTGGCCGAGAAGAGTCACCGGCCGCCTGGCAGGTCCATTAAGCGAAGCCGACCTCTCTTCCTTGGCAGCCCTCCGCGCGGCGCTACTCGCGCTCTCGAACCGTCGGCCTCGCGAGCTGCCAGCGCCTCCGAGCATCCTGAGCGGCTGGCGCGTACGAAGCGAGGGACGATGGCAAAGGAGCCGGCTTTGAGTTTGCGCCTCTTTCTCGGGGCTCTTAAAGCGGCACGAGTCCGAGTGGAGGCCGGGGGCGGAGGCGCGCATCGACCGGCCGCGATAATCAATTCGTTGGAGCGAAACGCCAAGAGACGGCGGCCTGGAGCGCGCGTTAACGATCCACTGATCAATTAGGGTTTGCGTGCGACGATGACTACGCCTGGAGGAGTGCATCTCACCCTGCCCCTCGCTCCGCTGGAAACGCTCCGACACGTGTAACGCGTCGGATACGGACGAAGACGAAGCGTGCCGCGGCCCTGGCGTGCAGAATTACGAGAAGATCGCGTGTTAAACGATTTTCCTCTTTCCCCGCCCGAGCGGAGCTCGTCCAACCGTCCAACCCCCCTCGGAGCCAGCGCCGAACCTCGCCAATCGCGAGCACCGCGCTCTGCCTCGCCAGCGCACACCACTCCGCTCGAGGCCGCTCTCCAGATATACCCTCCGCGCCGACCGCTTCCTCGGCTGCCCCTCTCGGCGCCTCTGCCTCCGCCGAAAGTCCGGCCAGGAGATAAGAACGCGCGCGAGTTGCGAGCCTCTGACGCGCCACCGATACGGCCAGTTCTAGGCTCACCCTACGGACGATTATGACGCTGCAGTGCCCGCTCGACACGCTATTGTAAACCATTATCGATCATCGCGCGTTCCCACGAGGGAACGTCTGGCGTAATTGTCTTTGGTGCTCGTCAAGGAAATGGATTCCCCGCGGCGCCAGGGAAAAAAATAGCGCGTCCGCGTGGCCGTCGGTCTCGCGGCATCGCGGATCCGCGAACCTGAGATCCTTCCGACTCCGTTGCTCGGTACGCGTGTGCGTCTCGGGCAGGGTCGAGAGAGTACGAGTGGTCGTCCTCGCGATCGATTCGTGCAGCGAGCTTCGAGAGTGATCGACGACCGGTCGCGAGGCTGGGCAAACGAAGACCTTATCGAGGGATCTTCGGTGCCGATACCTGGCCGGCATTGAACGACGACCCGTTTTTCCTACGCACGGCACTTTCGTTAACCGTGACATTTGGGAATGCCCATGTTTAATTCATCGCTCACCTAACGACCCGCCCTCCGCCAAAGTAATATCCACTTTTATCTGCGCGTGGCCCGCGGTAATCTTCCGTCCGTACAGAGCTAGGACGTAGCTTCCGTTATCGTCCTTTCACGCGACTCGGTCGTTCGATTTTTCGAAATAAGCGTGCTGGTTTTTTTTCGGTCCTTTTTTTCCCACGCGGTTATATCCCGCGGTACGTTTCACGAGCTTCGAATGCATCGGAAGACTGACGTTTTGATTAATCAAATCCGACTTACGCAGCTGCAATATTTCGCTTCAAAGAGCCTCGCAAAGTTCGTGAGTGATCGTTTCGGGCAGCTTGACCCAGGGCGCCGCCCCGGGAATTCTGGCTGGTCAAAATTAATCTTCGGAATGCAGATATGCGGATTTAAATGGGTGGACAAGCGACGAATAGCCCGTTATCCGAGAAAATCCTTAATACGGCGAATTTGGGCACGCGAAGGCTCAGCCTTCCGTTACCGCGCGTGCATCTCCGCGAGGAGACGTTTTCGAAGCTTGGCAGGCGTCGTTAATAATGCGGGCCTAATCGAGTAGAGCCTCCGCGAGGAACGTTTCGGGAAAGTTTATAGTCGCGGCTCGTATATCGCATTAACCGAAACGACGTTGCGAGAGGCGTCCACGGAACGTCGGGCTTATCGGAAATCGCAGGGGGTGCGACGGTCGGGCTCAAACGTTGGCCCCGCTACGATTTGCTTTTGAGGAAATTCCGACGCTGGCCAGGCCGTGACGTGCTTCTCGCAGCTTTTCTTTTCGGCAAAAAATGGGCAACCTTAATCGCGCGTCACGGCCGGCCAGCCCGTTTAGCTAGCCTCGCTGGTCGTTATACGCGTATACCGGCAGTCAGCCGGGGGCTTCGCTCAAAACTCCAGGTACCGGAAGTAGGATTTCAGGCGTATCGGGGATCAGGGCCCGTCGCGTTCGAATCGCGCCAAAGGAGCACCACTAGCAGGGGTAATACGCGTGTTTACCGCAAGGAGAAACGTGCGGGAATACGCCTCGATTTCGCGCAAACATGCAGCTAGGCGCGCTCGATACATTTACGATAGTCTAATAAATATAGGACGTCGGAACGTGTCCGGTTTACTCCAATCTCGTTAAACCGAAGTACACGTACGCGCTTGTGTAGTATTCGGCACGGTTTTATGGCGGAGGAAAGTACGGTGTGAACCAAGAGACGAACATAAATCACTTTAATGTCTTTCGGCTTCGATGGATGACGCGTCCAATTTTTAAATGCAACACAGTGACACCGCATCGTCCGCTATCGATGATACCTGGTTTTTGACGCAATGCGTGTACGGTAATGAAAAAGGTCGGGCCAATTTTTTTCCCTTTGCCGCCGATTTTACATTTTACGATTCGCGATTAAACGATAGGCGGGGAGGGGAGAGGGCTTTTTTTTCTGCCGCCAAAAATCGTTTCCCAGGGAGGGATAGTGAAATAAATATGATTGCAGGTGTTTTCGAAAGCGTACGTGCGACAAACGGGGAGCCTAACGTGCTTATTATTTAACATCGAACGCCCATTGATTTTGTCGCCCTTGCGCTCAACGCGGACTGCAGCGGTATACGCTGCGCATTGAAATTCGTATTATCGATGGAGCGTCAGATTCGGATATAATCTATCGAAATATGGCACGGGTATAGCGCTTTGTCGCGAAAATAACGCAACCGTGTTTGCGCTACAGATACGAGCGGTCCACAGGCGTGGCGTTCGTGCAAGCACCGCCTGGACGAGTCGTCGCGAGGAACAAGGCCGCGATAAAGCTTGTCCAGGAAGAGGGTACGCTTACCGGCAGGCGTAGAAGTTGGCCGACATTTTCTAAGCGCCGAGAATTTCGGGCCGATCCGAGCCTCCCGATACAAGGCTGCACGCACAGAACGAACGTTCGGAAGACAAATTGGACGGAGGGAATTAAGGGGGCGGCGGAATCGTAAAGTGCGGCGATAATATCGGGCCGTCGTCGAGGTCGAGACTCGAGAAAACACCATAGATCGTAACAAGGAAAAACATTAAATTGATTGCCGAGGCTCTTAATGGGGAGGAAGGAAGCAAATAAGAGGAGAGGCGGCGCTCCCTTATCGGCGACGGTCTGCGGAGGTTTCTCCTTTCACCCCTTTCCCTCCGCGCACCGTGATGCATCGCACTCCGCAGTCCCGGTGCACGGCCGTATAATGCGCGGAGGTCTTCGAAGCGCAAAAAGGAAATAAACAAAGGTTTAACCGAAATCAGGAATGTGAAGCGGATAGTAGTTTAAAACGATTCCCTCTCGACTCTTTCCCCGGTCCTTCTTTTGTCCGTCCGACGGTCGCATTCCGTTCGTTCTTGCAGGGCGAAACTCCGCTCTCCTCCTACATACACCTCTTCCTCGCCAACCCTCCATCCCTCTGCCACTGTCCGCCCGCGGACATCGACGGAGCACGGCCCCGAGAGTGGCGCGTGTGCGTGGACTCGCGCGGCAACTCGGTGCCCGTGTGGCCCTTCGAGTCGAAGGAGTCGCGCGGTGCGGCAACGCGAGTCGTACGCGAGTCACGCCGCTGGTTGCAATTTTTCCTCGTTCCCAGCCCCGCCAGCGGGGTACCGGCGGTTACTCGGCCATTCGTGGCGCTTGGGAGGGACGGCGTACCATCGCGTCCCTCGCCAGGCCCGTAGGGGAGTTCGACTAATCTTCCGCCAACGAGAAAATGCCTAATCACGAGTACTCGGCGCGCTGGGACACGTTCCCGTTTAATGAAAACCTGTTAGCTTAACCGGCAGGCTTCGACCGGCCCGCCGTCGGCAGAATTTATTTCCACCGCGGCAAACAATCTGCCGGTGATACGCTTTCACGGGGGTTATTCTTAAGCACGCGCCACGTTAACGAGAAATTAGATCGCGATTCGAATTTTCCTCCCGAGGAGCTCTCGCGGGGAAACCGAATTACGGCTCTGAAAAATTCGAGCTGTCGCGATAATCGACCGAACGCATCCGAGAGGAGGATCGCGCATCGTTTATCTCGTTCGTGGTTTTGCGGGAAGCTGGAACGGCTACGTCGTACTTCCACGACGGTCTCGAAGCTGGTGATCCAGGATGGATCTCGAAACGGCCGATCTCTCGCGTGGATCTAGATTCGCAACGGAGGCTTGGCGCGTTTCGACGAATCGATGCCTCGAAGCCATAAACGTCCGTCCGCGAGAATATCCTCCCATCTCGGCGTCGATTTTCCCCAAAGCAACGACCGTTGCGGCGGAAGGAGAAGGAGGTAGAGGGTAGCGACGCGTCGCGCAACGTTCGTTTCGTACTCAAGCGCGCGACAAACCAAGCGTCTTGCTCGCGCGAGATAAGTCCGACGGTTCGATTCGCGCCACGAACCAATCTAATGATTTCTCCCCCATCGTAGGCGCAATCGGCGTTTCTCGAGCAAGGTCAACCGGATGGTACTCGCGACGAACGAGGAGCCTTGGAAGAAACGCTTGCCGGCACTGCTCGTCGATGCGAGCAATCGCGCTCGACCTTTGTCCCGTTCCGCGCGCCCATCGTTCTCGTCCCACGGTCTCCGAAGCACGAGGCTCTTTGGACGGAGCCGCGCTTCGTCGATCGTCGGGTATCGCGGATCGCGAGTCGGACGCGAGAGTATCACGGTTTCAAAGGTACTCACCATACTCCCGGTGATCCCCCGTCGAGGGTTCTCCTAGCCGGCGAGCATGACGGCCGTCCGGAGCGGTGCGTCGAGGACAACACGTTCACCACGTTTGGACACCACACGCGGTAAGGGCGCGGGACACCGCAGGGGAGTCGCGGGCCCGATGGGGCCTCGGCGAGTCCAGCGGGGTGGAAGGAGGCTCGGAAGGACCGAGAGGAACCTCGAGGCCTGCCGGAACTTCTCTAAGAGAGGCGCGCACCGAGCGTGGACGCGTTCGCATCGCCGGGGGAGAGCGGCGCGATTTCCGTACGGACGCGGCGCATCCTCGAGCGGCGAGGTGGGGGCCGAAGGGCGCGAGGACGCGGCACCCTGGCGGAGGTCACTCCCGGAGGAGATTCGAGTCCGGGTGGTCGCTCACGTGGCTGGGCGAGAACTCTGCGAGGCCGGCCGAGCGTCGGGACGCGTTGCACCTTCTCGGCGATCCGTCGGGAACTGCGCGCTCCAGGGCTCCCCACCCGGCTCTTCGGGGGCAGGACGGCCGGCGTCGGTCTACCGGCTCGACGCTCGACGCGCGACGTCGCTCCGCCTCCACGTGCACCGCCGCGCACGCCATCCCCCTCGGAGGAACCGATTCTCGCGAGGACGATGCCGAACTCCTCCCGAACACGCGAGCCCGAGCGCCTCGCGAGTCCGCGCCACTGCCCGAGCCGACCGCCGCGCTCTCCTACCTCGGACTGACGATTCCACCTGCCTCGGGGACGAGCCATGCGGCGGCTACTCGCGGAAAACAAAAAAACAACGCTGGGGAGACTTCAAAGCTTATCTCCTTTGCTCATCGTCCTTCCTCCGAGGCATCGTTCTCGCGGGACGCGTTGGAATCGATACACGCGAATCGGCGGTCGAAGGCAGGTAGCGCGGCTGGTCGAGCGGCGGGGTGACGCCGGTGGGTCGTGCGTCGCGCGTATGCACGCGCACCGCCGCTCGATGCGGCCGATATCGACGAGGCCCCGCCGAGCGTGGTCTCCGTTCGTCGACGATCCTCCACCCTCCGCGCTCGTTTACCGCTTTTCCTTCTCGATTTTTCCCACGCCCAAATTACCCCTCGTTTCCGCGCTCTTTACGGCCTCCGCTGGATTTGACCTACCCCCTTTCTACCCCCTCGAGCCGTGCCCTCGCGTCGATCCGAAAACGCACGGGGGAAGTACGTCGATCTCCCCCACCGCGCTCGATGCTTCGATCTCGATTCTCTCGAGACTCTCGATCTTTGCCGATCCATTTCCTTTGACCGCGCAAACGGATATTACGATTACGTCGAGCCGTGACGTCGGATGCCGAATTGCCGTAGTACCGTTTAGACGAGGACTCCGGCATGCGCGATCCGCGCCTCATTAATAGCGTCCATTCGCGATACGTTGAAAATCCGAAACTGATCCTGCCAGCTAATTACCGGCCGGAATACGGCGCGTCTAAATCGCTCGTGGACGTACAAAAGAGCCGTCCGCGTACGCGCGTCGATCCGCACCGAGCACGCACAATGACGCGCTCCGACCGATACCGTCGCTCCACGAAGCCCGATGTCTCTCGTAATTCACTTCCGCCATCGAGCAACGGACAACCTCCTTGGCCGCCGGTCGGCGTCGATTTTGCCGCGCGATTCGAAAGAGCGTGGTAGCGAGGCGAATGGAAATTTGGCCTCTCGGCGCTAAAGCCGAGTTCGGATCGATCCGCTGGATACGCTATAAATCCGTTTTAACCGCGTTAAGCCCAGTGAGACGTTTATTACGAGAGCGAACGTCGGTGCACCATTGGGGAGTGCAGTCGGCCAAAGTTGCGCGGCCGAGAGTAATTAAGGAGGTGTTAATTCCTTGGGATTATCGCGGCTATTTTTGCACCGGCCACCTTTGCCGGGCCGCGCCCCCGGGAGTTTTTCGAGGGAATTCTTGAGGCGTATCCGGCCCTTTCGTCAAAAAGGTAAAAGATAAGCTCTCCGGTCGACGGCGACATCGGGGTCGAGTGTTTTTATTCCATTACCCGGCAGCACCATCCTCTTAACCACTTACTTAACCTACAGCCTTCATCCTCGCCTCCCCCTCGTTCGCGGTTGATGGGCTTCGACAATTCAAATATTATCCACCGTTCAATCCTCCCTCCCTCGGTGGGGGAAGATCGACGTTCCACAGCTCTGCACCTCGAGTGTATCCACAACGCGCTAAACTCGACTCGCTCCGGTATCGGCGCCCTCTCTAATGTCTCCACCCCGCCACCGTGATTCCCACGGCGTATACTTCGCCCCGATACTCTGCCTTCGCCGCGTCGGCTCCACGCGGATCGGGGAAACAAATTTCCGCGGCAAAGGCAGCTTGCCCGATGCGAGCGAACGATGAACCACCGCTCGGCGGCTAACTCGACTCTCGAATCCTTCCGACAAATCGGATTAGCCGCCGCTCGATGAACGTTAACGGATCCCTCGGGGGCGGGCTACGAAAAATATGGGGCTTATATTTGACGTGGCTCAGACGCTATAGGTGGGAGAGAGCTTCGTCAAAGTGGCCGTTGGGAGGAAGGAGTAAAAAGTTTCCGTCGGAAGACAGAGAGGCGAGTGGCTGTCCAGCGAGTAAACGAAACGGGGCCGAGGAGAAAAGTACGTACGAAAGGTATAATCGGCCGGAGAGAGAGAGAGAGAGAGAGAGAGAGAGAGAGAGAGAGAGAGAGAGTCTTGCCGGAAACGAAGGGAAACATCGTTTCCAAAGTCGTTGCGTATCCGTTCGTCCACATTGGCGAGAACGTATGGATGGCCCATTTCGGCACGAGCGGTCTGATTAAGTTACGCGGGAGGCTAACATCGATCGTGCGTTATAACGCCATTGCCTATGATAACGGTGTAATCTTCGGGCGTTGATCTGGTTATGGGGACAGGCCGGCATAAATCATACGTTAGGTCGATGCGCGGTACGAGGGCCACGCTATTCGATTGCGCGCTAGGATCTCTCGTTAACGCGGCCTTTCTTCCTCCTCGAACCGGTACGCCCCGTTTTGATCCCTCTCCGAGCGGGGCCCGGTTTATCGTATCGTCGAATGATATCGCAATCGCGGAATGCCCCGCGCTCCCGCGGGTTATAAATATTTTGGGTAGATTTAAATCGTAATGGGGAAATACGCGTCGACGTGGAAAAATCGGCGCGCGTCGGCAAAATAGCGGGAATAAAAATCTACCCTTTCACTTTGTTAACGAAAGCGATATGACGTTTTAAATGAGATGCAAATGGTCCAGGCTGCGGCTCAAATGCAGATACGAGCCACGAGTTTTTTTTTTTATTTACCGCCCCGTCCATTGTGCCGCGGTCGAGCATAATGCGTTTTTTTTCGACCGAATCATTCGTATTTTCCCCTCTCGAGTTGGTCGCATCTCCCTCGCGTCGGTGGCCGGCTCGTCCGTTTTTCGACGGTGTCGTTACCCGTTAAACATTTAAAACGCGCACTCGTACCGAGGCCGAAGCTCCGAATGCCCGATCGTGTTTCACCGTGATTGGATATAATAACGATCTCGTATAAACACGATATTGCAAGGATATCGGCAAATTTGCATGGTAAACCGAGAGGCGGGCGGGCGGGCGGGCGGGCGTACCGGAGCGCATACGCGATAATACCTGGAACAATGCGGCCAAGATCGCCCGGTTGGTATTTCATCGTTTCGCTTTTACGGCCTTGAAGGACGCGGCCAAAAATACGGGGCGGACAGCGGGCCGACGTTTCCGTGCCGACAGGTGCCGCCGAAGGAGGGTGTGCATACGGGAGAGAGGCGCGTAAATAAAAGGACGATCGGGGGAGAGGGCCCCCGTACTTATCCTTCTCTCCCATCCAGCCTGTACTCTTCGAGCACGCGCCCGCTCTCGCGTTTATGTTAATGTAATTTTGTGGCCTGACGGCGACGGCGCTGAAATAACAACCGAGCTCGTAGATAAATCGTTTCCGCATACGCGTGCGATATGCATGCGATATGCATGTTTTCGGCCGTACGCCGGAGGACGGGCCAATTTTACGCCGAGCTCGGTGGGCCGCGATTGAATTAGCCGATTCGGAGAGGCGAGCTCGGGGCTCGAACGCGGCCAAGAGGCGCGAAAGCGGCCGGCGCGTCCGAGGAGACCGAGGCGGAGCTCGTTTCGCGCAACGACGCTCGAGGATCCCTCCTCGAGGCTCGGCGCACCCTCCTTTCCGGAAGGACGGACGACGCTCGGGCCCATCACCGCCGCCGCCGCCTACCGATCGATCTCCCTTTTTTGCTCGCACTTTTGAAAACAGGCCGATGCTGATTGCCAGTGGTCGGCCTATTCTCCCAGGTCACCCTGCAAAGTTAGGCAGACTAATGGAAATTTGTCCGCCGTGCCGAACATTCGTCGAGCAACGCGACGTCGCGCTACCTCGCACACTCTATTTCCCTTTGCTCCTGCCCTCCTTCGCCCCTCGCGCCTCGTCCCCTTTCCGCGTCGTCCGCCCTCGCTGTCCTCCAAAGGCCCACCCCTCCGCCCTCTTCCGCTTCTTCTTCTTCTTCTTCTTCTTCTTCCACCCCCTCGTCGGCGCACCTCGCGGCCGATCCGTCCTCCTTTTTTCATCAGCGGGAATACACGTACGGCTCGCATCAACACCTTTCGGCCTCATGTATATATGCATTTCGATTACGGCGGAATATTCGGCGGGAGAGGGTGGCGGGTACCTCTCGAGGAAAGATCGTCGGAGGAGTCCCCGACGGATCTGCCTGCCGCAATTCGCTGGCCGATTAGGTACTCCCGTCGAGAGCCAACGTCGCCTATTCCGCCTATTTCGCGGCATCCGCTTCTCTTTGGGTTAATGCCGGGAGTGGCGCGCGAAAAGGCGGGCATTATCGCCCGGTGCCGTCTTACCGCCCTTTTCCCCAGGCGAGTCGATTTAACATACATTATCTTTGCTCCCTATGCCAACGCCGAGGCGCGCTTTGCCCCGCCACTCCTCCTCCCCTTTGGCCCGAAGATCCTTTATTTCGAGGAATGGGCAAATCGACTTTGCGCGCCGCCCGGGTCGCTCTCGAGCGCGCCCGAGGGAAGTCGGCGCGGTCCTTCGAGGAGGAAAGGACGCGCGTAGGGGACCGTGGGAGCGGATCGCGCGCGCGATGCGTTACACGGCGCCTCTCCGGCCGGTAAAATTAAGTCTCGAACTGTTTTACGACGAAACTTTGCGGTTGCTCGGATTAAACTTTGGTCGAAAACGAGCAGGTTTATCGAAGTCGGGCGTTTCGGCGCCTCCAGCCACTCGAAAGTTATCGACCTGCCCGCGAGTATCCGCGTAACCGGAAAACCTTCGAATCCACCGAGAGAGAAAAAGGCGCAGGGAGAGGGGGGAAATACTTGGGCATAGTCGGGAGTTGCGTCTTCTCCGAAAATGCCGGGAAAATCATATAGAGACTTATCGATTCAAAGTTCCGCGAACGCCTCGCTGGGTTGGGATTATTTCCTCGCGGGTACGCAGGGTAATGGTATCCAGCGATACGTTTAACTTCCGCATGAATTTTCGAAGCCGTTGGTAGGAAGGCAGCGGGAGCGTTATGAGCTAATTTCGCCCGACGCAAGACGAACGATGAATTCCCAGAAAGGGATGGAAAGCGCGTCCGGAGCCGAGGGAGCGGGAGCTCCGTTAAGCGCGAAATAAAGTCGATCGGCCAAGGCGCGGAGCGAAGGTGGGGCGAGGGCGTCGAGTCGGAAGAGCCCCGCGGGCCGAGGAAGGTCCGCCGGCGCTGTTCCATCCGCGAAACCAAAATCGTTTAGCGCGCTCGCATCGACGAAGCCGGGGGAGCGTTTAGATGGCGATACGCCGGTAGGTGGGTAACGTATGCGCGATATTTATCGTCCCGCCTCGACACCTCGCGGCCGCGCCGTTGTGTATCGCGAGCGTGCCTGCACGCCGACACGTAAATTATTCATGCAAGATTCAATAAAGTTCGATACTTGTTGCTACGTGTATGTCCAGTAGATTAGTTTGTAAGCCGTGCCCTGGAAGCATTTGCATAGTGGCCATTTAACGGAACGCTCTCCATCACGTCAAATTGACCGTCGATGATGCGGATGAGCGCGAGCGAGCGAACGGAAGAGGGAAAGTGCGGGGAGAGGGAGGGGAGCGTACGCGCTCGTTTATCGATATTTCAGCAGGTACCTCCGTATACGCGTATGTAGCGACTCTGTCACCATCGATGCAAATCGATGGGCATCTATCCATCGCTCGGAAGCGGCCCCGAATGGACCGTTGAATCCTTCGTTAAACGTTAGCGTTTTATCGCCCGCCGAAATCTTTGCCAAACTATTCATATCGGGGGCAATACGCTCAACCCCTATCCAGGGCCGAAATTATGACGGAGCACGTATGGCGGCCGGCCGAGAATAAACGAGCGCGCCAGCGGACCGCCTCTCGATATCGTTAAATTATGCCCCGACTATCGCGATCGCTCAGCGCGACCCGCCACGATACATCGCCGGATCGCTCGACGGCCGCGCGAAGCGGAAAAGCCCGGAGTCTGGCCGCGACTTTGCTTCCGGAGCGGAGCCTCGCCCTCGACGACTCTGCGCTCCGAGACGCCGCGAGACGCTCCTTTCGATGGCCGTCGGTCGTCGCGGCGGCGGAGGCGGCGGCGGCGATCGTCATCGCGCGAGAAGGCGACGAGAGCGGAGGAAGCGGAGGAAGCGGAGGAGCGGAGTGCTCGGGCCGTCGCGCTGGCGTCCCACCACGACCGGCGCATTCCTCCCTCTCTATCTCCGTCCACATCCGCCAGAAGCCGTGTGCCGCGGCCGCGCCTGCAAACCAATATTGGCTGCCGAGTGAGGGATGCGGCACACGCTGTGCGTTCAACTTGGGCTCGGAAAGTCTGCGAGAAAGGGGCGAGCGTCTCGACTCGCGTAGCTGGCCGCGAGGAAAACGTCCAGGCTGTTCCCGGCGCTCACGTTGTCGGATAATGGGCTCCGCCGTGCTCCGACTCGGAGAAAAATGATTTTCCGCCGCTTACCGCACGAGGCGGTACGAGACCGGAGGTGCTCGTCGTTCGATCATCCTCCTCCGATGCTCCGCTCTCGCTCCTTCGACGTTCGATCTTGCGCCGGCCTTCGACGTCTCTGGCTCTTCGACGCGCCACCGCCTTCCCAAGCTCGCTCGCCGATTCGTAACCCGGGGGCGGTCGGCAAATGTCTCCGAATAGCTCGATCTTAATCGCGCCGGAGCGCGTGCGGTCTCGCGTTAAATGTTAGACAACGGGTCACCTCTGACGTAAATGTCAGCGCGACCCTTCGTAGGTCTCTGGTCGAACAAAGCGCCGTGACCTTTCGCTGGGCGCAAGGAACTCGGGGAAAATCAAGAATTACGTGCATTTCCGTTCGATCGACGCGCGCGCCCCCGAGTTCGCCTTTACGACGAGTAGGCATCGACGCGACTGGAAGCGGTCGCGTCGCGAAAGTTTGGCCAAGGCGAGGATGGCGAGAGCGTATCGTCCTCCCAGAGGGGCCCTTCGAAACATCCCGAGCGCAATATCGCTTATCCGGTCGTCCGCCCGGCTACGCCCGCGATACCTCCGGCCTAAGGATCTCGTCTCACTTTAGCCTTTTGCACGGTACATCTACGAGACCTTGGGGAGACCCGCGATAGCCTATTAGTTATGAGCGCAAGTCCCGTATGAGGCGCGCGACAGACGACTGCGAAGCTGGTGGACCGGGAGGAGGCGGCCGGAGCGGACGCGAGGTCGCCGGACGATTTCGACGAGCGGGAAACCATGGCGATCTCCGGATAGGTTTCCAGGCGGAAACTCCGGTTGTCTCCGCGCCGGGCGAGCCTCGAGGAAGGGAGCTCGCGCTTGAGTTACCGAGATTGCTCAAGTTCGACCCTTCTTCGCGAGGAGCCCTCCACGAGAGTGCTCTCCTTCTTTCGCCCCCTTCCCCCTCCCTCAAATTCGACTTTTCAATTTGGTATTCGCGAATCGCGTCGACCCTTTCGCCCGGATCCACCTAAATCTCGCGCGACGTGGCTGATCCACCTCCCTACCCTCCCTGGCTATTATGTCAAACTCGAGGTCCGCGAGCGCCGAGAATACCCGGCCGTTCGAACTCGGTACTCCCAACGCTTCCGCTTCCGATCGGCCCGGAGGGGGAGGGCAGCGATGTGAGCGAAACATCCTTGGGGATTCGAGCGTACCTCGTTGCTCGAATCCGCCTCACCTTCGGCCGGCTAACGCTTCTTCCTACATTTTATGGCCCGAACTTTTTGAAGGATGTGCAAACGACCAAATTGAGCGGCGCAGTTAGAGGCCGAAGGACCTCCTCCGCGGAAGGAAGCCGGGGGCGTCCTCCGGCGCGGCCCAGATTTATCTTTCGTATCGTGGGATCGCGCCAACTTTCGAGGAACTTTGGGGATGGGTGCGTGGCGAAGGAGAATCTCGGATCTTTGCCGTTTCGACGAAGATGGAATTTTACGCTCGACCAATCAACGTCGTACGCGCCTCGCGAAACGCTCCGACGAGCCCTACGAACGCTCTCGCGATGCGCGCCCCCTCATCCCGGCACTCCTTTTGCATATAAAAACGAGAATAGATCTCGGCTCTCGGCCACGTCGGTCTCGTCGTCCTTGACTCTTGGACTTTTGAAAGTTTTAATTCGAGCTATAAGGCGGGAGCGAGTCGGGAAGGCGAGAAGGCGAGAAGGGGTCAGCGAGACGACTCCGTTCCTCTTTCTCTCTATCTCTCTCCAGGCGGAGAGGGACGGAGAGAGAGAGAGAGAGAGAGCGGAGGGGGCGCGGAGGGGTTGATGGTAAGCAAAGGAAAGGGAGAAACTTTCAGGATTTTTGCGTAAATCCTAAATAATGAAATTAGCGCGTCGTTAATACCCGGGGTGCACGCCGGCGGTTAAGGCTAATTTAATGATTTCCGTTATTGGCTCGAAGACCGTAAAGCTATCCCCGAACATCTGTTGCCGCATCGATTTTAATATCGTCCCACTCGGCGTTGGCGCATTCTCGCGCGAGAGCCACCCCCTCGTGGGCCGGATTTTAGACTCTTACGCCACGCGACCGCTCGCCCTCCTCCGGAAACGGCCCGCGCGGCTTCTCTCGCTTCGCTCTTTCGCGGATGCCTCCATCCTCCTTCGCTCCTTTCTTTCCCGAAAAACCTCGCGAAGCGTCCTCGCGAGATCGTCGCTGCAGCCGCGTTGGCACGGAGCGCAGGAAAATTTCCTAGGCGGTGCCTTAGGATAATCGAGAGTGGCGCTATCGACGTGGATTTTGCACGTAGTCGGGGCCGAGGAGGTGTCGGGAGGAGGCAGGGAATTCCCGTAGGAGCCGGCGGGTCTGGCTGGGTGGCGCGCAAGGGCGTGGAAAACACGAAAGCGTAAACACCCGACTTAAATCACCGTGCACGCCTCGGGGAAGGATCGGCACACGCTCCGCGTCCTAGGATACCCCGGCGAACGTGGTGGAACGATGAGGTGTCGCGCGAGGATAGAGAAGGAGGGCTTTCCGGTCCGCCATCCTATTCGATTCCGTAATCCATTCCGGATACCTACGTCCTCCTCGCACCTCCCGCGCCCGGCGCGCGGCTCCTCTCTCGCGCCCTCTCCGCGCCCTCCTCGCACCCCTCTCGCACCCTCTCGCCGCCCTCCAAGCCCCGCCGAGCGGGCATTCTATCGCGAGGACGTAGGAGGACGAGACGGAACGGGACATCAGTCTCCTCTGTCTTCGCACCGTCCGGGGGCTGCAGATTCCCCGAAGAAATTCCTCGCTCGATTCGCCCCCACGTCCAATACAAATACTATCCTCCTTCGATGCGTGCTGTCCTCCGCTCTGCTTTTCCTCCGGGGCGCGTACCTAAGGTGGAATCTACGAAATTCAAATATTCCTCCGAGAGGGGGCTGGAGGGAGGAGGGGGAGGGGGAGGAGAGGAAGGACGAGAGGACGGAGGCAAGATCGAGAATCGAGGAGGAAGGAGCCGGAAGGAAGGGGTCCCGGCAGACGATCGAGCCACCCACTTCCCCGATATATCGGTCGCGCTAATGTCTTTTCCCGGTGAAAGGAGCTCGCGTATCGGCACAAAACTCGTCGCTACAACCGGCGAATGGAAATCGGGGATCGAATATGTTTCGCAAACTGTCGTTTATCGGCTATCCCTCTCCGGGAGGGAGAAACGGAGAGGAGGAGGGCGAATTCCTACGGTCGGGCCACGTTAATCCGCGGACCGCGCGGCTCCGGAGGATCGCTCGAAGATGCTCGAAAGGAGGTAGGAGCCTCCGATCGGGCCGCAGCCCGGTGGGCTCTCGCTCTCGCGTCGCTCGACGATTCGGAGCTTGGGAACCTCCCCTTGAAGGTATCGCCTCGTTCCTCGACCGCCGTCCCCCGTTCGTTCTCTCCGGACGTACGCCACTGTCCGCGGCGCATTAACGCGAGGGCGTCGGGGGCGAAATTGCCTCGGTCTCGGCCCTCTGGCCCTCGGCACCCGTAAAAGTTAAGTATCCCATCGGCTCGGTCGGCCAGGCATACCCGCGCGGATGCCCGCGCATCTCGGGAACTTTCGGGGAGATCAAAGTACGGCCAAGTGGAGGAGTACGGTCCTCGGCGCGTCGCGCGCGAAGGATACTTGGGCCAACTTCCGGACGCTGAAATATCCCGTCCTTACCTTACGAGCCGGCAAACTTTGAGCATCGCCGCGAAACGAGTCCCCGCTCGCCCTCGGCCCGTCTCGATAATCTACCAACGGCGAAAGAATTTCGACGACGACCCTCCGGAGGAGGAACGGTCGAGCACCTAAATCGCTCGCGATGGAAGCTCCGAGGTACGCTCCTACTCGCGGCCGCGCACACTCGATTTCCTCCCTCGCTCGGTGCATTTGCCTCGCCGGAGGGCTGGGACGCGAGTATTGCCGGAAACGTCAGCTCGATGGGGAGGAAGGAGGGACGTCCTCTCTGCTCCGTTCCAGACGCGACACCGGTGTCGCTTTCGGCTTTGCGACCGAGAGCAAAGTAGCTCACGGGACGGTAATTTGTATGGCCGAGGGGGCGGTTCGCTCGCGGGTCGTGCTGCCGCGGAGACCTTGGAGCGCGATAAAAACGGATACCGAGGAAAAGAGAGTATACGACCGTTGAAGGAGGAATACAAAGAGATCGAGGGGGTTAAGCGGGGCGTAGTCGAAGAGCCGAAAGCGAGCAGGGGAGGAGGAGGAGGGCGAGGGGCGGTGGAGAAAAGAAGGGCGCGAGAGAGAGGGAGAGGGAGAGGGAGAGGGGCTGAGAGGGAAGGGTGGAAAGAGCGGTGGAAGCCGGAACGAGTCGGAAGAGGGGCAACGGATGACGGGAGGTCGGGGGTTGGGGGCGCACCGACTCGCATTCCAAGCAGACTCGGTGAACCGGGTTCATTATTTTCTCGTTATAAGTTTCTACAACTCCGGCTTGTTGTCGTAACGCTGTTAACGCGGACGCGCCGCGAATCGTTAAAGGGGCGAGCAATCGGCACGGCTATATAGGTAGGTAGGCGCATACAGACTCGATAGGTACGTACGCGACGCGCTCCCCTCGCGAGTCCCCCCACCGGCCCTCCCTCGTTTCCTTCCTTTTCCGTTTATTAATAAACGAGTCGGCGGCACATTCCGGGGAGCTCGTCGTACCTCCGCGACGTCCTACGGTATTATCGGAGAACGCTGGCCTTGATATACCTGTCCCTTCCCATTGCCGAGGATCCCAAGGCGGAAGGTCGCGCGATTCGGGAACGGACGTGGCCCGCGGCTATATACTCGCGCTCTTACAAATCCCCGCGTAGCTCCTCGAGGTGGCCGGAAAAGACGGAGAATTATTTCGGCGACTCGCTCGACTCGGGTCATCGACCCCGAGTCGCTCTCGATCCGCGCCCGGAGCGTCGCCAACCCGCTCGCCTACCGGGCCCTCCTATCCTCCTGCCCGGGTGTAAATTGCCGAACCGATCGCGTCGCGGGTTATTCCCGAGGACGGTTCGAGCACGTTTCGAGCGTGGCTTAACCGCACGGCGCTCGTAACGTCGCCGCGAAAGGCGCTCCCTTACTTTTCTATTCTTCTCTTTACGACGCCTCGAAGAGTCGCGCGTCGCGCGCGATTTACGCTTCCATTCGAAAGAATCGATCGGAGAACCGTCTCTCGTCTTCGGCCGAGTACCCTCGACGACGAGCACGCGCCGGCCGGCTATCCGCATCCATCCACAGAGTGTCCCCGGCGGGAGAGACGGCTCAACCGCGAAGCAAAGGATCCCGGTAATCGATCGGCTCGATCGGTAATCGATCTCTCCCTCCCTCTGCCCCTCTCGATGCCCTCCTCGAGCGGAGAAGGGCCGGGAAAAATATTCCCGGGGTGCGCGGAGCGAAAAGGCGAGAGCGATGCCTCGATCGACGATTCGTACTCGACGAATATCACGGGGGCAGCACGGCATTCCTGCGTCTAATCGCGCGTATCCGCCGGCCGAGAGAGCGGCCCTCGGAGGTTCCGCGCGTTATTGGAGCACTCGTCGGACCGAATTCGAGGCGGAATCAATTTGACGGGGCACGGCCTACGGCCGATCGTGCATACGCGAGAGAACGTAGCCGGTCGTCAGACGTCAAGAGCAAAGCGCAATTATCAACGAAGGGCCTCGGCCATCCCCTTCCCTCCTTCGCCCTCCGTCGATCTCTCGCTCCTTCCACCCCTCTCTCTCTCTCTCTCTCTCTCCCTCCGTGGGAGCCTCGGCGATATTACGCCGGGCCGAATTCTATGTATAGGCACGTTCGGTAATATGACGCGTATAATGTGCATGTATACGCCGTATACGTGTGCGGGGCGCACAACGGTGTCTACGGTTTAAACTTGTCAGCGGCAGATATTACTGTGCCGCCACGAAAAGCCGGCCGTTCATCCGGTAAATAAACTCCGTGGCCGCTTTACGTGGCCGTACATAAGGTTATATTAGCCTATGTATTTCCGAGGGTCTTGCTCGCGCAGAGCCCGCCAAGAGTCGGGCCCAAGATCGCTCCTTGCCGCGTTAACGATTCCCGGGATATTAACGCGCCGGAGGCCCTCCCGACGGACCATTCATCCTCCGGCAGCTCTTTTTACCTTCCAACACCAGCCCGCCTCGTCTTGGGCGCGCGGATACCGAACCACGCGAGCGCGGCCCTCGTTTCTGGATCCTCGCCTCGACATCCCTCGATTCTTGCTCGCGTCGCTTTCATGGATCGGCGACTCGCTCGGTAGGTGGCTTTTCGGTGTTCCGAGAGGAGCCAAGGGGGGAGAGGGGGTCGCGGAGCGGCAGGAGTGGCGGAGAAAGTTCGCCGAGCGGTCCTCGCGGAGCGGCCAAGTGTCGGGGAAGTGGCTAATGTCAGTCCGGCGAGCGCGACGGCGTTTAATACCGCAGGAAGAGGAGATACGAGGCGAGTCGGGGGGGCGCTAATGTCTAAACTCTGGCGGGCCAAAGTATCCCGGCGCGACTTGGCGGTGCAACGGAAATATGCGGGGACGAAAGTCAACGGAGGCGCCGCGCATCGTCGCGAGAGAATCCCTGGCCCGCGGGAAGAACCGGCGACTTAACTTTCGATGTGGAGCAATTTAAGTTTGTAACGAGCGTGGCGTGCGCCCGGTGAGGCGCCGCCTCTCGGGGGCGCCGCGGAGAGGAGGCAGAGGCGCGCGGAGATAAAGAAAGGGCGGATTGACCGCGCCGCGAGGCGCGACTCGCCTCGTGAATTAATTCCACGGCGGAATCGCTCGTACGAGGGTCCAACTTTCGATCCGTCGAGCGACTCGGAGCGCGTGCTCGAGCGCACTCGGCGAAAGGAGGACGAGGGTAATCCTCGCATCCCCGCTCGTCCTTCCGATGCGAGCTCCTCGACGCGACGTTGAGAGACGTCCGAGGCGCGACTCGCGAGAAAACACCCGGTACGTCGACCAAACTTATAATCCACTGGACGCGACCGTCTGCGCGATATTTATATATTAACCCGTTCCTGCTCTCTCCCTTCGTCCCCGTGGCACGTTAATGGACCGCCGCGGGACCACGGTTGTCCCTGACGGCAGGCTTATTGCCTCTTTCCCTCGTCCGTCCTCCTCCTTCTTTCGCTCGAGCCGCTCACCGCCAACCTCCTCGCCGGGCGTACTCTCGAAATTGAACGAGATTCGGGAACGGATCTGGCATTCGGGGGCATCCCTCTCCTCTCTCCGTCGCGGAAGGCGCTCGCTCGCGGCGCGCGGCTCGGTGGGCGGCGAAAGGTATCGTCAGCGAAAAAGAACGGCTACCGCTTTACATTACCGAGCTGCTTACCCGCGCGAAGCCTCTCGACGTCGCTCGACGTGGACGGCTAGGACGATCGGGGAAGGGAAGGAGCCAAGACCCGCACCGTGCCACGATGGCTCATCGATTTTCCCAGAGGCAGCCTCGATCGCGAGGACGAAACCGCCTCCCCGCCCTCCCCGGCCCCCGAAACGCAGCCCCTTCGCGGTGCGGTACTTTCGAATCGAGCGCGCTCTCGCCCCATTCGCGTTTTCGCACCTCCGCTAATTTCCCCCTCGGTTCTCCGCGGCCTCCTATAATTAACCCGGCCCGACCCCCGTTATTCATCCCCCTTAATCCTCTTTTTAAATAACGCGTAATATCTCCGTTCTGGCGCCCCTTCGAGTTATCGTATAACCCTGCCCCGTCTCTGCTCGGGGGACGGACGGGGATTAAAACAATTACCGGCGCGAGCGCGGGGGGAGAAAAAGCGAAAGTTATAAAGCGTCCGTCCGACCGTCCGAGCGCCCTCCTGCGAATTGCCGAGCGCCCTCTCCGCCGGCACCGCCAGTCGACGGAGAGGAAAGGGGGTTGGCCAAAGGTGCGCGCTCGGAGGTCGCTTAGCACGCGATATAACCGGCCGCAGTAGCATAACCATGATATATCTCCACAATTTGGAGTAATTCCGTTAAAGCAGAATAATGTCGGCGGGACGAGGTACCGGCACTGACGGCGGCGCGAGGCGCGAGGCTGGCGGCGCGAGGGTCGGAGGGAGAGCAGGGTGTGGGCGGATCGTTGACCGGAAGGGACGGGGGAGCGTTGCATTACTAAACACGCGTTACCAGCACGAGGACGAGGGCTCACGGACGGCTCGAAAGGGCGCGCTCGTCGGTCGTCGGCACCGGTGCACGGAGGATACTACGGGGAATCGTTTGGCGCCGCGACCGACGGAGGCCGTGAATTAATCCGCGATGCTAACTCGACGCTCCTGCCGCAGGCCATCGAGCTACGCCCGCGAGCGTCGCTTTTTGGAAGGACGAGACGAAAGCCTCCCTCCCTCCATCCCTCTCTTTGGGGAAATTCATTATTGCGTTAATATCGCAGCCAGGGGGAGCGCCGAATCGGGTTACGCGGCACGATCTACGAACGCTTTCGCGATGTTGCGGACTGAAATTTATATGAACCGCTCCGAGGAACCGCGTAAAAATACTCCGGGGTATCGCGTGGAACGGACGCGTAGCGCGTAGCGTTGTGGTATTTCGTCGATCGCTCTTCGTCGATGAGCAGCCGAGGAGGAAAAAATTCCGATCGTAGGGAGACGATTGGGTGGATTAAAATCGTATCGCATCCCTTTCTTCCGGCGATCGTTTCTCCCTCGCGAGTGTTTCGCGAAACCTCGTGTACCACGATCCGATAGGGCACTCTTATAAACGGCTACGATCAATATTTGTCGCCACTCGGCGCAAGATGCTTATTAGTTATACCGCGACAGTTATACGTGCCAGCGCAGCTACGCTTTGCATAATATAGCGGTAAACTTACGGCTATGCTCTTAGATTTTCATCGAATCGAAAATAAGGAGCGCGCGTCTCCTTATTTTTTCTCGTTTTTAACCGAGTGCCGCTTTAAAAATTTCGTCGAATCTCCAATGTCTTGGATCATCGGGCATTTTCAACGTAATGCACCGCGATCGTTGTAATTTGCACGACACGTCGGCACGTTTACGAGGACCGAAAATAAGTTTACTTCTCGGACACCATTCCGGAGTATCTGGCATATTCAGGAGGATAGCGCGGGTAAAACGGTCGCGCGTTTTTCAATAACGCAAAGAAACGGCAGAGTTGTTTAACCGTATTTGTCCCACTTTGGAGGCTTCCGATCGATTCGAGCCGCGAGTCTCGGTCGTTTTCGGGCCGAGGGTGCTTAATTTTAATCGTCGGCCTTGGCGGCCGTTCTCTTCCGGTCTATTAGCGAAGCTCGAGGCTGGGAAGGACCGAAGGAAGCCTCGCTCGAACGTCGTTAGCCTCGCGCTCGCGCCTCGCGCCTCGCGCCTCGCTCCCAGCCGCTCCAAACTCGAGGGCGCCGATCGCCGGCCGTGTTTATACTCGTTATTCCTGACGGAGGCTGGCAGGCCATTGGCCCGCTCGACCCCTTTCTCGTTTGCAAAACCGTCCGACCGGCATTCGCGCCCGTCGACTCGAGCGCATTTGTATCGAGGATATTTGGCAGGAGGAAGCACCGAGCGTCCGTCGAGCGGCCGGAAACAAATTAAGACTCCTCCGCGCGTCGATCGGTGCTCGTTGCCCCGCACCCAGCTCGCCTGCATTCTCCACAAACCGCCGATCCAATCGTCCCTTCCCTCCGCGCTCCCCCCTCGGCATGGCGATCGGCTTGGAACGCGAGAGGAAGGAACGTCGGTGGTAATAATTTTTCATCCTCGCGACAATACCGGCGTTCATCGCTCGAGGAATTCGGGAGGTTCGGGAGCCGGCGGCTCGTGGCCCACGCCTCCCGAAGGTGGATCCGCGAGAGCGGTCCTCCTCGAGGCTCCGCTCCTCCGATCTCCCTCGGGATTCCCCGCTCTCGGAGTTCTTTTCGCCGCTCCTCCATCCGGTTGGTGGCACGCGTCTCGCCAAACGATCGCGGCCTCTGAGGTTCCACCGCGAGCTATCCTTGCCCGCGGGGCCACCGGCCCACGCCCGCCGACGGGGGGTGGCGGAGAGCGAGAGAGAGGAAGGGAGGGCGAGCGAAGGGAGAAAGAGCGAGAGAGGACGGGGGGGTTCCGTGGTGGCACGCTGTAATAATACGTAATATCTTTACTGTTTTAGGCAGCCGCTCGCATTATTCGGATGCCGCGCGTGCCTTGGAAGTTTAATTTCGAATCGTATTATATCCACCGCGCGCGCTGCAACGAGAGAGAGAGGGAGGGAAAGAGAGAGAGAGAGAGAGAGAGAGAGAGAGAGAGAGAGAGAGAGAGAGGGAGAGAGGGAGAGGGGTAGAGAGAGAGAGAGAGAGAGAGAGAGAGAGAAGGAGAGAGAGAGCGGGCCGGAGAAGGTCGGTGAAGAAGGGTAGGAGGCCGCAGAGCGGGCCAGACTGCGGACCACGTCCATGGAAACCGTTCGTGGAGGAGAGAAGGGGGCAGTCGGCGGGGGTGGAGAAGGCGGAGATGAGGCCACAACTCCGTCGGCGGAACGGCGCGTCTCTGCCGCCTAAACGAAGGGATGCTTCTCTCTAAACGCGAGGAAAGGAGACGGGGAGATGGCGGAGGGACGAGGGGAGAGAAGCGGAGAGAGAGGGCGAGGGAGGCGGTTAGGTGGAAGAAGAGGATATGGGAAAGGCGAAGCGAGTACGGAGGGAGGATGGAGGATGGAGGATGGAGGAGGGAGGAGGGAGGAGGGAGGTGAGAGGAGGAGAGTCAACCGAGGCTCGCAAAAGCCGCGGGGCTGGTGTTCTCAGCTCCTGCCCGAAATGGCTCTCGTTTCTTGTATATCGCCCGCCGCTCCCTCGGGCCGTGCCGGACCGAGCTGACGAAAAATAAACTAATTCGGCGTCGTTTTCTTGCCCCGCCCAAAGGCGCTCCTTCGAAAAGCTCAAGGCCGATTACGCGCGAGCGAGGCCGAGACTGTGACCGTTGTCCGGATTTTCGTCGCTCGGACTCGACATTGATACGCGCCCTAAGAAGGGGAGGTTAATTTCCTTGGCCTCGTGGCAGCTGCGCCGAGATTGCCGCGAATCCGGCCGGCCGTCTAGCGCGTGAGAACCGCGGGGTGTTCTCGAGGGGTACGTGATATTGCCGCTTGCGGAACAACGATCTGGCGCTCGACGTGTTTGCTCGGCTTCGAAGGCAGTCTCGAAACTGTCCATGGTCGAGCTCGTTAAGCGTGCTACTTTCTTTTTGGCAGAGAAGCCCGTCTAGCCTCTATTGCACGGCTGGTCGCTACGAACCGGAATTACGGAGGAACGTTTCGCGTTTACTTTTAAGCCCTAACGTTTGCATCGCGATCTTAGCTCGTTTCCTTAATCCGTTTTTTTCCTCGGTTTAAAGAGCGCGACGACGGACCTGGCTTCTAATGCGCGAGATGCGTCTATCGCTTAACGAGGGGCCCACCCCTTTTAAATTCGGTCAAAGTCGCGGGACTTTATCGAGCGGACGATGCTGGAAATGATTGGACGTTAAGGGGCGTTTGAATTTTACGCGGATATGCCTCCTCGCGACGGTATAGCTAAAGCCGATCGTAAAGATAATTATGAGATCGTTACGGAGGGTAATTAGTGGGCTCTTTACATGGAAGACGGTCTTTATAAAGGTATTTAGCGTGCGAATCGGGAGAAGGAAAGTACACGACGGCGGCGTGGCTCGGCCGAAAATTGGCCAGTTGAATTCTGAGATCGTGGCGTGCTTGCCAGACGGTACGTTCTCGAGGACTTAATTAATTTTACTAGCACGCGCGGATATGGATGCGCGTCGTTGCCCGGCGTACATGCCGTTTCGGTTTATCCCGTTAAATCCACTTTGAGCGAAATTGCAAAATTCGGTGCACGCTCCTCGATTACGGAAGCGGATCCCTCCGAGCTCCGCTCGACGCTCTCTCTCTCTCTCTCTCTCTCTCTCTCTCTCTCTCTCTATCTCGCGAGATCTTGCCAGCGAATATTTGCACCCTGTCTTCTTACCCTCGAACGCTATCCTCGAGGTCCTCCTCGCATGCCACCGCCCCGCGCGCCCGCAACGTTCCGCTCCTTGACGCAACGTCGCCCAATCCTAACGTACGAGAAACACGCGCGTCGCGGGTTAGTCGGAAGTTTGACGGTGGCAAATTGCCCTCCGACCGCCGCTCGTGCTTCCGGCTTCCGCGAGAGAGAGCCGTCGATGGATCGATCTGGAAAGAATAGCGCGGAGGAACGTTCCGACGGATGCAGCGCGAAGAGAGCGGAGGGAAAGCGGCATTCGCGTTGCGAGAGCGTCGATCGTAACGTCGCACGTACACCGCTGACAGATATTATCTTAGCGTTACGATCGGAAAATACCCGGTAATTCGATAAACGACCATCGACTGACCGTCGGCCGATACGCGCGCGTAGAATTTATGAGGCTGATTTTAACCACCGTTACAATGGTAATCGTCACCGGCGAAACGTCAATGCGGCCCCGAGCTCTTCTGGTTTCCCGCAGATATCGCCGTGACAAACGCAGGGACGAATTAAAAACGCGGGATCGTCGGGTTCTTTATGGCTCCTGAACGAATAATACATCGGCCTGTAAAACGTACAGCGGTTCGTTTGTTTGCCCGACGCGCGCTTATCGTCGCTTAATTTGCCAGCGTGTTTTCGGCCTTCATCGTAAACATATAATTCACGCGCCACGTAAGTGCGCGCGACGACACTAAAGCGGAAAGGGCCGCGGGCTGGCGGACGAATTTTCGGGATCGTGAATTATAATCAGCCGAGCGTTCGCGGCGCTATGCTCGCGTTACGCTCAATGATTCACGCGTGGCGAATTTATATTACACGCGTGCGGCTCCTGAGCGTCTGGCCAAACTACCGGCGCGCACACCCCTTCGGCCACTCGCGGTGCCACCTTTCTCGGCACCGAGCGAAAGAGGCTGGGATTTCCGAATTCGGTTGCACCCTCGCGCCGCGCATTCTCCGCATCGACGAAAGTCCGCCCGTGGATTTACGAGGAGCCTTAAATCGTTAAACGCTCCTAACGTATTGCGAATGCAGAGTTAGATGGTGGAAATTATTTACACGTTTCCCGGAACACGATAGCGCGCCCAATACCGGATCAAAGTGCATTAGCGCCACGCTCGTTTCGAGCCGAAGCAATATCGCGGAGAGAGGCGCGCTCGCATGCCAAACTCCTATAGGGAGCTCGCTGTAAATCTTTCGATTTGCCACGGGGAAGAATTAAGAAGCTATTAATCGGATGGGAAGTTAGCGGAGCGCGGTGGAAACCAGTACGACGCTTTTATATCCCTGGCGCGCCGTCATTTTCGAATCGATAACCGCACGACCGGCAGATAGCCGCCGTCATCCTCGATCTCTGCCGCACAACCCTCCATTTATTCCCAGATATTTCGTCGGCGGTAAGGGCCAAAGAGGGCGACGACGCCCGAGGCCAGGCACGCGGCGAGGGCCGCGGGGCTTCCTCGCTTCCGGATCTACGCGAGCCTACGTAAGTCGCGGCCACTGCGAACGCGCTGGCCGGTGCTGGCACTTACGCCGATCGCGATCAAAGGCACGGCTTATCCGCGATATTTCTAGGGTGCGGGATCGCGCCGGGCGAAAATCGTGGGCGCGTAGGATTGGCCGCGTTGATGGAAGCCCGCGTAGAATCACGTGTTTGCAGACAACGAAATGAGCTGTCGCGGCGCGAGCATTCGGTAATTACATTGCGTCAAATAAAACCGAGCCGCGCACGGTCGGTGAATTAAATCGAAATTCTCTTTAGCGTCCCTCAAATATATGCATAAGCCACCGGCGTCGCCGCGACTCGTTGTTTAAATTCGAATTAATCATCGGCGTCTCTCCACCGCGATCCTGCAGATTCGAATGGCCGAATAAAAAGGTCGGCTCGACGGCGCCTCGTTCCGGCCGAGTGCCCTTTGTGGAAGGAGTCGAGAGGCTCGCGGAAGCGTTCGCCGCCGGAAAATCGCGGCTCGTCGATCGCCGAGCACTCTTAGGAGAGTCCTTCGTGGCTCGTGCCGAGCAGCGGCCGCGGCCAGGGAGCGAGGCTTAATCGTTAAACGATAAATCCTCGGCATCCCAATTTCCGTAAAAAGAGCGCCGGCGAGTTTCGGAGGGCGGCCCGCTCGGGATTCATGGATTTCGGATATGGCGGAGAGCGAATGGCCGTTAGCGGGGTATAAGAAGCTGGGGGTACGTATGCGGGCACGAGCGCGGAGAGGCTCAAAGCGCCGGAACTGGGGGGTAAGTGTAGTTTCCGGTACCATTACCGGCCGAAACCGCTCCGTTAGCCTCGTCCGCGCATTTCTTCTTCCTCGTGGATTCGTGACCGCTACCTTGCCCGCAAGAATTTCGGTTGCACGTCCGTGTTCCTTACCTAAAACCCCCTTGGTTTTCCACATTTTTCAAGACGAACGCCAGGCCGCGCGCACGAGTCGCCGGAACGTTGGTACGTTCCGCCAAGGCGCACGATCCGCCGGGAAGTTTATATCGCGGATAAAGTATTATATTCGAATACGGTACAGCGTAATGCGGCGTAATATCCTATGCGCGGGGCGTACATAACGTTACATTCCTCCTACCTGGACATTCCCGTTCCGGCCGGAAGCTCGGCCGCCGTACGCCTACGCCGTAATATCCCTCTATGTACTTTTCTCCCGCCGCGTACGCACATCCGCGGACGTTCTCTGCGCGATCGTTCGTTTGGCACCCTCGGCCGAGCAACGTTCAAGCGTAACGCTCTCGTTAAGCAGCCCAGCCCCGGCGGAGGGGCGCGCAAAAATGGCCAACGATAGAGCCACCGACGGCATTAGATGGCTGGCCTCGTTAGCGCGAGACGGAGCCGGTGATATTTGAATCGCGCCAAGGCGGACTCACGGCAGAGGGGTAGCGCGAATCCGCGTTCGATCGCGGGGCGGCGCGGCGCGGCGCGGCGGGGGGCTGGCGCACGTAGAGGCCTCGCGAAGTAACGCGCGGAGCGTGCTTCGGTAAGGGGACGATGTAATTTGCGCCGATGCCGGGCAAGTCTCCGCTCGTGGGCCGATAACGAAGCCGCGAGGGTCGCGAATATAAACCGAACGGGCCGAATGCTTGGAATAAAGGAGACGGGGCGGCATCCTTGATTGGGCGGACGAGGAAGGACTCTCCGCTCCGATTGAAAGCCCTCGGCGAAGAGCCCGAGGCTCCTTCCGCCTTGGGGCCCTCCCTCCGACCGCCGCCCCTCCTTCCCTTTCGCCGCACGTACCTCATTTTTATTTCGACTCCCTAATAAAACCGTGCCTCGGTCTAATTTCGCTTCGAGCCATTCGTTCCCCGCGCGCCACTTCATTCGCCCACAAATCACGTTTCCTCCCGCCGCTACACGGCTGTACTACGTCCCACGAGCATTTTGTTATCGGCACCTTTGCGGGGCCTATCGATAAGACGAGATTCATGCTCCCGTCATTGGGGGAGAGGACGAAAACCGGCCGCCGCGCCCGGCCCGTCTGCGGAGTATTTCGCGATATTCCTACTTGCCCAGATAAGCGGGGTATGTGCGTGGAATTTAGGTCGGCAGCCGGTAAACGAATAGTAAGCCGATAATTACTGGAGGTGCTTCGAAATGAAAGGTCCGGGGAGAAATGGGGAACCCTTCCCGGGTGCGATTTCCGAGTGGCAAAGTGCTCTGGCACGAAATTAACCCAAAATTCGTTGGGCGTGCTCGCAATTTTTTATGGAAAAGCCGGACCGCCGCGCCATTCAAATTGGCCGCGGGGTATTAAAGTGCAGGACTTGCTAATAGCGGCTCGGATGGTCCTTTCGAATCCGCGCACCGGAAGCGTCGAGCAAGGAGAAAACGCCAAAAGCATCAACGCGGTTTGCATACCTTGACCGCGCATATCCCAGGGTCGGGGCGCGTACGTACAGCCGAGGCACGCGAAACGTACATATGCAGCGACGGGAGAGATCCGCGCTTCTAAGTGGTTTCGGGCCTGACCTCGCGTCGCGCTGGCTTTTGATTTCCGCGCCACGTTTCCGGATTTCGTCTCTCTCGCGAGTCCTCGAGACGACGAGCTCCGCTTTTCCGTGCCAGATACGCCACACGAGCAACGTCCTTCGGAGATACTTTATCCGTAAGACCACCACCGAAGGTTAGGATGTAATATTCCGCGATACGATGGAATCGAGCATGGGTTTAGAGGCATGCTCGATGCGCGGAAGCGATAGCGCGCTCTTCTTGACACACATTCGCGGCAGGGGGTGGGGAAAAACGCGAGGACGAGGATTTAGCGTGCGCGAAGTCTGGGAAGGTCGGAATTGCGGATAGTTCGTATGCCCAGAGATTTATCGTCCTCGCGATAAAACCTATGCCCGGCTGGAAATCTGGCCGTACAGCCGTTTGACGTGGACTGCAATATCATGAGCCTTAAGAGAATTACGCTGAAAGCTTCGTACGATCGCGTTACCCCAAAAACTCATAAAGCTGGAACTTTGTGGGTAGGCGAAGGGAGGTCCGGCCGCGGGGTAAGCGTGTAACGGCTAAATGCGGGTCGCTTCGTTTATCGTACAGGATGGTATCGTTACCCGCGAGATTCTAAGTTTGGTAAAACGCTCCTCCCAGTACTTGGGTGCGATTGGACCGGGTATTGCAAAAAGGATTCCTCTCGAGCGGGCAAGAAAGCAAGGCGGTTAACCGCGACGTGCGACGATGCGCATGCAGTTTGCTCAAGGGGTTTCCTTCGCTCCCGACTCGTCCATCCGACAAATGGCATCGATTATTTGCGTTTCGTTTCAAACCCGACGCGAGTGTGCGCCTGCGAAGGTCTAAAATTCGATACTCCTCCCGAACGATCGGTATCCCACGACGATGCTCGATGCGCATTGCCAGGCCCCGCATACGTGCGTCGGCGATAATTACCCAACGTTACGCGCGCACGCTCTTCGCCGGAAGACGATTCGTGGAAAATTCGATGGGACGTTTCGGATACCAACGAGGCTCACCGACGATAAACTTGCGTCGCAAGTAGGTTACACTGGTAATACCGTAAAAGCTTATCCCTTGACAAAGGGAATTCCCTTTTGTCTCTTTGCGCTTTAGGGTCTTTTTAAAAGTTCTGCCAGAGCCCTTTTATTCGCTCTCCTTTACGGCGTTACTGCGAAAACTCGAAAATGTCATTCTTAAAAGTAGCCCGGCGATAAATAAAAATCGACGATAAATCGAGTTCGATCGGCGGGCTTTGCCTCTCCTCGTAACCTGCGGGGAGTACGGTTCGCGAGCCCTCACCGATCTCGGCTCGCTCGCAAGGATGTCGGGAGGGGAGGGGGAGAGAGAGAGAGAGGCGATGAAATTTGTCAAGAAGGACGCAAAGTCGGAAGCACCGTCCGCGAAACAATCGGGCCGATTAATATCGGGGAAATCGAAAGGCTGGGTGGGAGAGCGAGCGTTATTCGAGGAACGAGCGGGTATAAAGTACGGGCTCTATTCGGTAACGTTCGTGCCGCGGCTTAATTGCTTAGGCGATCACTGCATAACACATGCGTTCTGTCGGTTGGCAACACGGTTATACGTTATAGAGATTCTGCGCGTAGCCCGTATTGACAAGACTGAAATTTCCTGTAGTCGATTTAACAGCTGTCACGACGAGCCCCCGCCGACGGCGCCTTCGCCATAAATTTCCATCCTTTTGTTTAGGTGCACGACGGACGGAACAGAGAGGATATTTGAAACTTGAACCGATATTTGTCAGCGTAACGTCCCTGCCTCTCTTATGCATTCCGTGCTTGTCTTTGGCGAGTCGCGAAGGTGGGCAAGGATTAGCCCACCACTTCTTTTTTGCTCTCCCCTCTTTTCTTCGCGAGAGAAAAGTGCTTCCTTCGCCGTGGAATGCGATCGGTGGTGCGGCCCAAGTACAATACGTATGGTGTAAATTTGATAGCGGGTCAGGCGTTCTAGCGTGGCCATAAATTTTGCCACCTAGATGGCTTCATTCGCCCTCCCTTCCCGCCAACACCCAGAGTTCCCTCGGCCGCGGTAAATTTGTCAAACGTAAAATAGGTGGTAGTTCGGCGGAGTCGACTTAAAGGGATCCTGACGTAATGATCGTCCGCGAGAGTTCCTCTTTCTTTCCCCCATTTCTCTCTTTCCCTCCGGCCCATTCTCCACCCTCGCGGCTCCTTCTCGCTCCCTCCCACCCCTCCTCCCTGGCTTCCCTCTGGTTGACCTTCCCCGCGAAAGACTCGAGCATCCTCCAGCCCCTTTTTCGCCACCCCCTCGAGCTCCACTTACCGACGATTCACGCCCGCGCCTCACACCCGCCCTGCGACGTACTGGACGTGGAAACGGGCTACTATCGCTTTTGCTCGAGAACTTTGCCAAAGGCGCAAAAATGAGGGTGCTCCAGGGCCGGTGGATGGCGAGTCGGAGGGCGAAAAAGGCGAGCGTGCCTGCGAACGATAACGCGCTCACCACCACCACCACCACCGCCACCACCACCACCACCACCACCACCACCAACAGCAGCACCACCAGCCCCGTCTTCGCGATAGCCAAGGTCCCTCGTCCGGCTCGCCCCTTCGCCCTTCCAGCGGCGTGCCATCACGGCGCCGGACAGCTCCCGACGGCCGATCCCCGAAAAGGCTCCTCGTCGTCCTCTTGGCGGCCTCAAGATCGCGCTTCCTGGAAATACGCTCGAGGCTGGAGGAATGCAGCGTTCCGCGCATTAGCCCCGCTCGAAATTGGCCATGCGGATCCCTCTCCCCCTGGGCCTGGCCGACGGCCTCGCCTTAACCCGAGCAGTTGCGAGGAGGACGCGTCGCGCGCGGACTTTTACGAGTCTCGCGAACGTAAAATTGTGCGGGGAGGCCGAAGGTATCGCGAGGCGGGGCTGGGGGCGGAGGAGGAGGAGGAGGAGGCGGTATGGCGAAGCATCGATGGCTCTAGCCGGTGTAACTAGTCGGATATCATTCTTATTTATGGGAGCGTAACTCGGGCCCAAAGAGACGCGGTTTAACCGGCGCCGCGAGCGCGGGAGCATCCGTGTGTTATGCGAGTTTTCCATTCTCACATTCTTTGGGGATGCAGTGAATGCCGTAGCATCCCCGGAGAGCCTTCAATGCCGGTAACTCGGGATAGCTTTAATACCAGCCCCGAGAAAGAGTTTTTGCCCGTCGCAAAACCGACTACTTCTGGCGCATAGCTCCTTTTACACCCCGGTACCTTTTCTTCAAACCTTCTTCCTTCCGCCATGTCGCGCCTTTACGGCTCTCATCGGCTCTCGTAAAGCCGCCGGCCGATGTCAATGCGCGCGACTCGAAGAAAGATAAAGCGCGCGATGTGTCCTTAATTATGTACGCGCGAAACGCGACTATCCGCCGCCTTTTAACGTCCCTCGGAATTATACGACGTTCCGACGCGAGGCATTTTAAAAATGTAGAGGCAAGATTACAACGGCTGCCGGTATTTTAAAGGCTCGACCGTCGGCACCAATTTTTCACAATGGTACGAATCTCATTGTCGTCGTCGGTCCGAATTTGAAGCGCGAGAGTGCAGGAAGTCGGCCTCGAAATCTCGCTCGGCGTAAAAAAATGGTCGGTTTGTTTATTTCCGCGGGGCCATTATGCCGATCAAACGGCGAGGACGGGGGAGGAGCGCGTAATCGGGAAGAAGCGGCAGGAGGGTGCGGGGGGCAAAATACGAGCCGCGGTAAAGGTACGCGCCACGTCGGGGGGGGGATCGTTTTACGCTGAGCCGCGAAGGTCGTCCTAAAATATTTTGGGTTACGAGCCGAGATATGAAATATTAAAGAGGGACTTTAACTTGAAAACTCGAAGTCGTCTCGAGAAATTCGAGCCAATTACGGCAACTCGAGCGAACTTTGTCTAACGCCTCGTCTCGAAATCTCCGCGGAACTTAATTATCAAGTTTTCCGAAACGATCTCGAATTCTTAAAAGCATCCGATTAAAAACTCGAGTGTTTGAATTCTCGAGGACCTCTATAGCCCGGGCGCAGCTCGGCCCTGTCGTATTATCGATAATTATTTGCATACCGCGCGAACCGGCTTTCGATGAAAACGACTCTTTTTTATCGAGCTCCGTAGTCGCGAACTCTCCCTCCCCCCGCTCGCGACCTATTGCCTAACACATTATTTTGCGATGCTCGTCGCCTCGGAGATTGGACGGAACGCGATCTCCTGTTACCGGCAAGAATCGTCGACCCTGTTTTTGCTCCTATTAACCGAATGCAAACACGCCGGCCGATTCGAGCCGTTCTGCTCGAGCTGCGGATCCGTGGCCTTAAAAAACGGGCATCGATCGAGAGCCGGTTACGTTCGCGTCGGCATTTAGGCCGATCGATCCACGACTTTCGACCGTTAATAATAAATACGGCAACCTTTGTCCGAAGCGGAGGTCTATCAAGCGCCCGGCCACCATCGAGAGTTCCTCTCGTTACACGTACAAAAGCAATTAAACCCGAATTGGCCCTCGTATCGTAACTTTTTCTCGATCGCGCGTCGGCTCGCGCGGCCGAAGCACCGCAAAGGATTAATCTGTCAACGCGTTACGGCGTAGCGCGGTGCATCCGATTTTGCAGGAACGGCCAAAAAGAGGCGGGGGGCGGGGAGAGCGAGTACGTGACCGTAGGAAAAAAAAGCCGATGCAATTGCAGGCGGCCTTCATTTCGGAGGAACTTACCGAAAATACGCGGGGCGTACACCGCTAACCCCCATTCTCATCGGAGACCGGAATCAAAGCAACAAAAGCTGCAGCGATATATTTCGCCGACCGACCGCAAAGCCGATTTCGGCAAATCATACGTGTACCGCTTATATGCAAGTATATCGCACCGCCACGAGGAAAGTTACGTACCTGCGGATTGGCAACCAGCGGGGAAATAACGGCGTCAACCCCGCCGTCGAGCTGCCTCTCTCTCTCTCTCTGGCCAATCCGTTTTGGCGGTGGCGCACCGATACGCGATCGCACACTCTTCCCCCGAGCTCGTGCTCCAAAATTGCAAAAGTACGGCCCTACTTCCCGAACCTCGCAACCTCCCCTTTGGCTTTTTCTCGCCCGCCGTTTTGTCGGCATCCTTCCACGCCGAGCTACGATATTGGAAGATCCTTTCGGCGTTATCCTTGTATCGCCTACCCAAGACCGATATTCGCGCTCTCGCGTTCTTCTTTCTGGCCTCCATTAAAATCTTCTTACCCCTCGCCGAGTGGTTCTTCGTGCCAAGAGATTTCTCATGAATCTATAAGGGAGCTCGTGCCCGAGAAGGGTGCAAAAAATAGTCCCCGCGTTTCGAAAACGCCTTCCCTTTCGGGGCGTCCTTCTTTCGGTAGGGCAGGCCCGCCCTGGCTATAAAAATTAACCGCCGAAATTTATGGTTTATTTATAGACTTTGGACGGGGTAAAAACTAAACTACCGGCGGATTATCGGGGCATCCATCGGCGCACGGAGCTACGGTAATATCCATGACAAAGCCGAAAACGCGATCGGCTTTTATATACGTGGCCATAAGCACGCTGCTCCATAAAATAACTCGCCACGAAATGGTTACATTATCGCGGTAAAACAGCTAATATAGTAAGCAATAACTATGCAGCTGGGATTATGGAGATATATGGCGACGGGACGGTTTATAACACCGTGGCCGGCATACCTATCTATGCTTCCGTGACTCTGCTGGAATTCCACGCGTTTCTTCCGACCTTTTAAACCCCCTGTAATATACATTTAGCGTGCATTAGTTTGAGCGGTCCTTTCGACGGGCAGAATTCCACGCTGACGGTCGTCAGTAAAAACGAACCCGTTGTTGCGCCATTCGTAACTCTCGGCACGTTGCCGGAACGATCGGAGTTTAAAGCAAATACCACGTCGTTGAGGGAAGCGCTGTGAATTCGTTGCACTCGCTTCGGAATCTCCGCGCCTCTCGCTCGTCTTACCACAGGTCGGTCGATGCCACTGATCCCCTCGGAGACGGTCTGAAAGTGGTGCGGCAGTCTGCCAGCCGTTGGTAAAAGGCTTTGCTCATCGGCCGGCCTCCCACGCATCCAAACATCGAGCTAAAAATACCGTCCAAGTTCGCGAGCTCTGATTTATCCACGATGGATACCCGAAGCTGCGTTCGTACCCGGGGTAAAATTGCAGCGTTTCACGGTGCTTCGAACGCGAGCAATCCTTAAGGACAACGTCGTATCTTTGTCGGGAAACGTAGGGGTTGGAGTCGAAGCGAGAAGGAATCCGGTACCGTCCAAGGGCAATGCGCACAGCCTCGCTGGTAAAGCTCGCATCGGTAAGGTAGCGAATTCCTCTCGCGCAAAGTACTCTCGCAATTACCGCCGAGCTTTGCGGTACGATGAGATCAAGACGATCATCCTCATCGACGAGCGTAGATACGCTACGCGAGAATACGCGTTCGATGCGCGATACCGTGTCACCGCAAGCGGTCGTAAATTTCAGGGATACATCCCAATTTGTCCGATGTATGGAAACCTTGGCGAAGATCTGGGCTACCTGCTAAATTCAAGGATCATGCTTTTGTGCCGCTCGAGCTGCATTCAAACCCATCTGGGCGATAGTCGCGGAGGAGGTTCGCCCCTAGAAGACTCGCGGAGCAAACCAAACACCGACGAAGAAAGGCCTTTCACCGAATATCGGCCTTCACGATCGAACACCTCACGGCTCACCGAGCAGGAGGGTATAGTCGTGGCCAACCTCCTTTCCGAAACTCGCTATAAAGCGACGAGACCCTTGTACAGAGCGGATCTGCTACCTCGTAAGCATGGCGGTTTAAACGCAGCGTCCGCATTTCGATCGGCATTCCTCTTCGTCTCCCGATGCACCAATATCCCCGTACGTCCACTCTTGATTTGTCCCCGATCGAACGTTGTTTTTGTGTTGGCTGGTAACGGGAATCCGAATAGCGTCATTAGGGGGCTTGGAGATTCTACACCGCGAATGATTCCGCCGTGGTGCCGGTGGCGTAGTGGGATCAATAGGGAGAAAAATCCCCGCAACGAGTCCGAAGGACGAACTCGCTGGATCGGCCTCTCGCCGGAACGAGCGTAGCCTCTGCTCCGGGCCGATGTTCGATATCGCGAGGACGCTTCGGAATCCCGGGTCGATGCGAGGCGGCCGGGGGAGGAAGGCGGCGGGCGGGCCGATCGGAAAAGGAGAACGCGCGCGAATTCAGCGGGACGTTAACTACGATACAAATTCCCGGAGCAGATAAGGCTGCACTCTTGACCCCGATAAAGCGCGATACCGAGAGAAGCACGGCCGAGCTCCGGCCTTTCTGCGTTCGATCGCGCTAGTTGCGTAAATTACTCGTACGTACGTACTCGAGCGTACGTTCTGCCGGGCCGCCTTTATTACGGCCCATGCATAAAACCAACGATAAAGCAGTTTTTACGGTCTCTCGAGGGTATACGAGGAACGAATCGCCCTCGACCAAGGCCCGCGATTCCACGGCAGCCGAGGTACGCTCGTCGAACGCGAAAAACGGACTCGTACGTCACCACCCTTAATATTGCGCCCCGGTCTCTCGGACGACCAAGAACCCCGGAGAATCGAGCGACCGCTGGGTACGTTGCACTCGAACTTGGAGGACGCTGCGGAAATGCTTTCTCGATCCCGGATTTTGCCCTGGCTTCTTCCGCTGGTCGTACTGGTGTACGCCGTGCGGGCAAATTCGATTTTCCAAACGAACTTCGTCACCAACGACCTCGAGGAAGCGATGAAGAAGGTCCACGTCAAGATCAGGGACACCATCGAGAACACCTTCGATCTGTTCTCGACGCTGCGAGGAACCACGACCGCGGAGCCCGATCCGGAGATCTCCACGGACGGCCATTACAGACAGATCATAGATGCACCCATCAGATGTCCGGCGGGGCAGACCTTGGTGCGGAATAGGTGCCGCCAAAGTTTCGGTTAACTCGTCCCTCCCGAGTCGCAGCCGGGGGTAAGCAATTCCGTCCCGATCCTCCAAGGTATCCATCGCCATCTCCGATCGGCGCTCGTCGCGCGGAGAATCGCGTACAAGCGCGGGGCAAGGAACGTCCAGGCTCGTGTTCATTCTTCGCTCGTGAAACGTCGAACGGCGGAAGGTCGTGGTCGTATTGAAATTATTATCGCGGCGAGCCGTTGCGCAATGTTGCCCTTGTAAAAGATTCGTTACGTCGGCGGTAACGCGATTCGTGCCTCCTTCGCGTGACACGGGGCCGAGAGCCGTGGTATTGAATTAAAAACGTGCCGGCAGCACGTAGAGACGGCTAAACGGCTGAATGAAACGTCGGCCGAATTTGCGTGATCGCTAATTGTGGCCGTAGTAGCGGCGGCTTGGCGACGAGTCTCCTTGCTCCTATTTACTCGCGCATTCGAGTCTGCCAGATCTGCGCTCGTTGTCGGAAGTAGAGCCACCTCGACACTTGTTGCTTACCATCGACATTTGTCTGCACCGCTATTATATCGCTCGCATTCCGATGCAGCGGTATCGCTTTTCGTCGACTCGCACGAGTATTGTTCGAGTTTCGCATTGTCGGGCCGGGCTTTCATCAGGTTTTTCTTTCCCCCCAGGTAATATCGGTCGCATCCAAGGAGGCGAGAACCGGGCTAATCAGCGAAACCCGGCGAACTTGGTGCGTCGGGTTCGAGCGGATAAAAGTATGCTTCGAATAAACGTCTGGCCCCGTTACTTCTGCACTTTCCGATAATCCTTTTGCCTCCTACTAACGAGCCGGCCCAACTCCGCCGGTCGGCCGATCGATCGCGCCACGCGAGAAGTTGCCACCTCGAACTTTGCGAGACGAGCGGCCCGCGCGATAACTCGTATCGTTCGATCGCCCTTTCCTCGCGCAATTATCTTCACGGTTGATGATCGGCCAGTCCGACTTTTCCTCTCCGCGCGGATCTGCGCTCGGCGCGAGGATCGGCCAACTTCGAGTCGCGACGATCGATCGCGGTCGGTTTTCCTCGGTAAATCGTTCGAAAGCGCGGGTAGGGTACTTTCCCCGAAATTGGTTGGATTTTCGGTGGATGGGCGAGCGCTCGATCCACTCGATATCGTTCTCCCACCCCCCCCCCTCGCCCCTTCGATTTTTGCATATCCGTTACCCGTAACGCCGGAGTGCATCGATAACCCATAATCATTGAATCTGGCCAGCGGGATCCACCGATTCGGCATGAATAAAAGAAACATAAGTTCCGCGGCGAATTCAATATCCCCGTCCAGGGGTGATGGAACGAGTCGGCGATCAGTTGCAGGCGCGTGCATAGACATTTGGATGCATAGCGGCGCGTTCCGGTGCGGTCGTCCGAGCGCCCCTTCGGCTCCCTCGCCCCCTTTCGACCCCCCATCCCGTCCCCTTCCTGCCCCCGTCGCGGCCCCACGGACGGGAACGAGGAGGCCCGGAGGACGGCGTTTCGGGCAATGCCGCTTTGAAAATCGATAAGCGGCACGTAGTCGACCAGTCGGGAGCTCTTTGGTCTATACGCGCGAGATCCTGGCCGATCGCGCGGCGCCTCGCGGCCCCGTGTCCTCGAAACGCCGCCACCGAGGATTACGGCCATTATATCGGCCTGGCGCGCGTCGAACCTCCTCCGTCGAGGGTTCGATAGCGTGGCCTCGACCTACCCGCCGGCGGAGGCCCCTCGATTTCCGGCGGAGCGAGAGCCTCGAGGGGCCGAGGGATCTGGGCCGGATCGGCGAGGATCGAAGGATCGAGGGGGGCGCGAGGGGACGCGGTAAGGAAGAGGCAGCCCCGGGTGTCTCCCCCGCGGAAGAGATCGCGCTTCCTAGGAGGCGATCCTAGGGACGAGTGCGCAGACGTCCTCGGGTCGACCTCGTCGCCTTCGCCGAGGAGGAGGACGCCGAGGAGGAGGGGAAGGAGGAGGGCGAGGGCCGAGCGGAAAAGAGGACGAAGGCGCGAAAGACTCGTCCCCCGTGTCCGGAAGCATCGACGCGAGCGAAGGAGCGGGAGGAAGGAGGAAGGAGGAAGGAATACGAAATGGATCGCGAAAGAGGGCCAGGAGGGAGGAGGGCGGCCGCGGGGGATGAGACGGGCTGGGATGGGTGAGATGGGGCGAGATGGGGCGAGATGGGGCGAGATGGGGCGGGATGGGAGGGTGGGGGTGGTCGAGGGGCGGGCGGCGGAGGGCGGCGGAGGGCGAGGGGATCGAGGGAGAGAGGCCGAGTAAGGATACCGTTGGCGCAAGCGCCGGTGGATCGAGCCCAGGGTGGAAAGAGGAGGGCAAGCCCGGAAGGCCGAGTAGGAGCGAGAGGATGAGAGAAGGAGGGACGTATACGCTCGTTTCGTAGGGCAGTCGTTCCTCCTTCGTCGTTCCTTCGGCGCTGAGCGCTTTTAACGAAATTATTCCTCGAGAAAAAAAGCCGGCCTAGGGCCACGACCCTGCTCGCACGCCTACGGCGCCGCGCCGGGCACGTCCTCGCCCTCGTCCTCGTTCTCCTCCTCGTCCTCGTCCTCGTCCTCGTCCTCGTCCTCGTCTCTCGGCATCTCGCTGGAATTCCGACCGTAACGCGCTGCGGTGTCGTGGCTGCCATCGCTGGTGGAAGTGGTGGAAGTGTCGTGCCGGTGGAGAAGGAGGAGGAGGAGGAAGGAAGAGACGTCGTCCTTTTCGTCGTGCACGGTCAGTATCCGCTCGAGGTAAAGCGGTGCCTCTCCGACGGCCCGACTTTTTCCCTTCTCTTCTTCCGAAGTCTCTTCTCCCGTGCGAGAGAATTCCGTCACTCCTTCCGAGAGGACCGCGAGCCTCCGAGCCTCCGAGCCTCCGAGCCCTCGAGCCCTCGAGCCCTCGAACCCTCGAGGGCCTCCCCCGCGATTGCCACTTATTGATTTCCGCAGGAGCCGTACCCGTTTACTCGTCACGCGAAATTTCGGCCGCACCATCGCGCGTTTTGCCGATCGATTCGCACGCTCGTCCTCCCACCAGCCCTCTCTTTCTCTTTCTCTTTCTCTTTCTCTCTCCGTCTCTCTTCCTCTCCTCCTCTCGCTCCCTCGCTCTCCCTCCCTCCGCGCCCTCCCCCCGGCCCTCCCCGCCTTGGCCCTCGAGATCGAGCGGCCGTTCTCCGCCTCGCCGCCCGAGGGATCCTCTCGATTGCTCCGATCGCGCCGACAGCCCCTCCGTCTTTCCTCCTGCCGGAGGGTGCGCGCCCTGACGGAGCGGCCGAACGTCCTCCTCGATGCCGAGCTCGCCGATCTCACGCACTCGATCCTCCCGGAGTCCTGGCCGAATCGATCGAGTAACCTTCGAGGCTCGGCCCCGTCCCTAGTGGAGGACTCTCCTTTGGCGCGGAAAGGACCGCTTCGACGTGGTCCGTCCGCGAGCACCCGCAGCCCTCTCGGAGCCGGCCCGGAAATCACTCTGCTCGTCGTCCGCCGCCCTCGTCGCCGACACCTTTCCCCCTCTGATCGCTCGGGCCACCAGGAGCGTCTCCTCGACGGAGCGATGCGGGTCGATCGCGAAGACGCTCGCGAGGCGCACGGACGTTCCCCGTTGTGTTGCGGGAAGCACGGTTTTCACGAGTGATCGCGTCTCCTCCAGGCGCCGCCGGTCGTTCCATTCACGAGGGGTCTTTGCTCGTAAGTACCTCGAGGCGATCGTCCTCTCGTCCGTCTCCGGAGGCTCGCCCTCCGTCGATTCTCGCGCTGCCGCTCGCTCGTCCCCGAGGACGCGGCTCGGCTCGTTCGGCTAACGCGGCGCGTCCCGCGATAAGATGCTCCGTACCTCGAGGGTGTAGGGAAATAGGATAGGTTCGATTCTCCGGGGCTCCTCGGCGGGTGCGGGTGCGGGTGCGGGGGTCGCGGCGTCGAGGCCTCGAGAGGTCGAGGGCTCGAGGGGGCCGTGGGTCGCGAGTCGCCTCGAGCGAGGAACGTGAGGCGATAGAGGCAAGTCCTCGGAAAGCCGTGCGTACGCGCCTCGTCTGAGCGGCGTCCTACCAATTCCGCGATGAAAAGCCCAAGGGTGCGAAGGGCTCGCGACGAGTCGTTGCACCTGCACGGCACGCCGAGGGCCCTCGTCCCGATTCTCTCGGCGCTGTCGGATAGGCTGCCCAGCCGCGATTCTTAGAGCGCCGGCACGAGGAGATCGGATCGATCGATCGACTTTCGAAGGCGGCCTACTCGAGTTTTCCCGACCTAAGAATACATCGGTGGAGGACCGTGGAACGGGGTGGAGTGGACTCTAGAATGGACCAGAGTGGGGATCGAGTGGAACCCCGCCCCCTTCCGCGAGGCCCGCGACACCGATGATCGCAGATTCGCCTTTTCTTTCTCGTTCTCCCTCTCGTTACACGCCAGCCGCGTTATCCTCGGCGCGAGAGGAAGGTTCAGTAGCCCGCGGAAGTGCTCGGCGGTTGGATCTGCCCTTTGCTCGTCGCTCGACCACCGCGTCGCGAAGCTGCCCGATCGGCCGCGCGCCGCCTCCGCTCGGCCCGGAGCTCCGAGCTACGAGGGCAGCCTCCTCGCGATCTTTCGATCGCCACGTCCTCCTCGCGATCCTTCTCCGCCTCTCTCGCTCTCTCTCTCTCTCTCTCTCTCTCTCTCTCTCTCTCTCTCTCTCTCTCCGCCTCGATCGCTCGCCGTTCCCGAGCGGACTCGTCTCCGCGAGAGCTCTGCCAGGCGAGAGGCCGCGCCGAAGGTACGGCCCGACGAGCACGTGCCGGGAAGGTGCAAGGGCGCGAGCCGCGACGCGCGACCCTCTCACCGATCGGCTCACTCCTCTCTCTCTCTCTCTCTCTTTCGCAGACAACCCAGAGCGAATGATGTTTTATTGACGAAGACCGCGCAGAGATAGGAATGGCCCCATTCAGTTCCGTCTTCCTGGGCGTTTGGGGAGTATTCGTTATCGTTCTGATACAAGGTAATCTCGGCCTCGGCCTCGGCCCGGTACGTTCAACCACGCCGAGCCTCCCTCCCCCGCGATCGCCCTCCTCATCGAAACTAAATCGTTACAGAGTCCAGGCCCGTCAGCTGGGAGAACTGGTGGACTTACGACGGCATATCCGGTAAGAAACCGACCATCGAGTCGTCGCCTCGATCGCGTTTTACCCGAGCTTTCGGTTAGCCTCGACGACTCGGCAAAGATTCCCAGGGGTCCGCCCACCGTGTCTTCAATCTTCCCTCTGCCCTCTCCTTTCCAAGGTCCAGCCTTTTGGGGTCTCATCAATCCGGAATGGTGGCTCTGTAACAAAGGTCGACGACAGTCGCCCGTGGATCTCGAGCCCTCCAGGCTCCTCTTCGATCCGAATCTGCAGCCGCTGCACCTGGACAAGCACAGGGTCGGCGGTATCCTCGCCAATACGGGCCACAGCGTGGCGTTCGTCGTGGACAACGACACTCGCCACCCCGTCAACATCTCCGGCGGACCACTTAGCTACCGTTATCAATTTCACGAGATCCACCTGCACTTTGGCCTGGACGATCGGACCGGCAGCGAGCACAGAGTCGACGGGCATGCTTTCCCCGCGGAGGTAGGCTTGTTTCTCGAGAAGAGGAGGAAGAAGCGAACGCTCCCTTCGAGAGAGTCCTCTTTCAATGTAATAATGCAGGCCGTGTTCTCGATTATCAACGTCCAATCCTCCCGCTTCTCAGTTGCAGATATTCGGCTTCAACTCGCAGCTCTACAATAACTTCTCGGACGCCCTCCACAGAGCGCAGGGGATCGTGGCGGTTTCGCTGCTTCTGCAGGTACGTGTCTAATCTCTGGCTCCTCGCGCACCGACCGATCTTATCCGGCGGCATCGTCGATAGATCCGCGTAAGCGATACGCCTTAAACGTCCCGTTCTTGGCTTTCAGGTGGGAGAACAATCGAATCCGGAGTTGAGAATATTCACCGAGCAGCTGGGTGAAATCAAATACGGAGGTGAGAACTAAAGGAATATCGGCACGCGCACCGTTGCTATCGGATTCGAAGAGATAATCGTTGCTAGACGAAACGTCCTTTGAGAAATTTTTCCGCAAGCTCGATGGTTTTACGTCGTTGTGCGTAAGGTTCAAGGGTGGAGCGAGGGGCACGTCCGACGTCTGTATGAAAACGGCAAAGAGGTCGTTGCGTCAGGGTTCAAACGGGTTGCACACGGATGCCGTTAATTTTCTCGTATCTCGTGAAACGTCGTAGCTGCTTTGGCGGTTGCGCGTCGTTGATCTCCGCGTGAAGTAGCGGAGATCCCCTTAGAGGTCGGACACCGTGAGGGTATTTCGATCGATCCCCTCGAGTTCGTAGCCTCGACATCGAGCGTCTCGCCGTAGAGCTACAAAGTTTCGCCCTTCGTTCCGATCCTCCGTCGACGGGCGAGGTTCGTTCAGCGTCGACAAATGGTCGATTCGCGATTATAAGCGCGTAAGAACGGGGCCCGTGAAACGAGAATTAACGATCCGATTAACACTGAAACGGTTGATCGGCGGCAACGCAGCGCAAACGAATGACGCGCGGAATATACGAGCACGGTAGCATAGTAATCGGTCCACGCTAATCGAGGTACGTACGTGGCATACGTACGTGCTAGAGCTGACGTTATCGATCGAACGAATTGCACAGGGCAGACCATGGAAATTAAGCATTTCGGGGTGCGCGAACTCCTACCGGACACGAAATATTACATGACGTACGACGGTTCCACCACGATGCCGGCCTGTCACGAGACCACGACGTGGATCATCCTGAACAAGCCTATATATATAACGAAGCAGCAGGTGAGAAACGAAACCTCGAAAATCGTCGAATCGATAGTCTTGGATCGGCCAGCTCCGCTCGCCTTTGTCCCAGTTGGACGGGAGCCACGAATTTTCGGGCGTTTACAAACCGTACGGAGTTTACTCCGGGTTCGTTCGCACGCTCGCGTGATCGTTGCGCGACCCGCTTGGGAACTGGGCGATTCGGCGAACGCACACCGTCGCACGAACCGCGGAAAGTAATAACGAGCGTGGCAGATCGTTTCGCGATAGCGGCCTTTGTAATTCCACACCTCGCCCGGGATAACTTCGTGGCTCTGCCTAGCTCTTTTAATTCCGAAACTGTCGCAGCTTCTGGCCCTGCGGCAATTGATGCAGGGAGATAAGAAGCAGGCAAGCGCGCCGCTTGGGAATAACTTTCGACCACCGCAACCGCTTCATCATCGTCCGGTTCGGACGAATATCGACTTCAACGTCCAGGTACGATCTCCCGAACGCGATCTCGCGCGCGCTCCGCGACAGGCGCGACTCTAACGCGCACTCTAACGAGCCCTGTCCCCCATCTTTTCCCAGGGACCGAAAAATTGTCCGACGATGAACAGGGACATATACTACAGAGGTAAGGAAGGACGTGATCGGGCGCGCGAGAGGAGGATGTATCGAACGAGGAGTCTCTCTAGACTCGAGAAAATCGAGGTCCTTGCCGCGAGCCCCGCGTCAAAGTTTTTCTCGGGTCTCGAATCTTTTCTTTCGCGCATGATGGATGGGGAGCGCGAAAGACAATGACGGATAACGTCCTACTTTTAGCCAACAGCTGGAAATAACCCTGAAGAGTCTCCGTGGGTGACGAGAGGACGATTCGCGGTTACTACGCTTTCCCTGGGACAAGCTGGAACTTTGCCGTAAGAAGAAAACTCATTGACATATCAATTACACGCGCGACGAGAGGTCGTCTGGATCCAAATTGAAGCGGTCGAGGGACCGGGCGCGCATATCGTTGAGGTCGAAAAAAATGCTTTGTTGTACTTATTAGACGTGAATTGCCAAGTATGTTTCCAGTAAAACGATATATCCATAGATTACAATTTAGACGAGATAAGCTAAATCTAAGATTATAAGATATATCATTATAAATATATATGTATATATATACGAATATGTATATATATACAAACACACGTACACGGACACGGACACGGACACGGACACCGACACGGGCGCGCACGCACACGGACACGGACACTTACGCGCCCACACACGCACATATATATACATATGTATATATGTCGGTAAACTATTGAAAGCTATGACTATCGTGGCCTGCGTGGGATGAGAAATGCGAATATATGTATAAAAATTCATGCGCGACGGAGCGCATTACCGAACGAAAGTTTATACTATATTCTTGTAATAAAACATTGAAAATGCATCGATCGATCACGGTCATCCCGTCCCGAGCAAGTGCCCACGAGTATCGGCCTTCCTTCCCAAACGAGAACCAACGGATGGTGGCGTACCCTCGGAGCAACCCCGAGGGCTGGCGGCGGTGCGTGGCCAAGCCCTCCGCGGATAAGAAACGAGCGTCGGAGAGGACTTTTTTCGCCCCTCCTTCCCTCGATATTTCTCCTCCGAGATGCATATTTATGGCGGTCATTTTTCAGCGGAAAAACGTTGGCCATTTTATCGACAGGCTCGCGGAGATAGGGGCCGAGCGGTGAGCGTTGGGTCAAATCCTGTCCTCCTCGCCGGGAAAGCGGATAACGAAGCACCGGAATTTTTAATAGCGAAGGGAATTCGAATAGCGGCCGACCGAGTTCGGATCGATCGATCTCCCGGAATTGCGTCATTATGCTAATCGGCCTTCTCTCGGTACCGATGCGGCCGCGTCGCTGACCCCGCTGCCCCCATTTTTATTCCTATCCACCGACGATAAGCTATTACGCGCGAAACCTTTTTTACATCATCCATTCTTAACCTTTGGAAAGCCCGCGCAATCGATTCCTCCCGGCCAAGTATCTTCCGGAGTAAGCGGAAAGATCCGATTTGCACACTTCCCTCCGCAGGATCGGACAACGTCCTTCTGAGTAGAAGGCGCGCGAAACGAGGAGGACAGAGTGGAGAGAAGAGCGCGATATCTTTATTCTCCAAGAGGATTCCCCGCGTCGATGTCCGGGCGTCGTTGGAAACGCGGTGAGGCATTTTGAGAGCGATCCCAGAGCTCGGCCGGTTCCGAGCTTTGGTGGTCGTCGGTGGCTGTCCGCGGAGCGAGGCCCTTCGTTGCGCGTCGGTGGAGAAGAAGCGGCGTCCGGAACGGGAAAAGGCGTGCAGAAAAAGCGAGTCGGCGTCGCGGCGCTCTCGAGGCGCTCTCGAGGAGCTCTCGAGGCTCGAAGCGGAGGGAGCGCGGGCGAGGGGAGTGAATCTGATCGAACCGCTGGCCAGAATTCGACGGTGCTGCCGACGGAGGGCTCTGCGGCAAGGGATCCGAAGGGGATGGCGGAGGGTCGGCGGAGTGGCGGGGCGGAGTGTCGGGGCGGAGGGGTGCCGGAGGGGTGGCGGAGGGTCGGAGCCGTCGTCGCGTCGGTGGCCTCTGCGGCAGATCTGCAGGTTTCCGCGAGAAACGACGGACGGCCGCGCGGTACCGGTGCACGCGCCACGGGCCTTCTCGGCCCTACACCTCCCCGGAGTCGAATCTCCGCCGAGTCGCCGAGGGATGGGGATCCCCCGTGCAGCCGCGTTCTCCCACGGTCCGGAAGCAGCGCGCGTCCTCCAATTCTCCGGCAGCAAGTCCCGAGGCCCATCGCGCTCGTCCCGGTCCTCGTCGTCGCTGCCGCAGCCGCCGTCCTCGAGACTCGGCCGGTGCGACTGATTGATCGAGGAGGAGAGGCACGGAGAGGAGCGTCGATGCCAGTCGTCGACCTCGAGACCCAGGTGGGGGGTATCCTCTCGTGAGATACGACCGCGCGTATACGGTGAGAGAGACGGAGTGTGTGTGTGAGAGAGAGAGAGAGAGAGAGAGAGAGAGAGAGAGCGAGCGAGCGATGGATGCATAGAGATAGAGATAGAGTTAGAGATAGAGCGAGAGAGTGAGAACCTACGCAAGGAGACGAACGTTGCCGCGGTCGTAGTACCGATTTTATTCCCACCCTCTCTTCGGCCGACCAACGGCCTTCCGTCCGTCCGGAAAGCGCGATCCGCGGACGGGTCCCACGTCGAGCACCCTCGCCGGGGCGCAGCGGGAGTGAGAGGAGGGTGCCGTACGCTCGGCTTTAAACTGGCTGCGAGGCTGCAAGCGAGCCCACGATTGGCCAGCCACGCGGCTTTTTTCGCCAGCCTCGCGTACGGTCGATGGCTCGTCCCGCGATACGATTACGAATCACGGATCACGGTTACGCGGTGGGAACGCCGATATGACGGACGAGGCGTCGAGGCGAACGCGAAGGTTCGATCCCCGAGAGGAGCGCGGTCGCGGGTGATCTTCCGAGTGAGAGTGCCCGGAGAGGAAGTCGAGAGGAGAGAGGGAGAGAGCTGGGAAAGAGTCCTCCAGCCGTCGCGGAGTTCGGATGGCATTCCGTCGGGTCCTTCCTTCGTCCTCCTCGCGTCGCGCGTACACGTCGATCGATTCGAAAGCTCGGAGAGGAGCCTTCCTCGAGAGGCGGAAGGAGACTCGTATCTCGGTCGCTGCCTCGCGATTCGCGGTAAACCCCGCGATCGATGTAATTCGGTTTCGCGCATTATTCGAGCGCGCGTTCGGCAGACTCGGCGATCATCGTGCCCGAGTCTGGCTCGGTGGGAAGCGCTCGAGGACCTCGAGCTGGCTCGCGCGTCGCCCCGCTTAGGGCGATTAGCGCGCGTCTTTCCTCGCGCTCGCCGCGCGACGCCCCCGCGTCAAACTTTTCCCCACGCTGATAATCGTCCGTCCTGCGCCGAACTCGCCGCCTCCCCCTTCGGCGACCCCCCTCTCCGCGGAGCGGTAATCGAGCATCGGGCCCTCGAACGAGCTTCCTTCAGTTTCAGATCGAGTCGCGGAGGAAAAGCGGCGCGGGCCCGAGAGTAGGCCGCTCGAGGATCCCAGCGGAGGCGGGCCGCGCGCGATCGGGATGAAATCCAAGAAGCCGGCGACAATAGAGTCGTGATGCCCGAAGGACCGGTCGGCAAAATGAAAGCCCCTGAGAAACAATGGAAACGTCCGCGCAGGCATGACGGCCCCATTCGGATTCGCAGACGGCACGCTTAGTCGTGGCCAGAGGAGACGCTCAGGTAAGGATAGGAGAGAGTTTGGCGCGCTATCGCGCCAAGACCGGCCCCTCCGTCGCTCCGCGAGCAACGCGCGTCGCTGCTCCTCTTCCGTCGGCCCTGCGCCCTCCGTGCGCGGGCCGAGCCGGGCCGAGCGGGGCCGAGAGGGCTCGAGGAGCGAGGGGACGAGGGACGAGGGAGAGAGAGAGAGAGAGAGAGAGAGAGAGGAGCGAACCGGAGCGGCGTACTCGCGTCGTGGAACGTAAACAAATCCGCTCGGAGCCGCGCGGGGAGAAGGCTCGTTCCGCGGAGCGGCGACGCGCTCCCGTGAGTCTCGCGGGCGGCAGAGCTGCCGGAAGGCGCGGTACCGAACGGACGCTCGCTTCTGATCGCAGGTTCGCCCTGGTGAGCGGATCGTCCTCGACGAGCACACCTCCACGAGCGACCCGGAGGCGCGACTCTGCCGCGAGTAGCCGAAAACGGACGGTGTTATGTTAGCGACGAGGCACCACCCTCTGCGAGGGCACATACTGCTGGCCCTCTTCCTCACGATCGCAAGCTTCGCCCTGCTGTCGAGGGCGGCCGCCTTCCCGGACTGGACCGACTGCCCGGCGGTCTGTCGCTGCAAATGGACCTCCGGAAAGAAGTCGGCCCTCTGCCCCGACGCCGGACTGACCTCGCTCCCGGCGTCCCTGGACCCGGACATGCAGGTGCTCGATCTCTCGGGCAACCGGATTCCCGCGCTTCAGGCGGAGACCTTCAAGCGAGCCGGCCTGCTCAACCTCCAGCGGGTCTTCCTGCGCAACGCCGGCATCCACGAGATCCACGGGAACTCCTTCAGGGAGATGAGGATACTCGTGGAGATCGATCTCTCGGATAACCACGTCAGGAGCCTGGAGCCCGAGACGTTCCTCGGCAACGAGAGACTGAGGATACTCGTGCTGAGCGGCAATCCCCTGGGCACCCTCAGGGCCCACCAATTCCCCGTTCTCCAGCACCTGAGGAACCTGGAGCTCCAGAGGTGTTCCCTCGAGACGATCCACGGGCTGGCCTTTGCCCATCTGGCGGGCCTCGAGACCCTCAGGCTGGACGGCAACCTCCTCGAGTACCTGGAGTCCCCGGTGATATCCAATCTGCCGCGCCTCAAGACCCTGACGCTCGAGGGAAATCGGTGGAGCTGCGACTGCAGGCTGCGCGACTTTCGCTCCTGGCTCATCCCCGAGACCCCGAGGAAGCTCTACTCCGTGCCGCAGCTCTGCTCCTCCCCGTCGAGGCTCCGGGCCCGCCGATGGGAGGACGTCAAGCCCGTCGAATTCGCCTGCGAGCCCGAGGTCTACGTGCTGGCCACCAACGCGCAGGAGGAGACCAACGGGAACCTGAGCCTCGCCTGCCTGGCGAGCGGCGATCCGGAGCCGGAGGTCTGGTGGCAGCTCAACGGTGGCCCCGTCAACGTCAGCAGGCTCTCCGACCAGAGCTACTCGGGCAGCCTCCTGGCGCCCTACGCCGCCCCGGAGCTCGGGGCCTCGCACCAGGAGAGAGCCGCCGGCCCCGCCTCCGGCCAGCTCTCGAGCAGGTGGAGCAACCTGACGGTCTTCAACGCCAGCGACGGCGACGCCGGAGAGTACGCCTGCTTCGCGAGGAACATCGCCGGTCTGGCGAGGGACACGGTCAGCGTGGCCATCCCCAGGGTCTACACGGCGCCCACCCTCTCGCAGAGCGACGACTGGCTGCTCTGGGCGAGCCTGGCGGGCGGCGGGGCCGCGGCCCTCTGCGCCTCCCTCTCGGCCCTCCTCCTGGCCCTCTGCCTCTGCGGGGGCTCGCGCAGGGCCGGCAAGAGGGAGAAGGTGAAGCTCCAGGGAAGCGGCAGCTTCGGGGAGCAGGAGAAGAAGCTGCTGGACCTGTCGGTGACGACGAGCACCGGGCCGAGCGGCGGGCAGGAGCGCTCCAGCGGCCACGGCAGCCTCCTCGAGGCCTGCGGCTCCGGGGACCTCGAGCTGGCGGAGCGCGCCTCCATCTGCGACCCCATGAACGCCGCCACCGTCACCGTGGAGCGCCTCAGGCCCGACCAGGCCGGCCTCCGGGCCCTCCCCTGCGCCGCCCTCTTCCCGCCGCCGCCTCCGGAGTTCACCAGCGGCGTCCTGCCCGCCGGCGTCTTCGGCAACATCTTCATCTCCGTCTCCCTGCCGCAGGACTCGGCCGAGCGCTGCTACCCGGACCTCCTCGACATCCCCGTCCACGCGGTGGCCGGCGTGTCCTCGCTCTCCGACAAGGGCCGCGCCGCCTCCGCCGCCGCCTCCGCCTCCAGCTTCGCCACCCTCCCGCGCCGGGCCCTGCGCTCCGCCGACCTCGGCTCCCCCTACGACAATATGGGCCCCCGGGTCACGGCCAACGGCAGCTCCGCCTTCTCCCTCACGGACGTGGACCTCCGATTGTCGCCGCCGCCGCCGCCACCGCCGCCTCCGCCGCGGATCATCCAGCCGCCCCACGAGTTCGTGTCTCTCTAAGGACGGCTAACCTCCCTCCCCGCCGTGGAGCTACGCTCGTCCTTGCAGGATAAACTTTTGATACCGCCGACTCGGCGATCCCTCGCCCCATCCCTCGACCCTGGCCAACCTCCCAGCTACGCGTAGCCGCGCATCGTCCAAGCTCCGCCTCGTTTCGTTCGGGGAGTCGCTCCGCGATCCTCGCGAGCTCGGAGGACGGAGTCGGAGTGCCAAATCCCCCCTCGTCGGCCGCGCTCCAGTGCTCCCATCGAGGCCCCCGCAGGATTCGACCTGGAAGCGCGCAACGAGTCCGCTCGAGGGTGAAATCGCCGGATGTATTTGTACCGTGAACGAACGTTCTCGATAAACGGTGCGTCGAACGCGATGCAGCGTCCCCGTCTCTTTTATTCGTGACACTTGGCGCGCGAAGAGTGTTCGCGAGGACCGTTCGATTCGCTCGGTTTACTCCGCCGTCTAAGCCGGCATAGCGGTGTCTTCGTTAAAAAGCTCGTCGGCTCTTCGATTCGAGGTTCGTCGAGCGAAAACCCACCCCTTTTTTCCCTCTCCCGCCCTCGACCGATTTCGGCAATTATGTTCTCCCTTCGCGACGGTACGCGCGAGCCAGCGCTTTGCGAAGGAGCGCTCCGCTAATCGAGTGGTGCGCGACGGTCGGGCAAAGCCGGCCCGCGATTTGCGACTGGAAACGCTTGGAAAAACTCATACCGGTCAGTGGACGCCTTTTGACCCCGTTTCGTTCCGCCGCTCGCGCGGAAGGAGGAAGCGGTTCTTAACGGTTTGCTCGCGTTCGCGTTCCTTCTCGTTCCGCTTACCTGCCGCAAACGCGGCGCTCTCTCGACGAGGACCGCCGGAACCTTCCCGCGGGGAACGAATGCTTGGCCACGTTCTCGGTCCTGGGTTCTCGCTTCGTCGATCGCGAAGCTCCTTTGCCCGGCACCGCTCCAACCCGAAAGCGCGCACGTATTTTCGGCAAAGCGTAGGTGCGCGAACTCCTCGATCCTCTCGATGCCGATGTAAAAGTGCGCTCGGCCGCCGAGCAAGATCCTCGAGCGCGATGCGAGCAGAGCGAATAGCCGTTGGTGCGCGCCCGGCCCTTGGCGACGTCGCCGAGCTTCCTCGTGCCGACGAAAGACTTTCGAGGGACGCGCGATTCGCCGTCGGTGGTGCACGCGCAGAACGAATCGACGTCCGGTCCGATCGGGCCGAACGACCCTTCGTTCGCTCGTCCGGCCGCCGTGGCTGCTTACGAGGCGTGTACGCGAGTGCGCCTGGAATTAAAACCGAGTCTCCGCCGGCCCCGGGTACGCGGAGCAAGGTGTAAATACTTCACTTCTTCAAACCGAACGATTAACGCCAAAGCGGCCGACGATTAGCCTAAGCGTCCCGATTATCTCTCTCCATTCATTCTCGAAGTGTATCACTAGTTTCTTACATATTCTACATGTGTACATATTTGTTACTACATTATGCGTACGTTTTAACGCGCGTACGATCGGGCCCCTACGAACCCGAATACATCCGTATTCATTATGAACACTTTGTCAATTAATAAAACGATTGAATTTTATATACACCGACTTATCTTGCCTTTTACCTCGAAGCCTCCGGATCCTCTCTTTGGTAAGGGACGCGAAGGACGCCAAGATGGAGTGACTCGCGACAAGGGTGCCGGTCGATCGGCGTAAAAATCACGAGGGCAAATACTGTTAAACACGTGGAATGTATTCTGACATTTTTAGCTGCATATACAAAGCACGGGAACGAGGTGGAACCCGTTGAGAGTTAGACGCGGATCCTCGACTCCTCGAGAGAGGGCGAAGCCGAGAGGAACACCGCCTCGCCTTCGACCCTGGTGCCGATCGGTGACGAGTCCCGTACCGCTGCTCCTTCCTCGGCGAGTTAGAGGAAACTCGTCGAGTCGCGATCCGTCTCTCGTCCCAGCCTTGGCGTGTAATCGTTTATCGTTGCCGTGCCCTGATTATTCCGGAGCCCTGCAACGTTCCAGTCAAGATCAACGTTCGTTCGAGTCGAGATCGTTAACGAATCCATTCCGCCCCCGCCTCGCTGCCTTCCTCGCGGCGAGGAGCCTCGGAAAAATCGATACGCCATTATCCGATGCACAATGTTCGTGGGTCATTTTTCCTAGCGCAAATTAAGTTACGTATTTCCTAAAGCTACAAACGAGGAAAAAAGTTTTATTTTGAAAAGTTTGCTCTCGAGGACGAACGTCCGCTGACGCTAAATTAACTTCGTCTGCTGGAAAGGCGAGTCGAGCTCGGTGGAGAGAAGTTTATTCGGTTATATATCGGCGCCGCTCGTGAATGCATTGAATGGGGCGAAAGAGAGGCCGTGTTTTTTCTTTCCACTCTTACCTCGAAGACCCGCGAAGAATGGCCGAATATCGTCGGTTTTCTGCGGAGGTGGGATCTGTTTGGCCACGTGCGGATGATCGGGCATCAGCCATACGCCGTCTCGAGAAATTTTGTCGAGGCGTGCCAGCGACAAGGGACTCGCCGCGTGCCCTGCTGCGGACAAAATCAATGGAGGAGCGCGTATCGCGAATTGGACGGAAACGAGTGCAGAGACTTTGAATTTCCGATACAGAGGGTCGCAAAATTGCGTTGGATCGTACAACTCTCAGCGCGGCCCTCGGCCGCGTCAATTTGCAAACGTGCCATGGACGGTGTCGGGGAATGGAGCACAAATCGCAAGGGACGCCGCCGATGCGTACCTTCGTAATCTGTATCCAGCTGCAAATCCTGATCGATGTCCTGGCCGGCGTAGAGCTCGAAATCCACGTCGGATTCCATATCCTGGTAACGGTTGAAGCCGTTCGGCAAATCCGATCGGCCGACTCTGGGGTAATGAACCAACCCTGCGGCACGGTCCGCCCTTGGGAAATTCTGCACCTCGGAATTCCTCCCGATCCTCGGGTAGGGCACCAGCCCAGAGGCGCGCCTGTCGTTCACCTTTACCTTCTGTCCCTCTGAAAAGTCAGCGTCCCGAGCTTTTCTTTTATCCTCCAAGGACGAGTCGAGTTTCAGCGCCCTCGAATTAACAGCCGCCTTTTCGGCCCGTGCCGGAAAAAAATCGCGGGCCCTTAACGCGCTCGCATTCCGCTCGATGGAGACGCGAAAGAACAAGCGTTCGACATTCCTGTCGAAAGCAGCTCGAAAAGATTCTCGCCGCTGGATTTTTTAAGCGGAAGGAAAAATCGTAACGCCCTAGGCAAGAAAGAGGCTACGGAGAGGAACGTAGAATATGCGGAGGGATGAGGCTAGCGCGAGATTAATCGAGATTAATCAAGGACGACTCACGATTAAGGGACGCGTAGAATACCAAAAGGACGAAGAGAACGGAGGGTCGATGGATCTTCATCGCGGGGCCGATGCTCGATCTCTCGAAGGCTCGATGTTCCAGGAGACGATACTGCAGACTCCGGAATCGCACGGGCACTGGATACCTACAGGTGCTCAACGTCTGATTTTATACCTTGCGCCTCCATCGCTCAGGGTGGGCCGCCACCCCACGGTTCAACCCCCTGGTATCGCGATCCTCGTCTCGGCCTCCATCCCCATCCCCTCTGTGCGTTGCCTCGCCCCACGGAATCTGCGTGGTTCCCGGCCCGAAGCTTCCTCCACGCCCCCGTTTTTTCCAAAAACACCTCTCTTCCTCCATCGGGGCTCGTTCCCACTTTCCAGCGGGCCTTCCTCCGCCGCCCCTCGCCGATCCCCTCCAGCGCCTCGAGCCACGCTTTCCGAAACTCGCGGCCTTCCACCAACTTTTTCCTCTCCAGCCGCCGTAAATGGAGAGACGCGCGATAATTTTCCGGCGCATTGGATTGGCCGTCTTACGAGGATCGTCTTCAGGGTCGTGCAGAAGCGAGGATACGAGTACCCGCCGTTAAGACCCACGGGATATTATCGCGATAAGTATTGACACCGTGCTAACCTTTTACACCGCTCCCGTATTATCGCGGGACTCTTTATAATCGTCATCGGGGAAAAGTCGGTATCGATTATCGATTGCTCGCGCTTAAGGGGCAAGTACGAATTGAGGACGAATCGAGGACGGGTTACGCCGACGCGGAATTGCACGCAGATTTATTTAACGCGTGATGTGATTATAGTGCCACAGATTATGGCGCGTTATTCCACTTTTCGAGATATGCCCGTTAAAGCTCGTTTCGCGAAGGTGCCCTGATCCCCGGAATAAATCAACGCTAGCCCTTTCCGCGCGATTTAATTCCCCCCGACCATCGTTCTTTGGTTCGACGTGCATCGATACTCCACGTACAGGCCCCTTCCTTCGTAGTCTGGGGAAAAATTCGATCGATCGGACGACCCGTCGAGACACGGGCTGAAATTTCTACCGGTATTTCTCGCCTTTACAAAGGCACGATATCTGCATGCAAACCTTGCCATCGCGAGCTGATTCCTCGTGATGAAACGAACTGCCATGCGGAATAAATTTTCTAAATGTCCATTTGCATGCCCCTGCAGGCTCGGCTTAGTTTCATTTAAATACAAAGCAGGATGGTAAAGATCGTTTAAGAGTGTCCTATCGCTCCTTAAGGGCTAATTGAATGGTGGAGGAAGTAACGATTAGTTAACGGCTGTGCCGTCGCAGGGGAGCGAGGAAGGAGGGCGAAGATTTCTCTACGGGGCACGTTGTCGTGAATCTGCCGCGTCTTCCTTCTCAGTCAGTACCGACGAGCTGCTACGGGACGCGTGTCCAAAAGTCGGATCGAAAAACATCTCGACTCGAGTATAGTCGTACCACGAATGTATGCCGCTGTCGGAGCCCGGACGTAAATCAAGGATCTTCGCTCAAAGTATATCCGGGGCACGATCTTTGTCTCTGCAAAAAGATTCTTCGAGAATACGGTAAATAATTATTCTACGGAACATTGGGGTACGATGAGATATGGACCGTCGCTTTGCAATTTGGCAATTTATAATCCGGCATCGCGAAAATTAGGCTTCTGACTAATGCGTGCGGCCCTTAAAATTAGGAGTACCCTCATCGCTTCTGGCACAAATTGTAATACATTTGACATCGCGCATTGATACAGAGGCGGTTCGACGGCGACTGTATAATTTACGCGATAAGGAAATCTGAACGTTAATATCAATTTTCGTGCGCCTAATAAATATGGCCTACGGAATAACGCCGACGAATATAAGCGTGCGGGAATGGAGGAAAATTGGTAATGCCGTAAATAAATAAACATCGATAAAGCGATATCTTCTCTCATGGGTACAACGATGTAACGATAAAATTAAGCTTTGACATAAAAATTATGGCCCGCTCATTTTTGTTCGCAGACATATTGTTCCTCGAAGAGTACGCCGTCAACGTCGAAAAAAACATGCCGGCGCTTTGTACCGCTGGTTTACTTTTGTATAAATTTATCGCGAGTGGCGCACGGTAAAGAAGAATACTGTCGAGGATAAATATTCAAAGAAACCTGCTCAGCGCGTACTAGGTATATCCGTGATGCTATGTACTCGACCTTTATTTATTTACCATCGAGACGACTCTTTTTTTGCGAGCAAAATGCGCTGAATTTTTTTATACATTTCCTTCATTTGTATGCGCATTTTTGTGGTTCCTCGGGAAAGGTGACGTTCTCTGTAAATTAAAAAAACGTGTATTTTGGAAAATATGACCGTTTATTTTACATAAAAATACACACTTTCTCGGTTTAATGTATAAATTCTATGTATACATTTAGGCTTGGATCGCCGGGATATTTTTATTCGCGCGATGCAATTTCCCGCCGAGATCGGCATTCTCGCTCTATCTACAATCATTCCCCGTCGGATAAATATAACTTCTGAAATTTATCAAACAAGTTTTTTTTACAGTTTATTAATTTTACCGTTTATAAGTGTACAACGCAACGAACTCCCTGACCTTTCCCATTTCGTCCATGTTTCAACGGAAAACTATGCTGCCGAGTGGTTATCGTTGATCTTCTGTACATTCGTTGATCAGTGATTACGGGCCATTCGTGTTCGTAAAAGTTTTTGTTACACTATTAACACTATGCTCTAATAAATAAAACAATAAGTTTACACACACGCGTATATACATACATTTACCTACAAACGCAGAGGCAAGGTAAAAACGCTATCAGAAACATATTGTTCAATCTTAGCGTCAATTACGATATGAATGTCCCAGCGGACATCGACGTTTTCTTTGTTTTTACAATACACCTTAATAATTTCCGTTATTTGGTACGGAGTTGCTACGGATTCTCCTTTGGGCCTTTTATTCGGGAATAGATCATTCGAAGATATGCTCTTGGTTATAAAAAAGAGGAAAGAGAAAGTAGAACTGTCCCGTACGTATAGCGCGACGAAGGATTACGGCTTTGTGTACTCATCTAGTTACTCACGTCAGTCTTATTAGTAGGGGTTCAATGATTATCGCTCGATTAGTATGTTTACGGGATTGCATTGTTATTCTCAGGAATTTCATTCAAGGGTCTACGCTGTACATCGATCGTCATCGTTCGCGTGCCAATAACGCCCCGACGAGTTGCACCGTATAAAATGCTAAACGCCTAGCATTGGACATATCAATATTTAGAACTCGCGTAACGGATGGAATCTCAAATAGGAGTGCTGGTGGCGGGGGCGTTAATACTTCACGACGCACAACGTACTTTGCAATTCGAATATACATTAACGATAAATGCGACGATCGAAGGAATAAAGTGAACTCTTTGGTTCCGGTTGGCGATCTCGATGCACGACATTGGCAGGGTTCTCGGATCGCGGTGCATCTTAAAGGACGCAGAGTTCCACGATTATTGGATCATCAACTCGACGCGCGGCATAGAATATCTCACGCTAGATCGAAATCAGAGGGACAGAAAGAGGCGGTTTTTTTTTCCTGTCGCGCGCGGCTCGTGGAAAGCGTCGGCGAGTTCACAGCGAGTTATCGGCGCACGGCTTAAGGAGCGCCCTCCGTCCATCCGACCGTGCGCCCGAGGGTAGGGCGGTTAATCAAAGGTGGGCGGTTGGAAAAGAAGGACGATCGTCGGTGTCAGTATCGCGATCAGAACGGAGTAGCCCGTCGTGGTGCGTGGCGTCGAAGAGGGAACGGAATTCCCGGGCACCCTGGCGGTTCCGGCTATGAAAAATGAAAATAGTCAGGATTAAGCAGCGTGGCGCAGAATTCTCCCCTCTGGAAATTCGAGACGTTACCCGATAATCTGGTTCGCGGAGTGCTCGTGATCCTCATGATCGGATCGCGGGGAATTGGCCTCATCGGCGTCGGCGCTGGACTCGGCGAATTTCCGTAACACTGGCCTGGAATTTCAAAGTTTCGTCGATAGAGAAGGGGGAAACGAAGAGATTCGATTCCGCAACGAGCTACGGTCGACGATCCGCTCGTTGGCCCCTATAAAGGAAAAGAGATGACCTTTTTTGTAAAGCCGCATTCCTTGCTCCTTTGGATCTATGTCCCGAATGCAGTGATCCCCGGCCTCTTTGATGTAAATCTCCTCGTCGTTCACGATCAGCCCCACGAAGCACTCGTTGGTGTTGGTATCGTTCCTCATGGTGTACGTGTACATCACGCCTTTCTCCTCCCACTGGCCCAAGCACAGGTACGTTCGTTCTGCAAGTAAAGAACGGAGATCGTAGCACGGCCGCCCTGGCCTTACCTTTCGAACGGCCGCGTTGGCCGACAGAGGCGTGCGGAGAAGTGCTAATCCGCCAACTCGAATCCGAGATGCGATCGATCGCGCCATCGAGTACCTTCGAAAAGTTCGTTGGATTCGCAATCGGTCACTCGGAAGTACATGATCTCGCGCGTGTTGCAGTTACTGCTCAACTCTGCGCACATTCCCGACAGATCGGTTATCATCCCGGTGTACTGGCCGGTGATCGGGCAAGGCGACTCCACCAGCCGCTCGATTCCTGCGCGAGAAACCGTATTAAATAGGCCAAGATCCCTTCTCGTGTTCGAGGCACGAAGATCTACGTACTCGCTTGAGTCATCCAGACGGGCTTGTCCAAATTCTGATCGTCGCACAGGTAGTTCTGATAAATCGGACTCAGCACTCTTCCTGCAAAAGTGATCGATCATCGGTTTAGTTTAATCGGCGATAGATGCCCGTGGGTAATCCGTAACGAAGGTAGGGGACAAGTACCGATGGTGAATTCCAAGACGTTTTCGCTGCGCTGCCTCATCATCAAGCAGACGTAGGCCGCTTGTTCGCTGCAATTGAAAATAACTCGTTATAGTCGCCGGTATTGCGAGGATCCAAAGACTCCTAACTATTTTCCTCGTAAGCAACGAGGCGTGGCGCCCACCATTGGTCCCTGGAGTAGACGATGTATCGGCCCGTTTCCTCGTTCGACTCCACGGTTATGAAGGTGTAACTATTGTATCCGTTGAGATCGGTGAAAGTCATGGTGCCATTGACGATGAGAGATTGCTCCCAGAGCCCTTGCGCCCACTTTGGGAATCTGTAATTAAATGGAATTCTCTCGAGGACCGTCCCCGACACGTATTTGTTTAAACGAAATGAGAGTCGATGTACTTACGTCGCCACGTGGGCCTTCACGTAGTTGGGCATTTTTTTCTGGCTCGGTATTTTGCTCAGGATGAGAGTCTCGTAGCCGTTCGTAGAGTTGTCCAAACTTTGAGTGCAGCTGGAGTCGCTGCTGAACGACATGTACGTCTTTCCCTTCTTGTTGTCGACGTGGTACAACTGCAAAGTGGGTTTTTACGCACGGATCTTAAGAGTGCACGGGCTTACAAAGCGGCCGAATAGACCGAGTTCGAGGCTCGCAACCTACCCCGCATCTGTATTGCGGTCTGCCCTCGCCGAGAGCATTGTTGTCCAAAAGAGCGACATAATTGGAACCGTTTGGGCCGGGCCAATTGCCGAGGCAGTGGAACGTAAGATTCGCTGGAACGATACTTGACCGTAACTCCGATTCTCACGATCCTAACTCAGCGTTCGCTTCGATGCTTTTAATTTTCCACGAACGCCGAACGATAATCGTTTACGAGGATTGTACGGCCAGCGGAGAAAGCCTTACTGTGGACTTACTGCGAGACTCGAAGGAACACCGGCTGAAGTGCAATCGCAGCACCGAGCCGTCCTGGCAGTTGTTGACGGAGGACGAAAAGCTGTTGCATTCCAGGGGGGTGTCGGATCCATTATTCATAATGTACTTGAAGTGGTACTGCCCCATAATGGGACAGTACTCGTTCCTAATCGCCACGCCTCCGATCTCCTTGGTCCCTGCAACAAATCGGCCAAAGCGTCGATCGGTCGGTACTCTCGTCTTGCCGGCATCTCTGTTTCCCATCCTACATCGAATCTAAGGGCCGCTAATCCTGGCCTACCGTGACACGCAATCGCACATTCAGCGTTCTACGTTTTCAGGAGAATGGAGACTGGACGGCACGCAGGTCCGGGTCTTTATAACGAATGGCGTTTATGAAAGAGGCCGGGCAAAGCGGGGGAACGCCTCCGAGGGTTCGAGGAAAATCCCCGAATCGGTATCTCGTGTCTATCGTAGAAACTACGCTCTCGAGGGACACCCTCGAACAGGAAGTAGCTGAAATTCCATCCCGCACTTTTTCCCTCAAAGGGTCGCTCGCCAACCACGCATCTCAGCCACGCATCATCTTCGACCGGCGAGTTTCCCTTTTCGGGGGTCGCTTAACCGCGCGGAGAAATGCCTGCAGGAGATGCCTTACGCGTTCTCGTAACAAAACACATTTTTGCGCCGACGATACTCTTCTGCGTTTGACTTGCGAGTTTAAAGAGGGAAAGATCCGTCGAGCCGTAAAGCGGACGACCTTCGAGTCGGACGATTTGTCGGGTATTCGCGCGATCTGTTCGTGGGTCTGCGAAAAGCAGGAACGCATTTTCCTGCAGCACGAGAGATATCTAACCGATTCGATTCGGTCACGAAGAGGGTCGGTGCGCGACAGGTAGCTCGGGCAGGAATCTTTTTCTCATTGTCCGGCGTCTTTCACTTCCTGGCCGCTTTCCTCGATCGTTCGGCCGTGCATTCGCGCGCTCTGCCGCTGCACGCGCCGGCCTTTACCGGGGCAGAGAGGTTTCGCGGATAAAAACGGCGAGCATTGACGCATTGCTCCCAAAATTCGATTAACCTTTACGTCCGTCCTCCTTGCTCTTCGCTGACATTTCGAGTCGTCTCGATTAAAATGCAAGCGACATCGCGACGACGTATAAGAACTGCAGCACCAACCTGCTTTTTTACGACAAACATCCCCCCACGCGGATGTTTCTTTCAAGTACATAAATCATCCGAAATATGCGCGAACATCGAGCCGTTTTTCGAGCCTCGACTTTGTATCCCCAAATCCAAATCTCCACCGCCTCTCATTACGCTCCTGCCCCCTCTACCGTGCCCCGAGTTCCGAGAATTCGGCAAATTTTGGGCAGCCAACGCCTATTAAAATTACCATTAAAATACCCGCGTTGTGACGATGATCGGCATCGCGCGCGTCGATGCCAGCTTGTCCCGAAAGAATTTGGGCCCTTGGATTACTGGACCGGGACTCGAACCGATTTGAAGGATGGCCGATTGATGAATCTGGGCATGGCGTATGTCAACGGAAATAGATACGAACGTTTCATCGCCAAAATTCCGTTGCGTAAACCGGTTTCGTAACCGCGATCGGGATCGTAAATCTCCGGGCAGGTTCATATCGGCGAACATTGATAAAATGTAAACCGACCGCATCTCGTCCTTAAGGAATGCACACATTTCGTTTGCGCGCCCAACGAAAAAGGACACGACGCTTTATTCGTCGGCGATAGAGTCGTCTTCGTTCGTTACACCACGTTCCGATTTGCCAAAGGCAGGAGCGATCTCCGCGCGCCACTCGAACGCCTCCCTCCTCGGCCGCCAAGGAGGACCGATGCGTTTCGTGGAAGGAGCATTAATTTAATCCCAAGTATGATCCAGCTTCTGACGTACCGATCGGCGGGAGCAACGCCGACGTATTGAATATTCATGAAAAATCGATCGACAAACGCGTGGCCGATCGGGCGCTCGTGGGAACCACCTATATAACGTCAAGTATCAACGCTCGAATTAACATTCGCACCAGTCCTCGCGGCCTACGAGCGTCGAAGCGCCGTCGTCCTCTGCTCCACCGTAATCGCCACCACTCCGCCGGCATTGTCCAACCAATTACCATGGGTTTACCTTTAAGGCGGCCGGCAGTCGGAGTGTTTCTCGGCGCGTAAAGAGAGAGCGAAGATTATATCGAATCGTAGTAATCGCCGTCCCTGATCGGTAGTTGCGCCCAGCGTTTAACCGCTCGCTCATACGTCTCCCGCCTCTCCTAATCGGCCGCCGATCCTCGCCGGCATCGCCCCCAAGGAGCGTGCCTTGAAAAGGGCCAAAATCGGTGCAGCGATACATTCGTTGTGATACACAGGGCGCGCAACGGGAAGACCGTTCCAAGATGATGTTCAGCGATTTGATCTGGCAGTCCCAAATGTCGGACGACTTCCTCTCCGCTTCGTGGATGCGGAGCTACGTAAGTAAGTGAGAAGCTTTGCTCGCGAGCCTTTGGGTCGAGAAGGTGCGGCGATTATCGCTCGGAATCCTCACTCGACTCTCCGTCGTTCGTTTCAGCTACCCTTCTCGCCACGTTTCTGGCGTGTCTATTGGCTTTTTGTTCCTGGACACCGCTGAGAACCTGGCGATTGGAAAGAGCCAAGCGTATCAAGTGCGGCGAGACGTTGCCGGGTCCACCGACTTTGCCCCTTATAGGAAATGCCAAACTCTTCGCGGTCTCGATAAACGGTAATTTCGATCTAGCTCCGCAAACCGCGTTAATTTATTACGAAAATGTCTAATCGTCCCTCGAACGCCCATTCCTTCGGGCCAATGTAACGCGACCTCTGCCTTCACCCCGCAGATTTCCTGCCCGCGCTATGTAAGCTGATCGACCGGTACTCGTCCCCGTTACGCCTGTGGATAGGACCAAAATTAATAGTGATCGTTAGTCGTGCGGAGGACTGCGAGGTAGGTACACCGTCGGAGCTTGACGACGTAGGTCGTTTAAAGCAGGATGATCGCCAATCGATAAATGCACGCAGGTGATCTTGAAGAGTCCCCACGCCAACGCGAAGGACGAGATACTGGAGATGTGGAAAACGTTCTTGGGCGATGGTCTCATCACGAGCTCCGGTAAGGCGGCTTCTTCCGTAGGTTTATCGGTATCGTTCTGTCATCGTATCTCGGAAATTCACCCTGGATGAACCGAGCACAGAGATCGCGACTGCGAGCAATCTGCTGTAACGATAGAGCCTTAACGACAGGAGTTGCGGGCGGTCAAAGGAGTAATACGATTCGTGTCTCCCTCAGGCGAAGTCCACAGGTACTGGCGAAAGACAATACTGCCCATGCTCAGTAAGAAGGTCTTGGATTCCTTCGTGGAATATTTTAACAAGCACGCTAAAGTTTGCGTCGATCGGCTCGAGAAGAAAGTCGGTGCAGGAGAATTCGACGTGACGCCATACGTCGTGGAGTGCAGTACGAACGTCATGCTGGGTAGGTACCGTTCTCTACTGCAAGCTTCGATATTGCAGCTTTAATTTGGAACGAAAGAGCGGGACGACTTTCCGGCTCCACGTTGAATAATATCGATTGCAGAAACGATCATGGGCACTTCGGTGGACCTCAAGAGGGATGATATGCAAGACTTTTTGTTCTGGCAAGAGAAGTACGGTTCTTATTTTTCAGCGAAAGATGTACGATCCGGACCGACCACTATCGACGATCTCTTATATTACAGAATGTACGACTTCGTCTACGAGAGAATGATACACTTCTGGCTGCAGGTGAAATGGCTTTACTCGTTGATCGGCAAGTCGAGGCAGCAGAACAGAGGAATCAAAGCTATACACAATTTCACGGAGAAGGTACATTTGTCGGCCACGGTGGAGAACCGTGGGTGTTAATGGTATATCGATTATCGAGGGTATATTACGATCGTATCTCTCTTAGATGATGGATAAAAAGGCGCGAGAGTACGATGAAATCCAAAAGGGTACGATCGTTCAAGAGAGGCCGAGATACATGCTCATAGAACAGATCCAGGATCACGCGAGGAAGGAAAGGATTACGAACAAGGAGATTCTGCGGGACAACATATTCACCCTTTATACAGCGGTGAGTTGGCCGATTAGTTTTAATCGTGGCTGTCGGGATTAATGGAAGTTGGGTAGTGTTCGCCGCACGATCGATCATGCCGCTTCTCCGTTTCAGGCCGAGGATACCGTCAAGGAATTAACGAGCCTCACCCTCATGACGATGGGAGCGCACCAAGAAATTCAGGTAGCCAGTCATAAATAATTATCAGAGACGCTCGTAGTTCTAGTTTGGCGTCCAGTTCCGAGGACGTGCTAAGGCTCGAATGCTCGTTGTAGGAAAAGGTACGCGCCGAAGTCCTCAGCGTCGTCGGCGAGGGAGACGTCGAAATAGGGCATCTGCAGGATCTGAAGTATCTCGAAATGGTCATCAAAGAAACGCTGCGGTTGTTCCCCGCAGGACCTCTTCTCGCGCGAGTGCTCACCGAAGACGTCGAACTTCGTAAGAGCGACGATTATCCGCAGGGTCGGCGGTCAAAAGATTTGCGCAAAATTGACCGCTGAAAGGACGATTTTCTCGTTACATTTCCAGAGTCGTGCACGCTTCCTAAAGGAGTCACGGTTTCGATATGTCTCTTTCACGTGCACCGAAACCCGGAGTATTGGCCGAACCCTCTGCAATTTGATCCCGAGAGATTCACCCCGGAGAACATCCAAAAAAGGCACCCCTACGCCTTCCTACCTTTCAGCGGTGGCGTTCGTGCCTGCGCTGGTAAGTGGAATATTTGGCTACGAACGAGAGAGCGGAGACGAGAAGCTTCGAGCTGCGGATTAACGTTTCGCAAACGTACGTCGCAGGTCAGAGGTACGCCCTGATGTGCCTCAAGACCATACTGGCGAACCTGATAAGGAAGTATCGGTTCTTCAACGCTCATCGCCACGAGGATATGAAACTGAAGACGGACATAGCCACTCGTTGGGTGGACGGATACAATGTCTCTATAGAGCGAGTATAAGGATTACCAGAAGAAACGTTGTTTCGCGGAAAGGCTAAGTTCCGTCGGCGCCTCCGTTATTTATTAATCGTAGCAACCGATCGGGAGTTTGCGAATCGTCGCAGAGTACCAGAGGGAGCGGTTCCGAAACGATCCGGCATCCGGCATCCGGCATCTGGCAGCGATTCGAGGAAGAGCGCGCTCGCTCGTGTGCGCAAGTACCTGTGCGTCCACGGGAGCGTCTTGGATCGTGCAAGAAGGCGGCATCCGCAATCGGTGCTCATTGTTCCTGCATCGTTACGCAACCTTCCCATCGCTTCCTCCGGCTCGCGGCCAATTAACGCTAATTCATAAGAACCGCTAATTCGCGGAGGGTCCTCGAACGGTTCCGAACTCGATCCCATCAGCGTGTGCCGATCGTTCCTTCCTCCGACGAGCAGGAAGTCCTTCGCACATCTTTTCGCTAACGCGAATTTCCAAAAGCGCGATCGATGGAGAAGCGTCCGTACACTTTTGCGATACTTTGCCGATACGGAAAAATGTACTCGTACGAAAGCGCATATGTAAATATATCGTATATTCAATAAAGAATGAGAAACAGAGGAGCGTTTTGTCGTCGGCCCCAAAAGCGCACCGAGGAGTGGAGCGATTCTTCGCAAGGTTACTCACGATAGAGAATGGAGGTCGAGTTGAGCGTGTCGCAAGAGGCGAGAGCGGCGGATTCGTAAGTGTAGCACCTGTTCAGATCCTCCGAGAAGACCTCGATAACGTTTCGCGATCTCCTGAGCAGCCGGAAGCACCGTATGCAATCCCCATCGCCGTACCTGGAAGAAGCGGAGCGAATTTAATCGAGAAGGAATAGCCGCCGAGCCGTCCGTCCTCAAAGGGACGCGATCCTTTTCGCGTCGAGCGGACTGCGAAAAGGCGGAATAACGGCCGGCGGGAGTCGTTGTCTTCTCGCCAGGCACAAAGCATCGAGTCGTTTACGAGGCGTAGGTTCGTCTACCACCGACGGGAACGAGGTGGAAGGTGGAAGGTGCTTTGACTACGGACGAAAGGACGCTCCTTTCGGAGGTGGGGAGGGTAGAAAGGAGGACGGGAAATCTTTTTGCGGAGGAACTCGTGGGTCGCGGCCAGAGCCGAGGATCGCCGATCGTCCTCCCACGGGTGGAACTATTCTCGGTCCTTGGCGCTCTCGCGACGAGGTCTTTCGCAAATTAAGCCTAAATTACCCACCTCGGTAGACTCCGCGGGAAGTAGACAATGACGGATGTAAGGAGGGGGGAAGGCGAGGAAGAAGGAGGACCGCGGCGGCCCGGTTGCTCCTCGGAGGAAAGCCGGCCGCTCGCCGCGGCGACGTTATCTCGAGACGAGCCGAACGAGGAGTATAAAAAGTAACGACCGAGATTTCGTCCCGGGCCCGGAAAGGTGCCTCGCGCTGGGTCGTTCACACCGAGAGAATTCGAAGCCGGAAGTTCCTTTATGCAATTTTGTGGGAACGCCCGAGAGGGGAGTTAATAGCCGCCGGCGGGTCGTCGGGTTTTATCGAGCTCGCGTCAGAAAATAGCCGGAGCCGTTCTTCGGAGAATGGACCTTCCTTCGTCGCCGAGCATCCTTCCGTCCGATCGCTCCGACTCACCTTCGCTTCTCACCGGCCGAACACCGGCCGGATTTGATCCGAGACGTTTGCCCTGCACGGGAAAACCGCTTTGCGTGCGAATCAAAAATCAACGAAATACGGCCAAGCCTTGCGAGCTTTAGTTTCCGGCAACGCGTGGGAAAAGTATTGGAAACGTTTCGAACGATACTCCAGTCCCCGATAGCGTTGAGCGTACTCATCGACGCTGTTACACAACTACGTGAGAACGAGTTGCTCGACCGCTTAGGATTATCGGCCAACTCCCGGCCGGCGCCTGCTCGTATTATACGTGCCTCTATAATCGATCGAATCGTAAAACGCGCGGATCGAAAACTTACTTTGGCGAGAGCCAGCTCGAGTCCCCGTTCGGCATCCGTTCCACGCTAACCTTCCTTTCCTCGCTCGTCGATCTTTGGCGATTAGAAAATTGTACCGCTATCGCGATCTTTTACGCCAACCTCTTGCCAAATAAGGGGTAAGCGCGCAAACGCGAAGAATAATCGCGATTCAAATCGTGGAAGGCAAGGCTGTACGGGAAATCGCAGCGGCTACCGGTGATTAATAAACACGCATCCAGCGTAATCGGCCGGTCATTAAGCTTGGCTGCATTTTCCACGTAGAAACCACGGGACGTCCTGCAACTACGTTGCGCACGTGGGAATATAATCGCAACTTTGAACAAACGGCTGGCGGTGAACGTTGTGCAAGTTAGCGGGAAGCCAAAGTGGGCCACCTACGGCTCGACTACTCGCCGGATTTTGACGTATCTGGCTAAGTCCTTGTCCCGCGTAAACGATCGAGTAACCGCGCCTGGGAGGACATTCCCTCGGGGGAACGTTGCATTGCGGCACCTCCCTATTGTCGGTCAACCATCACGGTGGATTCCCACGTTAAACCGGCCGAACAGTCCGTGCCGTGCCATTTTGCAACGATATGCATAATTTTCCCTCGAGTTTTTCCCAAAGCGCTCGCGTCGCCTCTGGCCCGAAGGAGGACGGAAAGGTGGGCCATGGCTGGGCAAAAGGCGAGGCGAGGCGATCTCCGATCGTTCCCCCAAGGAGCGACGTCCTTTCCTCGAGGATAAAACGAAAGGGTATTCGCAGAAGGATCGGACCGCGTGGTTGGGCCGCGGACAAAGCGACTGGCTCTGGAAACTGGAAGAGGCTGGGTCCTTCGGCCAGTCACTCCTCCGTCTCTGGCGAGATTAATGGAAGAAGATGGTGCGCGATGCCAAAAGGAAGAGGCTCGGTGTTCTATGGGATAGAGAGGTGGGGCTCGTTCAACGCGAGCTTGCATCCCCGACGATATATTCTCCTCCTACTCCTTCTTTCCTTCGCTTCGTAAACGTTACAAGCGTCTGCCGCGTAAGTTCGCGTACCGGCTCCTTCGTGCGCCAACGCCGTCGTTCGGTTTGGACCGATTTATCGATCGGTTCCCCGGAATCCAGGAAGAAACGCGGCGAGGCACGGCACCGGCTCTCGCTCGTTTTCACTCGTCGTATTTACGCGCTAGCCCCTCGCGTTTAAAATCCATATTCCTTCCATACGAGATTCGCGCCGTGGACGAGAAAAGGTACGCCGCTTTTTCCTGGTATCCGTCCAATAGTTTTCCGCAAAGCGCGAGTGCCGTCCCGTGTTCGAGGCGAGCGAGCCGGTAGCTCGTTAACGATTCAACGTGGTTCCAGAGGTGTACGGTCGCTTATGCGGAGATCCTAGCGTGCCGGCCAATTTATGCATACCCGCCGCCCGGACAACACCCACACTCTAGTCGCACGCTATGGAAGACGTGGAATCGGCCCCGTGGCCCGTGGCCCGTGGCCCGTGGACCGTGGACCGTGGACCGTGGCTATCCAGTTACCCGCCATCCTTTCAACGGTTATTAACCTCCCTCGGCTATTCAATGTACCAAAGTACAATGTCAACGTTCGGGGGGAAATCGGAGCTGCGAGATTTCCGAGGAATTCGGGGGCCTGGAAAAAGTACCGAGCGCGCCGACCCGGCCTCGAGGCGGAAAATCGATCGGAGCTTTGCCCTCGTCGCGAATTTTCCCGTGCAATTTCGCGCGTTTAGCCCCCTCGCCCCGAGCTCGGCCTCCGACTCGGCCTGGAAGCGCGCTCCCTCGAAGAGCGGCGGCAAGTTTCGCGCTGCGAGACGAGTGTTTCGGCGGAGCGCAAGTTCCTCGCGAATTTCTCCCCCGGCCTCCCGGCGGATCGAGCTCCGCTCGCGATGTACGGCGCTCAGCACCGTCCGGAGACCGCTCTATTTCCGTCCCAGACAGGCGGCAGACGTAGCGGCATCCCCCGAGACGCATCGGCTGGCTAATTTAACCCTTTGCCCGAAAATTTATCCCCGACTAAATTCTCCACGGCTGCCGCGGGATTACCTCTCCGGCCATTTATCGCCCGCGCGACCGACTGCATAATTCGAGCACCGCGTGGAAATTCCCGAGCGCTCCGCAAAATTCCTGCGGATTTTCCGCGAGGGAAGGAACGACCGCGCCGATTATCTCCTCTCTCGACTCGTCGGCTTCTCCGGCTCGTTCGCCCCTCGAACTTTCGAACGACCGATCGGGGAGGATCTCCTCGAGGGGCGGATAATAGTTTTGAATGGATCGCGATAAAGTTGAGGGACGCCGGGAGTTCCGTGGCTGGAAGCGGCGGTAATTTCGATGCTCGCTGACCTGTCCATTAGCAGCACGTTATCGCCGATCTTCCTGTGGCAGTAGCCCCACACGGGTATGGCGTTGAAGGTAATGTTGATGACGGAATACTGAATGGGTTCGTCCGTCGTGCCGGCGGCGCCCTTGCCGCTCACCTGCGTCACGAATTCGCCCTGGAATTCTGCGGAAAAGTAGCAGCCGACCATGAACCGCGTGTCGTAGCCTTGAAGCACCTCGCTCGTGATCACGGAAGCGTCTGAAACAACCAATCGAAGGGCCACGTCAGATCCACGAGGAGCGGCGCGGGAAAGAAGTTCCTTCAAACTGGAGCCTCGCTATCGGGAAGGCCGGCTCGCGGTTTCGAGGCCTTCCTTCCGGGCTCGTCAAAAGGAGCGAGCGGTTGAACGAGCCGCGATAACGTCGAGCCGTGCGGATCGATCGACGCGAAGAGGAACGAGCGCGAGGTAATTTCTCATGGACGAGCTTGGATCGTGCGAACGACCTTACTCCTCGTTACGGTGGCTCGATTAATTCGCTCATCGCGAATACCGGAAGAGCGGGAGGAAAGCGAGGAGCGAGCGTATCGCGTTGTCCGGGTAAATCGAAGCGGCCGTAGGAGGAATCCGCGAGGCGGCGAAATCCAGTGGCGCGAAAAGGGGCTGCCCGGTTGTTCCTACCGCCCACATGTCGTGCGCCCAACGATCCGTGAAAGGTCATTAACGTTGGCGTTAAGCGGTTTCGAGGACAGGTGCGAGGATGACAGGTGGACCACCGGGGGACTAGAAACATTACACCGTCCTTACGCCGGCGGTCTCTGCGCTCGTTAAGCGCCTCCGAGCTTTCTCTCGCGAAACGCTCTTCTCCGTTCGTCGCCTCGGTAGCCTTTAATCCGGTGGTTCGCATCGCCGGCCAACGCGCGGACAAAGCTGGGACGCGCGAGGGACGATTTCGCGGTCTCGCAGAGTGGATCTTTGGCCGCGGTAGGCGTACCAGATGCTCGCGCCCAAAGGATGCAGCGGTTCCTTCTCCTTCGATCGGCGAAGGACGCCCGATACCGAGCGATCGCCTCGAAAATTAGAGGCTCCGGGCTTCGGGAGGACGAGCGATCGAGGGACGAGAGGAAGGAGGGAGTCGCTACGCAACCGGGTATTATTTTAAGAAGAGGTTCCCCACGCGTACCCTTTCCACCTTGATCGACGATGCTTTCGGAGGGACGGCCCGAGAGGGGGGAGAGGGCCTGCCTCCCGATTTCGGTAAAACTGTTTTTCATCCTCCTCCCTTTTCCTTCTCCTTCGTTTCTCTTTTTTTCCTACGGGCGAACCGTGGTATTTTACGCGGTGAAAATAGCGCGGATGGGCGCGACGGCGCGCTGAGAGCGTGGTTCGAATAGCTCGCAGGATTTGCTCGAAGACCGGCTCGTTTCACCGCTGCCTCCGTAGGTCAGGCTTTTAAATCGTGCGAAAGGTGTGGCCCGCGGTACGGGCTTCCCCCAGTTAGAAGATAATGTTATTTAATAATAGTATCCAGAGCCGCTTGCACCGGCGCTCCAGCGCCCGGGGCGGCAATAAATCGACTCCGCAGCGGGCCGCCACGAGATGTCCTTTCGAGATCTCGACGCTATGGGAAACTTTCCAAGGGAGAGAACGAGGTGGAGCCCGATCGGTCGTAAAGCCGGCTCCGAAGCGGAGGAGAAACACCGCTGCGATCGAGAATCGGCGACTAACGACGTCGAAAAGCCGTTCGGCGCGGCGGTTCTCGAGGAGGCGAGAGAGCCGCTCGCTCCTCTCGCTCCTGGTTCGCGCGACGGACCCGTGTAGCCCCGGCCTCGATGGGAAAGGGATCGCGGCTCCTTCGTAATTTGGCGCCGCCGTCGAACCTGGCCCATGGCCCATGGCCCCTGGTACCGAAGGACGGAGGGCACGTCGAGTCCCATTTAGGCGGAGCTTGTAAAGGAGACTTCAAAGCCGTGCGAAAGGCGCGGCGCGCCGCGGCATGGGATCCTCGGAGTTATGAGAGCTCGTGGGTTCGGTTCTCAGGAACCTGAGACCACCGAGTTCGGTCGTACATAATGCACGGAGGAGCGCGACAAGCACCGCGAGCTGGAACGCGGAGAACGGGCCGCTTTGCTCGGGCATTACACCGTTTCTCTCTCTCTCTCTCCCTCTCTCCCTCCCTCTTCCTCCTTTCCTCCTCTTCCTGCGCCCGAGGCTTCTCCGTTTGTCTTACTCGGCGCGCGCGCGCGCCCGTCGGAGATCCGTTTCGGAGGACGATTTGCATAGCGGTCGCGAGAGGATTCGCTCTTCTAAAACTCGTCTCGACTCTTTGCCCCTTCCCCCTTCCCTCGAGTCGGCCGGATATTTATTCGTCGTTGCAAGTGGCTCTTTGGAGTCTCGGTGATACCTCGGCCGAGGAGAGAGCAGTTTCATCGGAGACGCGCTGCCGCACGGCGCGTTCTCGCGCGACTCCGAGGAGGCTCGTTTGGCTGTTTGCCTTCCGGATCGAGGGGAAGAGGAGTGGGAGGGTCGCTTCCTACGGGATATCCGAGCTGGAACGGGAATCGGGAAGCGAAGGAGGTAGAAATCGGCTTCGCACCGGTAGGAAACCCCATCCGTGGCTGTCGTCCCATCCTGCGGTTATCTTTGCGGAGGAATGCTAAAGAGTTTCACCAGCGACTCGTCCCTCGTCTCGGTCATCCGACACTCTGACGAGTCTATCTCACCGGTGAACACTGGAGATACCGAGTTATACATAGACGAGCGACTATGCGGCCCGTCCACTCGGCTGCTCTTCCTTCTCCATGTACATTTCCCGATCCGCTCTCTACCCTTCCGATTCTTCGAGAAAAATTACTCCTTTATTTTCCAGACGAACGTCTCGTTCGATCGAAACGATAACGCGAACCTTGATGCACGGTAAATTGCTCGTTAGAGGACACGCGCGCGATTAACGCGTACCTCTGCAAAGAGATCTTGGCGCTGGCCGGCTCTTTGGAAAAAGAGGAGACGCCCGACTAAGTCTACGGCTGGCTTGATAAGCGAAAATTAAACAGCCCGGGGGCAGAAAGAGTTCCGGGAAAAGCGTGTCGCGAAGATCGCCCTGGGCGCTCCGGTTTCTCAACTCGGTTCGCTCCCTTTTTCCAGCGCGCAAAGCGAAGCTGAATGATTTATCAAATTAGCGGGTATCGAGTAAAAAACTGGGCCAATAAGTTTCGGAGGGAGCGCATTATACGGACAGGTACGCGAAGTTTGTCGCTCCAAAAGTCTTGCAAGTTGCACCGTCTTGCGGCTGCTTTACTTTTTTATTCGAGGAAAAATTGATCGGCACGAGTCGGTCGTCTCGCGTGACAGGGAACACGAGGATCCCAGCCTCCGCGGTAGAAACGAGACAGCGCCACCGCGATAATGAGTCGGAGTACGGCCGCAGCTCCGTGCTCCCGGTTACTATAAATTATATCTTATTTATCAGCCGTCTCGTCGATCGGACAGATGGACGCGATGCGCCAGTCGCTGGCCGCGCTTCTGTACACCTTGCACGAGACTCTTTCGATGGCCTTCGTTCGGCAGTCGTAAATAAGGGAGCCTCGGCTTAACGCGGAAACCGAAAGGTGCGCCGAGCGGTGCCGGTTACGCTCTAATTTTTTTCCCTCGGGACAATCGCGACCGAGTGGCATCCAGGATTCGAGGCATTAATGGATTCGAGGTTGCGAGGTTTCAAGGTACGGCGTAGTCGGTTCCCGCGAGCTCCGTAGCCGGGACGAATCTTAATCTCCGTGGACGGTTGCCATGGTGGGTGGGGAAAGCGAGGGAAGGCAAGATACGCCGGGTTACGTTTCCCATGGCTCGATAAACAGAGGAGGCAAAGGAGAAAGGCGAGGTATGGCCGGCGGAAACGTCTGTTTTAACGCGAGGATAGCAAATATCCAGGTTGCTCGGGTCTAACGTCGTTCGTCGGTCGACCCTTCCTTAGGGCCAACGCGATAACGACCCTGCGCATAACGCCCGTTCGCTTCCACGGCCACGCGATAGCGTTTCGGAGGAAGTTTAACGTTCTTCGAGCGTATTTGGGCATGTCGCGCGTGTCTTCGAAAGGAACCCGCCCTAGGCGGCATTAATATTCGGTGGAACGATCGCGAATGTCGAAGAAAGGTTTGCGCGTCCTCCCGTGAAAAGGAATGGAAAGTGTAGGAACCGAGGTCGGTCGTGGATCTCTGCTCGGTGGACCGTTAATCGCGAGGTTACGTCGAGGAGCGATTGCTCTCCCATGAAATTGGACCGGATCGTCGAACGATCCTCCGAGCTTATCCGCTCCAGGATGTTGATCTTAGGTAGGAACGAACTCGGGATTTCCATCGGCGTTCCTCGAGCTTTTCGTCCCGCCTTTTCCTCGACGAGGATCCTCGTAATATCGAGGCAAGAAGAGTTAGAAACGTCGGGCAACGATTTAGCGTTCCCGTCGCTTGGCAATGCGCGCCCGTGGCTCACCTTTTCCACCGACACAAAGAGGGCCCTTAGAAAGCGGAAACGCGCTATTAGCCGTGCATCTTCTTTTTCCCCGATCACATGCTCCTTTATAATTGCCGCGGCACTTTTTACCCTCATCGCCCGCCTTTTTCCACGTCCGAACGAGAGAGAGAGAGAGCGACGATAACGCGAAGGAATGCATCCGAGAACTTCTTTCGTCGCTCGGATTAATGCTCCTTTGTAATTTGTAATATCCTCGATTGGTCATCGGCATTGCGCACAGCGGTGATGGCACCACGATCCGATATAATCGTCCGACTCTTCGGGCCGATAAACGCGAAGGATGTTTGTACCCTTTCCTCGATAGTGGACGCGATACTCGATGTTCGATTTCTTTGGTTTGGCCGATCTCGAGGAGGAGGAAATGCGATTACAGCCTGTTGCCGTCGGGGGAAGAAAATTAAAACCGCCAGCTCTCGTCGGCGAATGAACCGTCGAGAGGAGCGAATACCGGAGGAAGAGGATAATGCCGAGGAAGAAGAAAAAAAGGGACCATCGACGCGGCATCGAGGGAATCGAAGCAAGGCGAGGCGGAGAGGGCATCGCGTTTCCAGTCGCTCCTCCCGCTGAATACGCGGCTCCTCAAATTGTCTCGATGGAAATTGCCGCGCTTAACGGCCTTTTATTATAGCCTTGAATATTAAGCAACTCGATCGAGGATGCGTGCCTCGGTGGTAATGGCGGAAGATCGCGAAACGAACGGTTCGCATATTTGGAACGCGTCGTTTCCATTCCGATCGAAGGTGCATCGGTGCGTCCTCAAAGTCCGCGCTTCAACACGGACGAGACCCTTCGCGCTTTCCTCGCCGGTGATCGAGGCGATTTCCCATCGGATTTCAAAGGAGCGGAGCATCCGTGCTCCTCCGTTTATTGAGTAACCATCGGAGGAACGGGAACGCAACGAGGCATGGCGTAGAACTTTACGCTTTCTGAAGATGTTCCGCGAGGTGAAAAGCAGGCCCGAGGCGGCCGTCTTTGCGCTCCTCTCCTCCGTTCTTAGCTCGGAAGAATCCTCGAGCGAGCGAGCGAGCGAGCGGCTCGAGGAAAATGGGCAGGGCCGGTAGAGTCGAGCGGCGGCAAAAAGTCGCGAGGTCCAAAAGCGCGGAGCTTCGGTAAGAGTGCCAAGGACGAAGGCCGATCTCTCTCGAGAGAGAGGCCGAGCAAAAAGCCTCTTAAGCTATCGTCCTTTCGGATCCCAACGAACCGGATCGCAAAACATCGCGGAGTCATTAAGAAGTTTTAATCGGGGAATAAGGGTGATCTCGGCGTACCGAGAAAATGAGCGGCGCGGCGCTCCGCGTGCGGCGGCCCGGGAGGAAGGCCGCGGTCGTTTTTCGAGGCGAAGGAGCTCGCAAAAAGCGACCTTGCCCGATTCTCCGCGGATCCTCATCGGGTTTCCTCCTCGCATCTCGAATCGAACCTTTGCGCGCCATATGGCCGAGAAGCCGCCGCCTCCCTCGCCTCCTTCCTCTTCCTACGACCGAGACTCTCTCCCTCGGCCTCTATCTCGACCGAGAGAAACCTTCGCTCGGCTAACCCCGCACAAATCTCTCCCCGTCCGCTCGGCGATCGAAACGACCCTAAGTGGATCCCACGAATCTCGGGGAGAAGATACGCTACCTTCCCAACTATCTCGCGCTCCGTATACTTTATCTCACCCGCGGCGATGGCCAACGTCCTATCGACGTAACGAGCCTTCGTCCTTCGGTTTCCTTTCGCACGGTAATCGCTTTTAGCTTTTACCGCGCCGCGATAGACTCCCCTCGCGTATTACCATTTTGTTTGGCTTTTTGCTGGAACTGCTAAACCGCGCTTCCCGACTGCTTTAAGGCCGCGCGACCGAGCTTCCTCGCCGCGGCAAACTCCCTCGAGGCTTCCCCCTTTTATCCGTCTTCCTCGTGTCACGGTCCACTTCAGGCAGTTTTCTCGTTCGTCAATTTTGAACGCGTACAACCAACCGGTCGGGCATCGGCAAATCCATTCCCAACCGAGACGATTCTGGTTCCAGGCACCGAAAGTTGGTGGTACCAGTTCGAAGGCGAAGATAAGCGGGCGCGCAACGAGCATCGAGACCCCTTTTCGTGCCGAAACCCATCGAAGGTTGCACGCTACGTTCGTTTAGGCAGCACCGCGGGTTTCCGCTAGTAGGATTACCTCGATTAACTTTATTGCGCGTTCTGGAAATCGAGCGGAGCTTATTTTCCCGCGCAAGCATTTATCTTGATGGCTGGTCAACCCTCTCGCGCCTGCCTAACCCGGCTGGGATATGGCATTGGACACGAAGGACCTTGAGAGGCTCTGGAAGACCTTGGATCGAAAACCAGGAGGTTCGAGTAATCTCGAACGAGACCCGTTAACCCGATCGAGGAGTTTCCAAACCGACCAGATCCCGGCCGTGTAAATACCTCGAGGCTGAAGGGCTCGAATCGACCGTTGCACCTGTTCCGACGAGCCGCGCTTCTCTCTTTGCCTTCGCGCCTATTTCTGCGCTCATTACGAAGCCGCAATGAGAAGCAACGCCGGGTATTCGACGTGATTTCACGGCCGAAGTTGAGCGGCGAACCGCCGCCGCTTTGCGCAAAGTCATTCGAGCACCGCGTAACCGAGAAAATAACGATACGGCTGAGCCGAAAGACGTGAAAATTGCCGTATTTATTTCATTAACGCGCACCTTTGATCGTTTGTATTCATTAACGAATACAGAGGAGATAGGATCTAGCCTTGGATGGATCCAAGTGCCAGAGCCGAGGCGCGAAAAAATTGATTTTCCGAGGCATAAGTCGAGGGGTAGAAGCCAAAGGCGATCTTCCTATCCGCGGAAATGCCTTTTACGGGTCGAAAGAGGGAGGAGCCTGCTTTGCAATGCGAATCCCCTCGGCACCGCGAACGGAATTGTTATTCTACGATCGGTAAAGCCTTTTTCTAAATATAATCAACCCGTTTCCGGCCCGCCGCGGGCGGGAGAGGCTGGCGCAACTATAAATACCTGTACGGTCGTATATGCTTTACAACAGGAAACTCGCGCGCACGCAGAAATATGCGCCGATAGACGAGTAAATAATCGCATCTCGTCGTTCCTCCTGGAATTAGTCTTAATTCCGTCCCGTCGAGAGAACTCCGACGACGCGTATAATCGAAGGACGCTTATTTAACGTATCAAAATGGAGAACTCGATTCATTAACGAGGAAAGAGGCTCGCCCTTCGGAACGTACGTGTATCTTAATGCACGCTATATCCTTCCCCGTATTTCTCGCCTCGATGGCTTTTTGCCGCGATACGTTTACAGATAAACGTGGCTTTCCGCATAAAATGACCATTATGGTTAACCGACGTTAAGCCGCGTTAGACTCAAACGACGGACTCGAAGGCGATGGCATTATTTGGTTGGCGAGAGCCGATACACTCGTAGGGATACAGTGCCAAAGGTATTTATAAATACCTTCGAGAGAATGACGGGCGGGCGTCCCTTCGGGGATAGGAGCGGGACTCGTTTCGAGGAGGCAGCTGGTTGAGTCTCGATGCTATCGCAGCGGCGTCGCGCTCGAACGCTCTCCTCCTCCTTATCCGCGAAGGGCGAAACGATGTTTGCGAATCGTTAGCGATCAAAGCGAACCGAGGAATTCCTCCGAAGGTTGGCCTCGCTCCCGATAACAGGTGGACGTGCAACATTGGAAATCTTGCGGGCAGGATGTACCCTCTTCTAATAAGGAATAAATCCACTTTCGCCTTCCCTCTCTCATTAGTACCGCCAGGCCGCGGCCGTAATCTCGTTAGCGGCCCGTTCACGACTGGTAATGCGTTTGAAAAGTTCCCCGATAATATCGCGGTGCATCGCCGGATATCCTCCTTCCAGGGAATATCGATAATCTTCCTTCCTGCGATCTTGACCGCGTACACCTTTTTCCACGCGCACCTCCGAGTCCTTTCTTTTCCATCCATTCAACGGATCGAACCTTGGATTATCCTCCTCGATCCTCGATTACGCCGATCCTACCCCACGGGTGGCGTTTCGCAGCCTCGGAGTGCGTCGGACGAAAAAGCATCCGGCGAAACTTTTTCCACCGCACACTTCCGGTCGGCGGGAAGTGGGGAATAAGAAGGCGTCCCGTCCGAAAGATGCGCTACCGAGAAGAGAAACGTCTAAATATAAACCGAGCAAACGTGACGATGGGTTCGTTGAACACCAAAAACGTCCGGAGATGCCACCGCGTGGTTTCTGCCATCGAGTTGAATTATCGCCGGCGTCCTACCGGGGGTTCAAACCGCATGGAAGATACACGACTCCGAAATTGCCTCGGCGCAGGGCAGAGAAACATCGGCGGATCGCTCGAGAAATGCTCGGTCTCCTTCGACTTGGATAACGGATGGATACCTACGTAGGGAGCGAGCGAGGTGGCGCACGAGGGTTTTCCTTCGGCGGATATTTCCGGGCCGTAAAAAATTGTACGTGAGACCGAGGCCGGCCGAAATTGAGGGAGAAGAGCGGGAGGATGTCAAATTGCCGGGAAGGCACCTGGTTTGGCGGACAAAGCGTGCGACATGTGCGAGAGAACGTGGCCCTCCCGGAGGATACGTCGCGGGCAGCCAGCGGGACGATGGAGGAAAGAAGCATCGAGAATGCTCGCGACAAGTTCGGCAAGAGGACATCCGGGTCTTCCACATATGGCACGCGTCACGCACCAGGACGTCGGGATGAGCGGAGTCCCCGAAAGAGAGCGCGCTTTCGGCCGACGAAGCCGCTTACGTGCAGGTCCGAATTTTCTAAAACCGCCGGCCACGGCAAAGCGGCTGTCGTCGGTGTGCTGCTTCGTGAATCATGCTTCACGCACGGCGGAATAGCGCCTCGATACAATACGTAACGCCTACGAGAAAGTGGAGGAGAAATACATATTCCATGGGCGGAATGTTGGGCCGCTCGCACCGCGCATCCTCCTCCAAGAATATCCGATGCCTCGAGCCGCTCGACGCATCCTCCGCGTCGAACGAATAAAACAACGCGCGTTCTTTGACCCATCGAGGATGATATCGCGATATCATCGGTAATCTGTAACGGCGCTGAAAGGGGGAATGGGGAAAAAGGGAGGGATCTCGCGTACCCGCTTGGCCGTTTTTCGGCCAAAGGCGGTAATTACGACGACGTGTGCATACAATTTCGCGCAAAACGGTGCTCCATTGAGATGCAAAAATCCTCTCCGCGTGGTTTCTTACGTAAAAAGAGTAGCGCTCTCGACGGTATTGTACTCGCCGCGGCCCGTGCAACTCGCGTATCGCGAGGACGGAGAGGCGAGGAGTTACACGGAAGCGAGTGACTAACGCTCATTGTCAGCCCCGACCGAGGAGGCCTGGTGTGGATGCCTCGAGTGCGCCACGTGGAACAGGTATCCACCCCGTTCGTGTGTATAAAGATAGTTCACAGCCCTCCGCAACGGTAAGCCGGGGCCGTGGATGTGTAGGTGCGGGCCTGTGAGCGCAGGTAAATATGGTTCGCGGCCCACGTAGCGCCGAGAGAAAAGATGCGAAGGTGTGCATTACGGTAAAGACAGTGTTAAGACGCTCTCTTCACGCTCGGAAAGCTCGGGGATGAGTTTCCCGCTTTAAGGTGACCGCACTCCCGGAGCCGCATTACCGGCGAATTACTTTGCGAGTACCGAAACGATGTACGTCTCGCCGATTCTGCCGAGCTCTCGCCAAGATTTAAGCTCCTAGAACCCTCCTTACTTATCCCGCCAATCGAGCGCAATTGCGCGTAAACTCCGGGGATCCGGAGCGCGCCCTTGAACGAGGAACGAAGTAAACCAGGTCCCGCGTAAGGCGTAAATCTTTCCTCTCTTTACGCTCCTCGTCGCCTCGATACCGGCGCGCGTGCTTTCGCTACTCGATATCGAGCTAAATCCTTGCTGCTCGTCGATGCTCGCGGAAAGAGATAAAATCGCGCGTTGTCGCGAGGAAGAAGGACGTTCGCGTTCCTCCGGACGAAGCCGCGGCACGCACAGGCCGAGACGTAGCCTAGGTAGGCATTCGCGGATTATAAGAAGCTTCCGGTCGACTCCTTCGCTTCGCTCATTCCAGTGGTCATTGTTGCGTTGCCACCGAGTGTGACGACCCGACAACCTCGATCCGTGCTCAACGTCGCTTCCTCGCGCCACGATCACGTTTCTCAGCCACGGCTTCCATCGGAAACGGGGACACGTTGGCCGATCCGCAGCTTTGACGGGCAACTGGCCGAAATTTAATAGCGAAAGTTGACGCGTGGAACATCGGGCTACCGAGGATTCGCCGGGTTTTCCTCGACAAACGTTCTTACGTCGATACGTCCTTCCCTCGAACGTCGGCCTTGCTCGTAATTACACGCCAACGTCGATGAGAATCTCGAAGACGTTTCGTTTTTCACGAGCCCTCGTTGCTTCGAGGTAATAATTCCGTTGCGCCAGCTCGATCTCGTCCCGTTAAAACAAATTTCATTCGATATCGTTTCTTGCGAGCATCGCTTAGGTTTATAGCCTCGTAACGGTCTCCGTGGGCTTTGAAAGCAACGAGTGCGCGTCTACATAATTACCGGTAGAATCTCGCTCGGAGCCAGCATCTGGTAGGTTCGTGCGATCAATTTCAGATCTAGCAGGGCTCGCGTGTGAGGTCCGCCGCGATCGTTCGTTCTCGCATTCCGCGAGGAGTAATCACCGGGCCCCACCGGAAGTTATAAACCGAATTTGTCATTTGGAGCCTTCGGCCCGCAGCCGCCGAGTCGCGTGACTAACCTGCCCTTTTTTCGTTCCGTGGGGATCCGCCTAATCGACCGTCTCTCGCCGCCATCCTGCCAGTGGCTAATCATACGAATTTCATTCTGGCAATTTCGGCCCTTCCGACATTATCCTGCCGTGCCTCCTCTCGCGGCTCGAGGACGATGCTCCGCTTTCGGCTCGTCTCGACCGACGCTGTGCTTACCGTTATTAGCCGAGTCAAAGTGGTTGAGCAACTGTCGACCGCACGAATAATACGCCATGCTGCTCGTAAATCGATTAGCCTCCGAATCGGCGACCGAGCTTCGTTGCTACGAGTACTTCGGGGAGTACCGTTTGCCATATTGGCGGATAAAGCCGGGAGGGAGAGAGGAGCGAGGCTCTATCGACGGCGGTATTGCCGAAGAGATCGAAGGCCAGATTGGGTTGCCCCCTTTTAACGGAGGGTACACCTACCGTCGACGGATCCTCTCGGTTACCACTCATTACGATATCTATCCGATTACGGGTCATGGTTTTGGTTCGTCCGGGCCCTCGAGTGGTTATTAAGGTTTCTCCCGGAGTCACCTTACCTCGTGGCTGGCGCGTCGAGTTTTTCGAGGGCGCCAGAAATATCCTCGAGGATCGCGAATGTTGGGATGCGATTCCGATGGTCTCGCAACTCGAAGAGGGCTATCGCGAGATCCAACGATGATTCTTCGTCATCGTGGGATCCGCATCCATCGCGGAGTAAGAAAAGAGACACCCTGTACTTATTCGGGGCCGGGGATAAACTTGGCGGGCGGACGGCATGGTTATGTCCCTGATATATCCCTCACGCGCGTTCGCATGCGCGTACTCGCGTATTGTCCAGAATCGCGAACCATGAAAAACCAGTCTCGCCGTAGCTCGTGCCGAACTTTCGGTGCGTTGTATTTGCATTGTTCACCTGCGCGTACATCTGGCGTTACACGGAGACCGCATGAAAAAGACACGGATAGTGGCGAGGAGTTCCGACACGGCTGCAAAGTACGCGTGGACTCGCGTTCCTCCACTCCCTCTAATCTCCATTGTTCTCCCTCTTGCCGTTCTAACGCGCATTACGCATTACTCGTCGTTCGAGATACGCCGCGCATCAAGGTCTGGATGTCCTACCCCGAAACAACCTTGGCGTCTATGGCGACGGTAGTCGCGGGACACGAATGGTACACGACTCGAAGGGAGAGGCGGTGCGAGCGAAGGATCGCGACTCGAATCCCGAGGGAGAGACTGGACGGAGGATGGAGAGCGGAGGAGGAGAGCCTGAATTCCACGGCAACAATGAGCAGGGGGGCGCGTATCGAGCGAGGGCTGCGATACGAGAGCAACATCTGCCGGGGGGAGGCCACCTACTTCCGACTCAAAATTTGTTTTTTCGCCGCCCCGGCTGGCCATTCAATCCTTCCTCTTGGGCCTCGGGACAAGAAAGGACGATCCTGGCGCGCGACACGCAAGGGAGAGGGCACCTGGCCGAGCGAGGCCGAACTCGCAGAAGGAACAAAGTGTTTTCCGCCTATTATGCACCGGGTGATTCGAAAGTAGCCGGGTTGGCGAGCACGCGCGAGGACCGCGCTCGTCCCGATCTCCGGGAACACCGCGGCCCGTCGAGGGCCTTGCGAGTGGCCTCTGCTGGCCTACGAAATTCGACGCCCTCCTCCCTCCTTCCCTCCTTTCTTCCATTCTTCCTCCATATTTAAAACGCACGTCCGAGCGCCCCAGAGGGATTCGAGGCGAGCTGCGGCGGAAAGGAGGCGGGATATAAATATGCGCGTGTGTAGCGGCTATGCGTGGAAGATACGGCCCCGATCGGGAGCCTCTATAATGGGATTGACTCCCCACGTGGCCGTGAGCATTCGAGCGGAGAATGCCGTAAGGCGCGTGGCCCACTTGCAGGACGGGCTCCAGCGCGAGTTTCCACGAGACTGAGCGCCGAAAAGCCCTTAACGAGCGAAAGGGGAATACTCCCGACGCCTCTGGGATCTCCTCGGCCCTTCCGCCGAGTCAGCGAGGATTCCTACGGTTCGCATCCCTCGCCACGATCTCGCCCCCGACATTCCTCCGCGGGCCTGGAAACGTCTCGACGTTGGAAATACACGGGCGAAAAGTTAAACGCGGATCGTGGCGAGGAAGATCTCGCGGCCGCTAGGCCAGGTTCGATACGCCCGAAATATGTTTCTTGGGAGACCGCGCGCGATGGGGTAGAGTTTCACCCCAAAGGACAAGGTTTCTATCGATTGGCAGGAAGGGCTCTCCCGCTCGAGGGGCTGATTTAGTGCACCCCACGGTGAGAGTCGCGGCATTAAAGTTTGATGCCTATTCGAGAGAGGAAATTCCAGTTCGGAGACTGCACGCGCCTTGGACGGGGGATCGCGTCGAGCTAAGTTCTCCGAGATAAATGCGTCTGAGGCCCTCGTACCCTCGGGCACTGCCACTTTCCTCGACGTATTCCCGTTCATCATCGCGTTATCCAATGACTTTTTGGCTTCCTAAAAAGAGAGAAGCCGCATCGAGGAAAAGGCGAGTTATCTCGTCCCGCCAATGAGATGTAAAGTAATCTACGTCGAGTCCAATGCGAGGTAGGCGCGGGGAAATACCTTGGGCGATCGGACCAACGGCGCGTGCTTCTCGCGGTCTCTTTTTCCGCGATCCACCGACTCGTACCCGATTCTAATTGCCTCGATGCACACACCGAGATTTATAACCGAGATTCTCGGGCGTCTCCTCGCGGTTTGCGACAAAATCAATTCCGCGCCAGCATTACGGCTGGATGGGCGCGCATATCCTTGCGGTTTGCGCCCGAAGTCCTCGTCTCTCCGAGACAATGTTTCGGGCTTAACCGTACGCCCATTATTTTCCGACCGATCGAACAATTGCTCGGTACACGGAACGAGCTATGAACGGAACTGTGGGAAAACTTCATCGTGGGCTTCGTATCGGCGAATGCCAACTACCGAAGCCATTGAATTTCCAGAGACAAAAGAGCCGCTCCACGACGCTCCGACGAGGAGGCTCGGTATTGGCGAGGTTTCAAAATCGGGAACCTGCAGCTTACTCGCCAAGTATTCTCGATAAAGTTTCGACAAGAGTCAATCTCGCGAAGAATCGGCCGGTGCGATAATCAAAGCGACGACATTTTTATCGTGACGCTCGCACGACGAGAAATGTAGATGTGTACCGGTTATCGACAAACTTGGCGATAAATTAGGGCCGCTAGAGTATCCTCGGTATTCCGGTTGATGCATGCTCGCGGTAACACTCCTCCGTGGTCCAGATAAAATACCGCGTACCCGATAAACACCAGTTACTGACGAGTGGTAGCCCGATGTGCCGATTACCGAGTCAAGTCATAACCATCCGTAATTGTCAAGTGGTCGTGTCGTCGTGGACGCACACGTGTCTCACGCAAAGGAAATCAATCCTCCGCTGGCTGCGCGTGATTCATCCGAGAAATACGAGAAAGAGAGTCGGAGAGGAAGAGAGAGAAAGAGGGAGGGAGGATTGCCACGCGCACTTTAGCGAGCCGGAGTCTGCCTAGGTAAGCCGAGAAATTGGCAAATTCACAAAATCGAACCCGGGAGCTTTTCTCCCAAAGCTCCAGAGGATTTTTCGTAAACCAGGACTATCCCCAATAATAACGATGAAGATTGCAACTGCCAACGCTATATCCAACTAAAATTGCTCGCGTAACCTGTAGTAATTTAAAGACGTTAGACGAATAGAGCGTAAAAGATGCATTTGCATATCAATGATTTTCAGCCTACACGCGCTCGAAGATTATGGGCCGATAGTCGATAGAAAATTCCACTGGCTTTTTTCGCCCACGCGAAGCGAGGAGGCGCGAGATCTCTCGATGCTCGATTCCAACCTCTTTGTCGCCGACCAGGCTTTGCATCGACGCCTAGAAACTTGCTTGCTTTCGAAATTAATCGCTTTTCTTCCGCTCGTCGGGCACTCCGTCGAGAAACAACGATCGCGTAAGTCGAAAAACTTGGCCTCCGCAGTATGCCGTTTCGAATTTGGCAGGAATGCTCGTTCCAAGGACAAGGCAAGGAGGGAGTCGTCGAAGGGCGGACCTCCCGTGCGATGCATCCTTGAAAATTTCAAGGGCCATCGCTTCTAGAAAGATCCGTGATACGATCCCTCGTGGAAGGGGGTCTATAATACACGGATCCTCAAGTAGGATCACAGTCCGGCCGCCCACGATGTTCTTAAACTCGAGACTTCCCCGCGAGCGTAAAGCCAGTCGGTCTTACTTCGCTTCGAGGATTCCCGAAGAGTCAAACTCGACGACGGAAAAGATAGGAAGAGTCTCGTCGATGGGAGTTATGTCTGTCCGGTGCAATTACGCCGCAAATCGTTTGACTTTCATTTTGGTCCGACGCATACGACCAGGCATATCGTTGCGCCTGATAAAATCTCTACGAGTACGGTCCGTGCTACTAGCTGTATAGGCGTTGCAGATAGTATCGATTGACGTAGCTTTACGCGGTGCTTCTCTTCGCAACTCTTCTCCAGGCAAGGCGGCCGCTCGTTTGCTCTTCCATCGCAAACGCTGGATGACCTTTTCCTCCGGGCGATCGTACGCCAGAATATCGGACAGTTTTGAATACAAATGACCAGAATTATGGTCGAGGTGAAAATGTACAGCGTGGATGCGGAGCTTTTGGAACAAGGCGACGAGATCGCGTACGAGGAGGCATTATCGATCGATAGGTGGCAAGTAGAACGTGCCCGTGGCGCATCTGCCCTTTGAGCACGCGTCTCTCGAGAGAACAGGTAGATCGGTATCGCGATGGTCTCTTTCGTTGCCAGCAACGTGAATGAAGAGACGGGGTGAAAGTATCGTATGCGCCGGAGCGAAGGAAATTGCTCCGGAAATGGCTCTAATTTCCTGACCCTACAAGGAGAAATTCCATGCATTCTCGTTCCGATCTGATCCGACGCCCTATCGTAATTCCTGGTAATTCATCGACACTGCGACCGCCCCCTTCCTGCATCGGATAAACCGAGCTAAACCGCGCGTCTGAAATAAATCGATACGTTTCACCGCCTGCAATCGCCGATACGAGAGTTCCTTGCCCTTTCCCAGATGCCGTCTCCATCCGCTAATGAGCTGCGTATGAAACGATTACCCTGGAGAGCCGCTGAAAGATGTTGCAACAGAGTGGACGGACATCGTGCGTGAACTTGATTGCGGACGAAGCTTGAAAAATCTACGATCGATTTAACGTCTTTCCAAGTCATATCTGTTCCCAACAGTCTGTCCATGAAGCGGTTGCCGCTCGAAAAAACCGAGTTTGAAGAGCCAGAGAAGCTCGCGGTGAACGCGATGATGGGCTTAGTTAATGGGTTCCAACGCTGGCTCCTTGGCATACGTCCTAATGGATCTCAGAGCTCAGACTTTGTTTTCAACCTCCTTGTTGTGCGCGCTTCGCCATCCAGCCTATCCTCGCGACTAAACATCGCTGCCTTGATGAGTCTAAACCATGGATTTCGCGTTACTATTCTATTTGAATCTCGTAAACGCGGTTGTACTAATTTTCTTCTTGCAGCTCGACTGCCTTTCCTGAAAGACATTATAACATCGCCGATCGGTCAGCGGCATTCTTCTGTGCTACGTTTTACTTCACGCACTCCGATACCTCGGTCGTCGCCAAAACGATGATGAATGACTTTCGCCGGGCTGGTACAGGGCCGAGGTCTCCGAATCGACTAGACCAGACATGCCTCGCGGTCAGACTGGAATTTTTTCCGCGCCCTATCACAGTGATTAATGAAAGTAACACCGTGGATGCCTCAGCGACAGGTGTTACTTAAGGACCTGGACGGGCAGGACCTCCATCAATTCATTCCGTCGCTATCGTTAGCAAAATTTAATATTCGCCGGGTCGCAGGGAAACTCACCACCGTAATTTATCAAGTAGGTGCTTTTAATCTCGCGATCTAGCAATGCGGATATCGATGAAAAGGTTCCTCGTTCGAGCGGAGGAAGGCGAACGTAAAGGTGGCCGATAATCGGGAAGGAGATAAACGAGTACCAGCGATCGGATAGATATTTTGGAGTCTCGGAGATTACGAGATCCTCGCAAGATACCGCGTCTTTTGCCGGGCAGAGCAGCGGCTCTCGACCTGGGATAATTATCACCTCCCGAACGAACGCGTTCCTGTTCGTCCTTTCGTTTTACCGGTTCACGGGCGAGCCTTCATCGACGGCTGCCAAGAGAACCAGTCGCTACCTCGTCTACGTGTTTGATCTTTCCTCGGTACTCGCTGGGATTAGAGCAGACCGAAATAAGCCTCGTCATGGACGAGTCCTCTGAACCGAGAGATACTTTTCAGCCTTGCCCTGGCCACCGTCCCTCTCTAACCCTCCGCGGCTCGTTTGCATCGCTGCAAGGTGTAAATCGACCATCCTTGAAGAATTCCACGCGCCCAATGTCCGTACAAAAAAAGGCAGTCCCTCCGTATCCATGAAACAACAGCGATGGTAATTGCTTTGGCGGCTCTAAGGCCTCGATCAAGAATATTGTCCTCGATGCGGATTTGAAATCCTGAATTGACCGGTAGATAGAATCGCGCTTCGAAAGCGCGACGAAGGCGACGGTGGAAATTACCTGTTTGGGATGGTAGGAATATCGCCGGTACGAGGAAAAAGCGAAGCAGCCGTATTTGCTCGGTTAATCGGCGATGTAGACGCAAGGAGATATATTAACAATTCCGAGCGGTCACGACGTTAGTCATGCTCGTGGATCGTGTTCCAGGAACACCGCGATGATTTTACGCGATCTCCCTCGCCGCACTTACGCGCCTTAGCGTCGGCATTTCGGTAAGCGATCTTTTCTAATTCGAGCCACCTGATCTCATGCCAAAAGATTCTAAATTTGTACGCGGGTCATCGATCAGGCATCGACGCATTTCGTCCCATCGAGCAAAAGTCAGGTGCTTCGGAGCCTCGAACTCGATTTATTTCCGGAAAAGGGGGGGCCCTCGGTCCGGTGCGATTCGTGCACGCGTTTTGCGCTCGTGGCGTAAAATTTACGAGGCTAATGCTTTGATTTACAAGGGAACATCCTGAGTGGAAGCATCTGGCGTGGCGAGCGGCTCGTTTTATTGCGTTCCTGACGATAATCGAAGGTCCATCGGCGTGGGCCGTTCGTGTTTGTTTCTTTTAAATTCCGGATTCCTCAAAGCGATGCGTATACGTGCCGAATCTTAATCTTCGGGCCCGATATTATGCGTCCTTCTTTAACGACGATTTCCTCCGTCACGCTTGTCTATGAATCAGGATTATCCGAAAAGCGCGCAGACCAACGACTTTACGATCGGTAACGAGCTCCGATTGCTGGAACGATTCGATAACGAATCGATCGTTTTGATGAAGCGTTCGAATCGAATTAAAGGTTATTTCATTTTAATAGGGGGCATGAATCTCGCCGTAACTGGATAGATCAAGAAGATTATTCGTAAAGCACACCTCGTACCTTCTGTACCATTTAATAGAATAAGTCGGGTACTCGTATTTGTTTCAGCGTAATATAATATTTTCATCGCGTATTCGTAAATCTCGAAGTGTTCGAAACGAATCTCGAATATATATATACGCATTAAAGCGAGTATTTGGATCTTTGGAATTTCAAGACAACGTACGCCTTTACGCCTTCGGGAGCGTACCTCAGGTAGAAAATTGACCTTCCTCTTACCTATGTATATGCGGGAAATCCGAAAAGGTACGACAGGAGACCAAAGAGAAGAAAGATTTTCGGCCAACACGGGTCGTAGTTTATTGTCGATTATCTCGAGAACCCCTCTACCTTGGGTCTTGGCAAACTTGGACTTTTTTCTCAAGTGCAAAGTGTACCGCCGAGGCGAGCTTTAGAATCGCTATTCAAAAGTGGAATTGCAGAACGTTCCTCGTGCTATTTACTTCGTACACGTTTTGAAGTGGTCGACATTCACGACGGCGAAAGTCAAAACGAATGGTAAAAATACTTTATAAACGTTCATGGAGAAAGAAGGATAGAGGGAGGACGGTGGTGGTAATGCGCGAAAAGAGATGCCGGTATTCTGCAGGAAAGTCAAGGCTGTAGAATTTCTCGAGGATGTACGGTAATGATCCAGCAGATTCCGAGCGATTGGCGCGACTCGATCGGTTTAAGTGCAACGTAAGGTGCAACCCACGTGCACTCCACGACATTCCAATCCCGGCGTGCAGCCTGCATTCGTAACTCTGTGCTTATTCGAGTAACGTGGCCTCCGCGAGGTTTGTACAAAGCGAAGAAATTAACTTTGATTCGGATCGTATTTTTACTCGCGCGAAACAATTTGGTACTTTACCTCGGTCCAGTATTTTAAATCGCGAAAGGTGTATCGCGCTGGGGAACGATTCCTAAGCAATGAGAAGCCCTGTCGTTTGCGCTACGACTAAAATCTGTTTGATCAATGATAAGGACGGTAGTCGTGCCGTGACTCGTAGAGCGAAAGAAATGTCCTAGGACGACGGAGAAGCACCGAGCACGTCGCGTTACAAAAAGTTCACCGAACCGATTCACTGGTGAAAATGTATCATTATCGTATAAATTATAATTCCGTAAGTTCCGCAGGCCGCCATCCTGCTACGGCCCGTCTTTCCGGGGTAATTGTGGTAGGTCAGTGTCGTGCGATTCGTGTTCAAAAACTGTAACGTGGGCCGGAGGTGCTGGCTATTTCGTTTTCTACTCGCGCTTTGATTCCCGAGCAATCGAACATTCGTAAGGTACTCACTTTGATCGTATACTATGCCGATCGAGATGAGCAGTACGCATATTCCTCTGGTCCTCATCTTCGCGAGATCTCTCCTCTTCGAACGTCTCGATCCTGTCACTCGCGTCACTACGGTCAAACTTCACCGTCCATCGATCCGCAGCTTATTCGCGGACGAACGCCGGTTCTAGTCGAAGGATCGTCGAGACGGCGCGTAACGACGAGGGACTTTCGATCGAAGTAAAGCGCGATAAATCAAGCGGGATAGACCAAGGTACAAGGACTAACAAATCCGCTGGGAATCGGACTATCGAAGAGCAGGTCTTCCAGTTTGGTCTTGGCGAGTCTCTCCTCGGTAGACGTCGCCTCTCCCTCCACCCTCTTCCTCCTTTATCTTTCCTTCCGTCTCCGAATGGTGAACCGGAGCGTGGAGCACTTTCCACGGGTTTTACCGTGAATAAGTACCGTTCTATGCCGGCTAGGTTCTTTCAAAGGCGGAATACTCGAAGCGGAGCGTCTTCGAGATTGGCGCGTGGAAGGAGCGGCTAACCAGTCGCGGTACCGGCTCCGATTTCTTCGATTCTTCCAAAAGCCCCTTGGAAGCGCGGAGTGGCTTTCGATCGGTCCGGCGCCGCGAGCGAGGGACTAGAATAGCTCGAGCGAGCGTAAAAGGGAGCGATGGCGCGAGCCCTAAAAATCCGCGATGCACGTCTTGCAGCGGTTCGCGAGCGAATGCCACCAAGAGAGCCGCTCTTCCGAGTTCCATGCCGGTTAGGCGTGCGTCCGCTGCCGCACCCCACTCTCGGCCCGACAAGCTCCCGCCATGCTCCCTTATTCTCGCCGAGAAACGAAAGGCACCCCTCTCGCCTCCCGAGCCCGCACAACCTGCTTCCGGAATAACGCTGACATTGTTACTCCTCGTCTCCTTGCTCCGCCAGGTACAACTCCTTATCTCTGCCCCCCTTCCCCTCAACGCCGCTTTCATGACCAACGAAGAGCCATCAACGACCGATAATGTCGGCCGGCCGAGCCGTATCTTCAAAGTTATTACCAATTCCGGGCTTTCATGAACGCGTCGGGTCGAGAGTCTTGAGGAGACTTTGATTTGCCCGGTATTTGTTAAAGGAGGGAGCGTTCCTTCGGTATCTCCCCGTCGGCTTTCCTCGGTCGCGCGTGCGGTCAATTACGACAATTGCGTTTGAATCAAAGGCGATGCCCGATTGCGATTATGCGAACCGGCGAAAGTAAAAGCCGGCAATTCACCTCGGTGAACTTAGATGGAGCGGTTCGATTCAATGGCAGAAGTACGTAATCGTTACGAGATGATTGACAGCGTAGCTATTTATGCCGCTTTTGCACCGGCCTTTCGTCCCCGTGCTCGTCAACGGAAGTGTCCCGAGATTCTCGAAGCTGTACGGCGACGATCGCAAAGTTGGCACGATCGAAGATTTCTGACTCGGTAAAACGTATTTTCCGCGATCAAAGTGCTCCGCTCGCATCGCTCCCGTTCGAGGTGCTACTTCAATTCCCGTCTTACCTCTCAAAGGATTCCTTTATTTGGCCAAAGCGTACGGCACGCACGATATAAAGTTCATCGATCCGTGATGCGTGTTCGGGCGCAGAAGAAACATTGCCGGTAAAAATACATTCTCCCTTGATGATGGTTAATGGGGAGAAAAATATTTGGCTTGGCGCCCGGTAAAACGAGCCCGGCGCATACACCGATCACCGGTGTGTATCCCGCTTATCTGCACGATACAACCGGTACCTGTAAATTTAAACCTCGCCTTCCCCTCGAGAATTGCCACATCCTTTATGCCAACGTCGATTTTCTAATGTAAAAGGCGACGTAGAGGCAGGCCGCGTTCGATCGGGGCATATTTTAGGATTTTCCAGTCGTACGATATCGCTCGTAGAGCGCCGTACGAATGAATGGATCGGTAGAGTGAATGAACGAACCTGACGCACGCACGGCGAGCGTCAAATTCCATTCCCATTCCGATCTCGGTTCCATTCCCATTGCCTTACCCTTTGCTGCTCCGTGTGGCGTGAACGTACAACAGGGGTGGAATCCATAAAAAAGTTTGTGCGCCGATTCTCTGGAAGCCCCTTAGCGGCCTTTCACGGCTGCTCGAACTAAAAATGGACCGGCCTCCGAAATAGAAACTCCACGTTACGACCAGAGCCTTATCCTTTTTCAATCTCCGAACGACGTTTCGCGATTGTAAACAAAGAAATGCGATTTCGACGTTCGATTCGTGGCCGACGAACGAGACGATTCCATCCTGGATATCGGACATTGATGTAAGAACTCGAATACCGTACATCGGCCTACGCCTAGGAACCGTAAACTGCTTTTGCCTTTGAGAATAATAAAGAATTATTCGTGAAGAAGGGCCGTACCCTTTAACCGATTCTTCGGATAGAATCATTATTCCAGGGTCCGGCTTCGAAAGATTACCATCTCTGGGACGCATTTGCCCAACGATTTCTGGGAAGAGGCTCCGAGAGTGTACCTCGTCGTTAGTATTCAAGGAAGAATTAGGCGCTCTACCTTGTCCAATATTCGAGCTCCGCGATGCCACTCCGTCCGACGTGCAACCGAAAAGATCCTCCGGAACGGTTTCGGTAAATAAAATACTCGATACATTGTCCGGCCTGTGGCCAAGTCGGAGTCGCTTTAAACGCAGGATTTTGGCCGTCGGAAGAAAAAGGAAATTTGAAATGCATATAGCGCCCTCGATAGCAGGTTAGCGGGCTTGTAGGTACGAGCAAGGAACACACCGGGTCCCTTTAGAATTCGCAGCTGAGCGTCAAAAGGCGACAATGCTACTGAATATTGATCGCACTGTTCCCTTGGAATGTCGCTCTCCGTGGTTGACCAACAGGGCACAATCGTGAACCCAGGATCTCGGTTGTTCGGCGTGAGAATAGGGCCCACGGTTGCTCGTCCTCGTCCTGCGTGCGCCTAGTAAGTACACTCGGAGACGCAATACTATTTTCAGCCGTTATAAATTACTCTCGGTCCTTGCATACATCACCGTCGCCGTCGGAGGAAGTATGGAGTTATTAAATTTTTAACGTACCTTGTTGCGTTGCACGTTCACGTGGCGCGGACACGTCGGTTTAATTAGCCTCCGCATTTTTCACCGTAGCTGACCTTCGTTAATTGCCTCTATTGTTCCCTGTCTCGCTTTCTTCCGTCGGGGTTTAAACGCAGAAACGCGAAAATATATAGCTTAGGTAAAACGCTTAACGGTGCGCGTTACCGTTCAGAGGTTTTTCGAGTTACGTATCCGGCTTTGAAGGACCGATACGTTTGCCGAACTGGCCGATAAAGTATCGCTGATAATGTTTTAAACCGGAATGCCGGCGTTCGAAGGGGCGAAGAGAATCTTAGCGGAGGTCTCCTTAAGAAATGAGTTTGCATGCTTGGCTTATACCCAAGAACGCGCTCCAATTACGTTAATGTCGGTCCGATTGGGCGCGCAAGAATCTCGTGCCGATGATAGAACCATTCGAACGTCATCGTCGGAGCAGGAAACCCTGAAAAGGGGCATTTTGTGAAAGGCAGGAGCATGCAGGAGGTAAGTATTGCTTGACGGAGATCCGCTGGTAGAATGCCATGCCTACCGCCTGCACCTGCCACTTATTTCCTCCCGTTTTTTCTTCTCTTTTCGTCTCCCGCTCCCCTCATCGCGTTCTCCTGTCGCATAAAACGTCGTTCGTCTCTTCTCAGCCGACTACCGACCGGAATGAAAGGGCAAGTGTTTGCCGAGGAATCTCCTTCGACGGGTTCTGCCCGGTCCAGATCCCTCGGCCCTGCGCGATACCATTTTCCCCTCGCGTCTTGCCCAAAAAACGATGTTGCCATTAACTCCATTATCCTCCGTGAACCATGAACCGCTTCCCTCCTGCACCGAGCAAAAAATCGGGACCGTGGTATTAGCGGAATGAGAGCCGCAATCGATTTCGCTGATCTGCAGGGTCGGGACGAAACTACCATGACCGCACTCCGCTGAGTAGCGTGCGAAAATTATATCCGGATAACGTCAAACGTTTCTTGGTTGAAGAGCGTTTATCGAAATCCGAGAAACCTCGGTCGAGAGGATATTTTTCATCCAACGGACTTTGCTCGACTAATTTTCGAAAGAAATTTTCGACGCGCTTTTGAGATACTCCCAATTGGGAATGTGGTAATAGCGATAACAAAGCGATCATCGAGGAAACGTAGCGGCTGCTCCTCGCAACTGTTGCGCTCTCGGAGCCTTATCTAAATTATTTTAGCACCCTCCAAGGCCCATTTGGTCCATAGCATTGAAATAATCAGATCGGAGGAGCTGAAGGGTAATTATGCGCGTGCCGGAACGAGCCTGGCCGAAGGTTAAAAGTGGATGTGGGCGGGTCGGGACCTAATTCGGAGGTTCGCGGTTCCCACCTGGTCACATTTTCTCATTATTGCATCCCAAACCCTCGACTGCTCGTGCCGCCACTCGTAATTCCCCCGAAGCTAATCCCCGAGCGCCAAACTAACCCCTGCTTCGATTAAAAAAAATTGCGTCCGTTACAATACGCTCAAAGGGGTGAACCCGTGTGATGTAATTACGGATAATCAGATCAACCCTGTATGTTATGTTTTACGCTCGGGCTCTAGGCGTGCATTACTCGGATTGCTTAACTTTTATTGCGGTACTTTCGGAGAATTTGCGAATTTTCATTACGCGACTTTACTCGGTTTTTCTTCGTTTTTTATTTATTAATTAAAAGTACAATTAAATTGCATTACGCAGCTGGTAGGTGGCTCTGCGCTCTTGTCTGAAAATGAAGAACGACTTCCCCGTTCCGGTTCCTAGGCATGGACCCATGAAAAAAAATGTTTTACGTACAATCGTGTCGCGCGTCATCTAAACTTTCGCACGCCGGGCAAGTATCAATGTTAATTAAGTTAATCTGAATTACGACACTGCGGGTGTAGCTCGGCATGAATGCCTCATTGCGAGAGACGCTTTGCGCCAACTTATTCGCTAATTAAGGGGCTCTTTGCCAGTTCCTTAATTGAGAAGTTACATGCAAGGCAGTTGTCCAATACGGATCACGCCAGCGGCTTTAATAAAATACAACGCTTGTACGAATCTCACGGAAATTAAATGCACAATTTCACTGACGGAAGCAGAGTAATATATGAGCATTGTTCTTTAGGCTTACGCTCAATGCTTATTAGTATAGTTAATTTAGTCATTTTAGGCGAAAAACATTGCCACCGTTGACCCGAATGTTCCGCAGGGAAGTCGCCGTCATTCAGGAAGCTTCAAAATAACAGATATTTAAGCCGAGGCCGTTTTTCAGCGTTTAAAAATAGTTGTCATTAACGCTGTGCGCGCACACCTTTCATTTTAAGAGCGCGTCTTAAAGAAATCCCTCGGAACGAAAAAGATCCGATAGTAATAAACCGAGCGTAACACTGCCACGGTAATTACCGCGGCACTCGGAGGTCATTATTTTATTCTTGGCAAGGATCGTTGCGCTTTTTCGCGAGAAACCGCAGAGAGATATCTACTCGGCGTGCTTGCACGTTTTGTGTTCCAGGCACGCGTCGTAGCAACACTTCTTCCATTCGTCGCAGTCCTCGTCCAAGTGGCAAAACGTGGGTGATGCCTGGTGCCAATCGTAACTCCTTGGACAGTGAGCTCTCAACGGTGGACATCGTTTCTTTGGCTTCGGCTTTTTCGCGTACACTTCCGGCCATGGCGAGTGAAACGGAATTGAAAGGTGTGGACCCTCGACCATCCACAGCCACGGAATTAGAAGCGAGTGCCAGACTTCTTCCATCCAGCCATCGCTTTTTCCGCTCGGGCAACAATAATATCGATAATCGTTGGTCCTGCACCAGTATTTGCAAGACTTTCCGTATCCTTCGACGGTGTATACGCACATCACGATTAAAAGCAGGAATCGCATTCTGAAATATTGATAAAAAAAACCGGTATTTCACGGCAGCGCGTGCGGTATATTGTTTGAGCTATCTTTCCTGTTATGTTAGAAGAAAATGATCGTCGATCTTTTATGCTAGAATTTATACTTTGAATGCACTTTGAGGTATTCAGGGTTTTATCGGTACTCCAGTTTATCACTTTACAAAATACTAGTTGGAAAACTGTAAGAAGCAAGTTAATATAGTATATACGTGCATAAATAATCGTCGTACGTACCTGATCAACCACGACTAGAACCACGCGGATGATTCTGCTTGGATCCTTGTATATATAAGAAGACTCTCCCCCCGCCGTTAACCCCGTTTCGAACTGTAAATTATTCATCTTCGCTGTTACATCCATCATCCCCCTTGTCTCTCAAAGTACATACTCTTTATTAGTTTTGTGCTCAATTTCAGTGCCCATGAGTAAACTCTTGCCACGGAAAATTCTTTTATGCGGAACAAAGGATTTGCAGAAGGAGTAATAAAATTGCAATTTTAATTTCTGCACTGTATGCACAAGAAATACAAGACATGTTAAACAAAGCTGCAGGCGCGCAACCAACCATAGAAGTAAGTGAAACGCAAGTAGATTTCCCGGGAACGCATTTTTTTAAAAACGTTGGCACAGATTCTAAGGAAAAAAATATACAGTAGTTACGAGAATGTTTAGTTACGCGTTCGGAAGAAAATTTACGCAAAGAACTTTTAATTCTTCACGCATCGCAAGATCCAAAATCCAGATGATACAAAGGACCGTGAGTACAAACACTCACTCTCTATTACCGAAATTAACAGATATAACTTACAAGGATCGCTCGGAATTATCATAAGCGTAAAGGCATAAAAAATATCCTTGATGAGGAAGTGAATGAAAATAGTCGTTGACGTATAATTTTCTTGGAAATATCTATAGAAATACAATTTACCGGTTATGTCCTTTGAAATCAGAATTCGCGGTGCCCGAGCGCGCTCTGTCGCTCGTTCTTGGAACTTCGGCTGCGGTGGCAACAGGTATTGTCCTTATTTAGCTCCTCTTAAAAATACATAAATATTCCTATTTTTCGTCTAATCTCGCTATAATTTTGCACACGGGTGCAAGTGCTAGAGTCAGGCTAATGAATAAAGCAAAAATTAGTTTTTGTCGGACGATAATTAGTGAGTATCAAGGAAAATCCCGATTCGGCGGGCGGTAGCAGCGTTGAACGCGATGCCGGTGCGCGGGAAGCCCACGGTCACCTTTCGGTGAGTGAACTTCATAATTAATTATCTTTCATCCAGCCCGATTGTCACTCAGCCCCAACGAGTGCGGTGCATGCCACGATTGCGTGACTCTGTTTTTGCACGACTACGTGCGCCCTTTTACTATGAATTTTGCATGGAAAAGCCCCACGACCAGCATGGTGGTGCTCAATGTCGATGTTGTGCAATCGTTTCTGTGCGAAATCATCTGGGCATGCCGAACTTGTGCCCTTGTATTATGATCAGAATATTTTTTATGCTACACCACATTAAATCACTAAAAGCTTCGAGCAATGTTTAACGCAATTCCATTTCCATTTTTGCACCGTGGGTGGGCTTTGTGTAGCCTTGCATGATACGCAGCTCGTTTTCAAGTATTCGGCTTTTGAAGAACTGCTGGGGGGGATAAATATACGGTATTGGAAGGTGAGAAACATGTGGATTATACAAGGTCAAGGATATGGATGTTTGTCGCATCCGTATATGTTTCTAGTCCTGTAGGATATCGCTCCCAGGACCCTTATATTGCATGGGTGATATTTTAGCTACCGATTACACGTAATCGTTGAGAATGAAAAGAATTTTATTTATAGTATTCACAGATATATTTCTATCCTAATTTCTCTTTAAAATTTGGCTGACCGACGTGTAAATGTAAATGAATATAACTTAGATTATGATTCAGGTATCCTCGTGGTATGCCTTAAAGATATTGTACTAAAACTAAGATAACCAAAGTGTCAGCCAAATTTTATGCTTTTACGTTTTTCATTAACGTACCGGTCAATGCCTCGAATGCCTGTTCGATTATAGTTAACCGTACATTGCTGGTTCCATAAAATTAAAAAATGGATGTCCGTACTTGTACTTTTCATTGGCCATTATATGTACATACTATGCTCTTATAAAAATTGATGCACATAGGTAGTGAAAGCTAATCCGTTAAAAAGAACTGAACGTGGTATTGAGTTAAATACATCTCTGTATTGCAAGGTGAAGCGAGAAGACAAAAACTTGATTATATTAAATGGATATTATCCACGATAATGCGTTAGAGCCCTGAGTAATTATTAATTGTGAAGCATATTAGATAGTTTTATCTAAAAATTTATCAGCTTCCAAGAGTCAGTAATGCGAATAGTAAAAAAAACTGTTCAATCGAGCTTGATCTTAAAGAAAGATTTGTCGTTATTTGTAAAGATCACTGTCGTATGTATGGTAACGTGAAATGAAAATGTAAACGATTGCAATATATACATACGCATATTTTAATTATTCTTCTCTGAGAAACTATATAATAGCTGTACTAGGCATTTCTTAAGAAGATTATTCTTCTTTATTTCACATATACCTTCTATTAGAGTTTTAATATATATTATGCAGAAAATATATAATATTTCTCTTGAAAAAATAAATATCTTATGCCACGGAGTCTATTTTACCTTCCGATGCGTTCAACAACATGGTAGTCATAAATGACCAAAGTCTCGTATTCCTCATAAGCCACTTCCTGGCCATTGAGAGGTATATAACATACTTGGTGATTAGGTTGTATCTTGCCTACATAGTATATGTCTTCGTGCAACACTCTACCAATGAATAGCGCGTATCCATCCTCCGTCTCCCCTGCAGGAAGCGCATTTAACGGAACGCTTCCCTCCCAGGATTTCACCCAGTTTATTTGTCTTCCACATAATACTTGAAATTCATGCTTCTCACAAGCATGTCCTCCCCAAGCAATGGTACACACATTAGTCCTAATTCCACCCGGTGTCATGGTCTCCCGGTGGTGAGCACGCCCAACGTACAAACCATCTTCCGACGCCAATACTGCATTTTGCGGAAGACCAAAAGTATGATTGTAATCCACCCACAAATGGCACGTGTCTACTAATTGCTGTCTAATCGCCAAAGACGTAAAGCTGCATTCTGCAACGGAACAGTACGAGCTGCATGGTATCCATAAGGAAAGCTAGACGTCGGTGGTTCCCTCGATTATTCCCTTACCTTCTATTATCCACGCTCCAGTTGCTCCCCAGGCTGTGCTAACTCCTATGTAGTTTATAACAAATGGATCTTTATCCTTATAGGACATAAACTCTTCCAATTCGTTGCCCACCCTTAATAATCCATCGCAGGACCATCTAAAAGGAATAAACAGGTAGAATTGGACAGCAGCTTCCCAGGGTTGTTTTATTCTCTTACTTTATCCAGGTGTCACATATATCCGCAGTATCCAATATGTCTATGGTTTCTGCTTCTGCCACGTCCGGTTCCTCGTTGTTCCTCTTTATGGCCGACATGGTATTTCCCCATCCTCCAATGGTGATCTGTAATAAAAATAATAACTAAATAAAATGATCGACCGTTGAAATAATTTGGCCCGATCGTTGCAATGTTTCCGCGATCAATTGTACCTCGTACACATTGGAATCCTCCCCCAAATGCGTTCGTAAGGCAATCCGAGCATCGTGTGCCGCCTTTATTCTCATGCTAACACTTGTCTTTGTGATCGGGAAGTAGCAATAATCTAGGCTATCCGTAGTATTAATTGTAACTGCAAGAACAGATCGTACGTTATTTTGGAATCTATTTATCGTTCCACCTCTTGTAGGGAAATTATTTTAACAACGGCACAATATCCTAACAGCAGTATAGAATCGACCTAGGTGAGTCAAGGTGTTTCTCAATCGGGTATCACCAATTTCGTGTATGTGTACGTACAAAAATATTTTTTTAGGCACTCTATTCACTTTTCCGATAGAAATATCTTCGACTCGGTGCATATCGATCGTAGCGACACAAACAAAACTAAGATCCTAACGTAAAAATCGGTATTTGTCGCGGTGACTAATGCTATCCGAGCAATGCCATTCGGCGAACGCAAACAAGATTTCTCGGCAGGTGTTGCTCGTCAATAACGCAGTAGTTGGCGAGCCCCGAAGCCGTGTGGCGTCGTAAATCGAGCATGGCGCAGATAGTTCCTTAAACATCGGAAAATGATACTCACGATTAGGCATCACAGCTGAAACGTACTCCGATCGCACGCCTTGCTGCGCCGCAGAAAGGTCTCGCGTTTTCCTTATTACCGGACGAGCCCGCGACCGTCCGTGCGATGACTAACGGCACTATCGAAAACCTCGACTTGTACCGGTCTTCGGGATCTCGTATTCCGCTTACGTCGAGAATATGATATCATCGCATGAGAGACAATCTCGGAATTTTCATCCGAAGTGGCTTGCTTACGAATGTGACGTTCTAGACACGAGGTCGTAACATTAATTGGCGTACCAGCAGGAACTCGGGCGCATGTGCATCGGGCCGGCATCTTTACTGGCGCCTTTGGCCGCAAGCCGATAAGGCGCGAGAGTACGATTAACTCCGCGTGTCCCGAGCTCTCCTACCGCAGATTTCCCCGATGCACGTCGCAAACATTCCCGACCGAGTCTGAAAGGAGCTTGCCCCGATCCTTTCGCGTACCTTACGCTCCACTTTCCTACCATTGTCAATGCGTTCCACCTCGAAACCGTTCCTCGGTCTCCTGGTATTTTACTGGGCGACCGTAAAAGGGCTTTACGCGCTAGTACCCGACTAGAGCAATAGGTTCCATTAGCACAGCAGTTACGTGCGGCGCTCAAAGTCACTCCAGATCTCTTTTGAGCGAAAGAAGAACGCGAACCGGGTATAAGGCTGCTCTCTTTGTATGCCAAGACGCGAGAAAAATGCCGCCTCGGTATGCATCACCACTTTCGCGTTAGGAGAGTTTTCACTTTTCCAGCGTTTCGTGTAGGTAACGTGTATGACTGCAATGTCTCCGATTCCTGGAGCTCCGCTTTCCGTTCTGTGACTTGCATCTGAGTTTGACTACATCCGAAGTGGCGGTACGTTTAACGTTGTAAATAATGCACATTAATGAGACTTGTACGCTGATTCGAGATTGTCTTTACGCGTTGATACTCGGTTGTCCGATTTTTGCTCAAAGACACCGGCAATTTGTTATGCGCTTGGCTTCCTCCGCCATGGTCATTGAATAATTGCCGTGCAACGGATAAAAATACGTTTGACGTACATCTCGGCGAACATCTGTGTTCAAGTACTGAAAGTAGAAAGCACGGGAAAAGAGATTAGTAATGAAATACGTTCAGCGTCAATTCGTCTTCCGTATGTCACATAAAACTATAATTTCCATTGCTTCGTTGGCGAACAACGGTATAGCCTAAGCGGATGGACTAAGAATTTAACGAAGGTAGGCACTATCTTAGAACAACGTCAAAATCAGGACACTCTGATCAATTTCGCGTACTTAAGGGAACGACGAAAAACTTTCTTTTTGGTGGAGCGCGATTTGTATGCGGGAAAAGTCGTGCGTTTTATGTGGGATGCAAAACGACTAAAATATACTTTCCGTCTTTCGTGAATTTCAATGTACAGGAATGTTCGCAGGCTTTTTCTAAGAACCGTACGATTCGAAAATTGGAATCTGCCGTGGTGGAAGTAGGCTAACCCTGGAATTTATTTGGTCCTAGATGCCGCAAAATATAAAAGCATAGCGTGCTAGCCAAATATTACGTATATCTTGTGCGGTAATAAAGCGATACGATATCCATTCGATATTCGTTTCATACGTCGCATTGCATACTTGGAATGTAGACCGATTTAAAGCTTTACTTCTGCGATGAACACAAACTATACACCTTTACAACGTTTATGGCACGAATTGCAACCGATAATATTTCATAATGACCTCCCAGAAATCTCAGATCATACTCCAATATTGATCTCCATAGCATTAATCCAGGAATAACGATTTTTTGTTATCCATAATCTGCGCGATGCATTTCATCTGGATAAAGGAAAGTTGCCCACCCGCTGTAACGGATACATCGATGCCTTGGTATTGGCGGGATGTAGAAATCAGGACGCAGATTTTAAAAGATCGCTCTGCGCTAGATATGAACACGGATCGAACCAAGTTAAAGGGACCTTAATAAGCGTGAAATACCGAACGACGTGAATAAAGAGACATACGGAATGCGCGACCATATTATTTTTGTTCACGATGGTCTTAGAAAGCGCGGAGACGTGTTCGCAAAAGCTTCGTGAAATATCGTAAATAACCGTATTTTAATGCCAATAATCTTGGTACGATAATCGTCGTAAAACGTACCTTGGGTAATTATTATTATTTTCACGATGTTGTGTCGTACAATAATTACGCGTGTTTAATCGTCATTGACCGGCAAATGCGCTTTTTTCGTTGTTATTACAAAGTCTAATCGTTGTAGGTAGGTCACACTATTCGTAGTTCACTGTGCGGTAAGTCACGCGGGTGACCCATTGCTTTCCCTGTAAAAGTGAAGAGTTAATTCAGGTTGACTCTTTCTCTGCTCTGTATGGTCAAGTTCCAACCAATGTCCTATCAGTATGTGCACATCAAGATCGCTTTTACCTTTTTGTCAGTAAGGAGGGATGTCTAGGGGTATAAAACCGTAAGAAGCAGATTCACACACCAGTATGTGTGTAGCTTCAATTTAGCAGAGAATCGCTATAGTTCGGCAATAGCTCATCGAGTACGCTATAATTTTCGAAATGTCGACGACAGCTATATTGTTCGTAAGTACAGTTTTTCATTAAAGCATTACTTCTGAAGGAAAAATTCGAGATGGTCGACGGTACAACGAGACAGTTTTGAGGAACCGAAAAGGATTTTGCATAGAGAATCTTCGTTCTTCGAATATAAAACTAAGAGACGGAGACCGAAGAGTTAGATCGGTCGGTTTTTGCGCTTGTCATTTTCTTCAGAGAACCGTTCCATTTTCAGAACGTGGTCGTCGCTTCTTACATACTGGTCGCATATGCAGAGTCGCCCATCAGCAGTACGTAATTTACTTGTTCAGCCGATATTCAAAGAACCCTGCCTTCTTCTACCTCCCGAGTAACAAAGCACGTCGCACTACCCGCACTAAAATCCTAGAAATCCTTCTGCTGTCCGAGTGGAATATGTCGCGGTGGTGGCTTCTCAATTAAGATAACCGCCTCACGGGCGTGACACCTGAACGATTTGCCCTTTGCAGGCTTCACTGCCAACGGGGACGGCAGCGCATTTGATTACAGTAACGCCGTAACCAGCGTCGGCTATTTAGGGAGCAAGGACCCGCAGAGAGATAACAGGCACTTTTACACCGGGGATAGCGGTGGACAGCATCGGTCCTCGGTCAACGTGGGTAGCCAAAAGACCGTTGGAAGTAATTTGGAAAGCGGCGCGTACACCGGATTATCCTCCGGCGGTCATGGCAGTGCGTTTACGGGATATTCGCCCGCTATGCACGAGAGCATAAGTGGAAGTTCCTTCTCTCTCGGCGGCCACGTACCCTCCGCTTTCGTAGGATACACGAACGGCAACGATAACGGAGAATCCGCTGTAGACGCCTATACCGGCGCTACTTCCAGTCACGCTACAGCGGCTCACGCTCAATATTCCAGCAATGGCCTACAGAAGGGACTTTCCTACGTCGGCTACTCGGGAGATCTCTCGGGAAGTTCGACCTCTGGAAGTTACTCCGAAGGGCCCGCGAAGGGCTACTCGGTAACTCCGTCGAAGGGACACTCCTTGGGAGGATATCAGGAGGGCGAGCAAAGCGCGCTCGGACACTCCGCCTTCGTCTCCGTTTCTCCCAGCAAGGAGTACACGTTCGGCAAGCACAAGGACGCGCATTACGGCTTTGGCGGTGGCGATAAGTACGGAAACGAGGGTTACTCCGACGTGCGGTACGTTCGCGGAAACCAGGCGAGCGCGTATCCCAGTCGAAGTCACGTATCCCCTTCGTATTTCGCGAGCGCGACCAACGACAGTCCGTTCTCCAGCGTCCGAGGTAGCGGGGCCGTCGTCTATGGGCTGGGGAAGGCCGGCAAGCAGGGCAACAAGTACTTCATGGACTACGCCTTGAACGCGGGTATGAATTACCTGACGAGGGACCACGAAGCCGGTTATTCGCCAGGGAGCTTCGCGAAGGGAGGTGGAAAGGTAGTCGTGATAAAGGAGACCAGGCCCGTCGGTTATCCCGGCCAGGTGTACGCGAGTCCCTCCTCGTATCCTGGAGGGATGCTGGCTGGAGGTGGAGTTTACAAGAGCAAGCCGAGCGGCTTTGTAAGTAGCTCCAACCCTGGTTATCCTTCAACCTCGAATTTCGGCAGTGGCTATAGCACTGGCAGCTACGTCGACGGCCATTTGCCGAGGGGATACCGAAGTAGCGCCGGATACCTTTCGGGACATGGGGCCGTGTATGGGGGATATTCTTAATTTATTATAGAGGCAGGCTGGCGGAAATTGTTTTAATATTGTACATATTTATTACATAAATAATTTAATTCCCGTTATTTTTATACCTCGTGCACAATAAAACCGTTACAAAAATTTTTATATTTTTTGAGTACTCTGACTAGCTTAAGGACCGTTCGTGTAATGATATTGCGTGCGAGAGCACGGTTCTTTTGTCCATTAGACGTACCTTGCGTATTGAGATATCGCCACGATTAAGGAGGCGTCCGCGAAATCTTTGGTTTTGCAAGGAACGCTTCTTGTTCCTTATCGAGTTCCGATCGTTGTTTCCACGGGCTATCGTTGACTATCGTCTTTCTATTGTCATTACCGAAGCTCCTATAAAGACAAACTTTACCTCTAGCTTCTGAGAGAGAGTATCGAACGTGCGGATGACGAACGTAGCGTGTGGGTCAAGGTATCGCGTAAAAAGTGGCGAAGCGTTTTGCGTGGATAAAGCTAATACGAACGTTAAAGGTTGTGCCGTGGTAAATAATACTGATCCCAAAACTAAAGTGCATATATACACCAACGTATCATTTTTCACTCACAGCGAGGCGATACTGCTGAGTTTCTCTGCATCTACGAAAATAATGCGCTAAGATTAGGAGCGGGATTAGTGGCGGCTGATTTTTATTTCGATCGGATGATCAAAGGCGCGTCTTAAGATTCCATTATCGTTTGATTCTGGCCACTTTCATTTGCTGGCTCATATTCCACAAAGGTCACGATCAAGTACACGTTGTAGAGAAAGCTGCAAAACTTTCACTGAACGTGCCCCGTAATTTCATTTCTAATGGATTCAGGACCAGGCCGCGTTTCATGGGATTTCTCGGTAGTTAGTGCTTGCATAATGCCATAAACGAGTGTTACATTGTAATAGAACGCTCGCTCTTTTAATGTCCGAAGTATTTAAGAGGTATGAATATTGAGTATAGTGTGAGTATCCGTACCTACTACTCTATTTTCCCCAGCAGATGCAGAGATAATGGAAGATGTTATTGTCGTCTTACTGCTTCCTCTGTAAATCAATGTTATATCTGTACATCGTTTATTTCGCGGCATTTCTTATCGATTAGGAAGAACGAGACGATGCGATAGTATTCCTCGATAAAACAATAACACACTTGGAAGTCTGATTTGCATACAAATATATGGCGCTATTATCAAGTTTCTGCGATAGTCGTCGACGTTGTTTATTGTCCCGAATGGAATATCTTGAACTTCTATCTTTAAACGTTCCCTCGTGCCCCATCGATGGGCCGAGAGATATAGGAGAGACTTTAGGTGCGTGATGAGGCAAGTTGGAAATTAAAGATTTGTTCGTAGCAGGAGTCTGTTGTATCGAGGTTTTGCTTTTCCTCTTTAGACCGTACCTGCTAATCGTTTATCGTTTTAAACGTATCGTATTTTTTAAATCGTAACACTTGGCAGAAGCACTGACGCGTACGCGGAGCATAAGTAGAGTTTGATTAACTTTAGAATCGATTTATACATACCTCGGTAAGTGATGCTTGTTGAAAGGCGTTGATCGACGATCATTTTGTATCACTAGATTTTGCTGTTGATCTTTGTACACACGATTTGAACATGAGGCCGGTTTGAGTAATGTTGCGCTCGAAATTATATTTACCTCGGAACAGTTATTTGAGGAAATCGTATAACAGGTTGCTAGTAGAGCCTCGCCATTTAGTTCTCCAGTGAAATTTTTAACCGGATCATTTTCTTCCAACTCGTTTTCCAATATGTCAAATTGCTCCTGCAAATAAAATACTTGTCATTGTATTTAACGATCTTGGAATGTGGATCTTCTTGTACAAACATTGTCGTCATCCGTAGCATCTTCATCCTCCATGTTGTTAGTGTTTTCCCGTTTGTGTATCTTTAATATATGATCCAAGTGTTTCCTGCGATATAACGGCATAATATGATAATCCTATTTGATCTATATAGCGTACGAATAGAAACGCATATACCTTATTTCGCCAGTTTTGCGTTGGCGGTAATATTCCAACGCTGCCGAAAGATTCATTTTCCTGGCTTCGTCGTTGATCAGTCGGTTTGATAAGAAATTGTTCAAAGCTCCATTTATGTAGGGCAATGACTACGTGGAAATGTACGAGGATTAAACTTGTCGTGACGTTAAAAAAATGCGGATAAAGATAGACCGCTTACTTACGGACATATGGTCTATAGAAAGAAGAGTAAGCAAGGTAGAAATTAGCAACGAGGATATTGCGGATGCCCTTGCTTGAGCAGCACGATGTAACGACAAATTCATCATGAGTGCAGTTGCATACTCTTGCCTGTAATGATCCATGCTATGACATTCCTCGTGCAAATGATGAATTAGCCATTCCACCAGTCCATTCTCTATCATGTATATCCTCTGCTGTTTACGCAACGACAGCTTTTGCAGCATTGCGATCATCATGTTGCATGTAAAGGCATCTACTTTGTTCTCAGTCTTGTTGTTCAGGCACGCAAATACCTAAAGAATTTGTTAGGAAAATTCTGAATGCGTATAAAAAATGTAGGTCGCGCAAGAGCATTAGCGTGCATCTGGAAACCCACCACGGCAACTACCGTGGAGCCAGCCGACAAATAATCTCTCCCGCATCGAAACGATGCCAGGGCATTCAGCAATCTCGCCGTTGATTGTTGTAATGGATGTGGCATGACGATATTTTCTGGCAGCAATAAGTATGGGAGAATCGACTTTCCATTGTCGCTAGCAATTTGTCCGTGAAGCCCTAATAAATCGCTGCTGATGTATTCGTGTAGCGCGTCATCACGTTCCACCGGTTGACCCAATGTTATTTTCTAAAGCCCGGTTGTAATACATATACGATAAATATAAGTAAATCCGAGTAGGTTAAATTACATTCATGCTGTCCTATTACCCAACGCAATGCTTGTAAAAGATACAACTTTGTCTTCATATTGCCCTTGATTAGATGCAACTTAACTTTCCTGTAATCCAGTAACTTTGGGGGTATATTCTCAGCTTCCAGGTTTGGGTATGCGATGCTTTTAACGTCCGTATATTCCAACTGTAGCCTCGAGGAAGACTAATTGACGATCGTATACCGATAATTCGATCGATTAAATATACGGTGATTTATGGTAAAGGTAAGCGTCTTACTTGAGAATTTTCCCTGATGTTTCGATTGAATAAGTCTGGAAATATCTCGATACAGGTCTCGAGCATAGCTTGCAAATCGACGGCTTGTCCCTTAACGGAACTTTCTAGGGCGGCTGTTAACTCGCCAGCAACGTTTATAAGCTTATGATAATCGGCATGTAGCTTGTGAAATCTAAATTTGAGCTTCTCATAACTCGAATGGATGGTCGATAGATGGCTCTTGGCTATTGCTAATTCTTGATTACACGGATTCATCGTCCTGCCATTCTCGCTGCGATGCAATGTATCGGCAGTTCGTACTTCTTCGTTCGATACAAGGTCTTGCATAGTGGCTAATGGAAGTTGGATATCATGGGCGTATGTCTGCGTACCTCTATAAAGAAAAATGATTAACCATAGTTGATATATACATATATCATAGGATGGCTTAACATACGTATCAATATGTGGGACCTTGACTTTAGTTTGTGCTTTGTACTTTGGCATGAGCCGCACTGTTCGGCAGTTTCATTGGTTTCTAAAAATATAGGAATATCTCTGTCGTTTGGAATGATTGGGACGTTGTCGTTGGAGGTATTTCTCCAGGCATCCTCCGCAGGTGGTTCTGTCTTCGATTCCGTTGATAATACCTGCGTTGAACATATCGCATTTCATTTTTCCTCGAGTCATACTCCCTGAATTCTGAAGCTTCTACAAATTATTGACGATGCTCTTTAAATGCTCTGGTATTTTTGATAATACTTGTCTATGCGTATCGACAAAATTGCGTAGATCCCTTGTCAACACATCCAGCCAACTCGGATCGAATATTTTCGAGAGAAGTGGTTCCGCATACGGATCTTCGATGAAGGGCAGAGCAAAGAATGGTCTTAACTGCGTTTCATGCTCCAATTCCTTTCCGTTTGCGTTTAAATATTCTCGTAATTGTGCCATGTTCTCATTCATATTCTTTTCCAACTCGATCATTAAGCGCTGTCCAACATAAGAAAGACGATTAATTAGTGAAATTAATTTCTACTATATTTTTTGTTGTACCTTTGTTTCTTTTAATACGGCAATATCCTGTGCGGAAGAGGTCGATCCTGTTTCGCCTAGAATATTTATAGCTTAGAATCTTTGTCTTGCACTAACGATCATATCTATTTCCACTTCATAAGTACGTAATAATTTGGGTATATTGTATAATACTTTTCCTATTTTTGTCCATGTGCAAAAGCATCATCCGTTTGGGTAGTATAGCAAAATGCACGTGCAAATTAAGGGTCATTACTTTGTATTCCATGCTTTTTTTAATGTCGTCGGGTATTAACATATTCCATAACTGAAAAGAATGCACACTTGTATTGCATTACAGAGTAGTTACAATATACACTGTAAGATATCGCTTTCATACTTTAAAAAATTTTCGCCAATTCCCCGTTTTGTAGCTTAAAAATAATCGTTCATACGGATCCAAACATGTATGATTGCTTATGTCCAGATATTCCTCGTAACTCGCAAAGCCTATTTTTAGAGCTTCTTCTGCCAACATTGTTGCCGTAGTTTCGAAATTATGATTCATAAGAAACTGTTTAAATGAACATGTATTCAATAACAAATATATTTTAATTTACAATCATCGCTCGCGTATTTTGACTGTCATTAAATAAGCATCATTATTTATTACCTGATGGATTATTTTTAAGGCACTATTATCCATTTTATTTGTACTCGAACACATCCCTTCTTCGCTCAATGTTTGCCTGAAATTATCGATTCAATGAAACTTCATTTCCAATGTTAGAAATTTTTAAAAACTCACATGTTCCTCCTTCTGGATTTCTCTTGATAATTAACACTCAATTTTGGCCGCTTAACAAAATGTACTGCGGCATGAACGTGTACTACGTATCTTTGAAGGGTGGAATCCCGTTCGTGGAATAGATTTTATGCAGCGGCATTACTAATCGATGCGTTACATCCGTTAAGGATAATTTTGCGTTGCCCGTCTCTGGCAGTGTGCCTATGCAATGAAAATATTTTTTACGGTATGGATATAGAGAATAATCGTCGATCAAGCACATCGCATCATTTTTCTGGATAGCAGATATCTTTCGGTACGTTAATTTAAATTATCGAAATGACACCTGTCAGAAAGGCCGAAAATCTCGCGACTAATTGTAATCTGTTGCAGACAGATGTTTGGAAACGAATAGATTCGATATAAATAAATGCGGACCGAACGTTGATTAAAATCTTCCTCTGTTATGTCGGCGTATGTGAGAGTTCGTGAGTTAGTATCGCTGATTCACGATAGATTATCTCGAATCGTATGTTATTATCGTCGATCGGCAAATTTATTGTTGCGAGGCACGAATGTTTGTAACGTTACTTTCGACCCAAGCGACGCCTTTAATCTCCGAGGAACCGGATAAAACTCACGATACGCTTGTCCTGCGATCCTAAAATTCTCGACAAGCTTGTACACAATATGGAGTAAAATATATCATTCGGTGACGTGCATGCAGTAGATTTTGACGGTGGTGCTTCGAAATTTAGGGCTAGACAAAGTGAAGAGAATAAGGCTGAAGTTATAGGGACACGGAGGATGAATAAACTTACTTATCCCTCGGTCTCAAACATTATTCCGGAGGTTCGCTTCTATTCGAAATTTGATATTACTCTATAAGGTTATGTTTACGGACAAAATCCTAAGAAGATGCTCCATCCGATCGTTTCGCTCTAGGTCCCGGAATGTGCCTGGTACATTCCAAATTTTATTACGCAGGAAGAGGAGAGAGAAATAATAAAAGCGGTGAACGATGCTCCACTTCCAAAGTGGACACAACTGAGTCACCGTAGACTACAGAACTGGGGTGGGCTACCTCACCCTAAGGGTATGATAGCCGAGGAGATACCCTGTGTAAGTCAGTCCTGCCTATATAGACGTTTACGCGTAGCGGTAGGGAAATTATATTGATACAACAAGAGTCTGATACACACGAGCTCTTCGCGTATTAATTTCATATCTAAAACAATTGCCTTAAATGCAAATCGATAATTAATGAGGGAGAACATTTTCTCGAATGAATAAAGATGGAAAGCTAATCTAATGAGATAATGAGTTTTCAGTGGCTTAAAAAATATATCGATAAAATATCATCGCTGAATATTTTCAAAAAAGAAGCATTACCCAATCATGTATTAATCAACGAATATTTACCTGGACAAGGAATAATGGTTTGTAGTAAACGAAGTATATTTGCTTCTGGTACAAGTTCGGGGTATCAACATTGTAAATCGGTAGATAAACGATATCATAAATATTTTATTAGGCACATTCGGATGGGCCATTATTCTATCCTATAGTCACCACCATCAACTGTGGGTCCCATACCGTCCTTGATTTTTATAAACGCCTAGATAGCATGCAGGTTGTATACGTATATATTTATTTCGGGTACGAGGTATATCGCGACTCATAACGGCAGTTGTGATAAAATATAATTATTTATTTTCAGCAACAAGAATCTAAATTAGAATTTAGCTTTTTATTAGAACCCAGAAGTTTATTAATTCTCCAAGGCGATTTATATCACGACTATTTGCATTCGATCGCAGAGAGGCATACCGATGTTATTTCTAGATCGATTATAAAGAATTTAAATTTATGCAATAGTCGATTTGAGGAAGGGGAAGAAATAAATCGAGATGTCAGATTGTCTTTGACGATTAGGCATGTACCGAATACGAGTAAGTTTAAACTAAAGATTGGTTGATTATTTATTTTTCTTATAAGTAATTTTTATACATCGAATAACAAGAAAAGTATATAAAACAAGTTGTGCTTTTGTTTATTTAATCCACCTTAAGCGCCAATCCTTTAGGCGACGTTTGTGCATCCGTCTCTTCGTAATTCTCTAAACTTACATCCATTATTTCCTCGTCACATTCGTCTAACATTCCTTGTAAAGAATGTATGGACGATATCAAAACATGGAATTGCTTGCGCCTCATTTCCAACTTGTGTTCCAATTGTTCAGACTTTTCCTGTATACCGTTAAACAGGTTTAGATCAAAATTTTTCCTATACCATGACGTATTACTCGTCGTACGTACCTTTAGACTGCCCAGCTCTTCGCGTAAGGTAGCCAACTTTAAATCGGTTTCTAATCTGTCCGGTTGTTCGTTGATAACTTTTGCCAGCACGTCGTACTCGATCCTGTTCTTCCTTACACGCTTGGCATCTTGTAGTTCAGTCTTTGTCTTCTCTATGTCCTTCTTGGCTTCCTCAATCTGGACCTCTATCTCTTTGGAGAGTAGCTCGTAACTCTTTAACTCTTCTTGACTCATGTTTGAAACCAGTCTTGATTTTTTTTGCGCAAATTCACATTGAGCAAGTTGCGATAGCATCCTCTCGTGAAGGGTGCTATCTACATCGGCACTGTTTATCCACTTAATGAACGACTTTAACAGCATGTTTATACGCCGGTCATCTCCCGTTCCGTCCCCGTCTATTAGCAGCCTTCGGCGAATTACCTCTTCTGCAAATCAGAAACATTTTCGATACGTTACTAATTCCCTCTTTGCAATTTCCAACTTTCCACTCATTATTCTCTGCTTTTGCTTTCGATACAACACATTATGAAGCTGAGCAAAGGTTACACGATTGTTTAAGAACATTGGTTAATGATATATGTTACTTACCGTCGGACATTTTCTATGATACAGTATCCTCACGTGGATACGAAGGGCGGTAGTAATCTGTACAGTATTAAATCTTATTGTCTATGTCATTATTTCTCTTAGAAATTAAAAAGTAATTAACCGAGGCCCCGCAAATAAACAAAACACTTCGCGTAACATGTAAATCAGCTATTAAATAAATGGGTATTTGCATGAAGACCAGCCTTTTAAAATTGGACAAGTAGATGGCCGAAGCCCATTGGCGAACTAGAGGATGATGGCTAGTGATTTTTTCCCGAGATCGGAAAGCAATGGACGATTCTAGGGAATTGTAACTAAGACCGAGATTATAACTCCAGTGCGTATAGAATAACGAGGACCATGCGCTTGTGAATAAAATGTTATTTGTAATTTTATATTTTGATCTTTCGTCCGTATAACCGCAAACTTGCAATGGTAGTACTGGTACACATACGTTATGTATAATTATATTTATGTAGCAATTAAATACACTTTACAAAAATTATAACATTATATTCGCCGTAAAAAGGACTGGTAAAGATTGAGAATAATATTTCTTTTAGGACCTAGATGTGTATACATAGCGCTGACATTTAAACGATCATTGGTCCCAGAAGTCTTCAAATATATAATATTTGCAGCATATATTATGACATCTAAACTTAAACATTACATAATTCTTGCATTTGCATGTTGTTGCTGATATATTTTAGCTTCCATCATAAGGTCAGGTACATGTCAAATAAACTCAGTAATGACCGTTGCATGTAAATTACAATCTTTACATAGTATGCCAAAAAGTTTTCCAAAGAATCCGAAGAATAGTATGCCGTAACATTATATCAATGGATCGATCGTGAGCGCCGATAGAAAAACGAAATTCGTGCGCAAGGGAAAAGTAATTAGAACATAATCGTTCTTCAAATCTTACGATTTTCAAAGTATCCCCACGTATAAGTATGAGTACATAATTTCACACATTCTCGATGGCGATCGGGCGCGATTACGACGCATTCTAAATTCATACTTTTTTCGCTAATATTTTTATATATGAAAGTATGTATATAATTATATATCGGAAAATACCAAACGCGAGAAAATACTCCTGGCTTCTGATGACATTTACAATGCGATCAAGAATCGTATAATACAAAAAAAAAATAATTTACAGCCGACATCGATTGCGTCGTATAGCAAAAAAAAATAATATATACGTTTCTCATTATATTTTCGAGGAACTTGGTGTAATTGGCCATATTCTTGGAAAAGAGTTTTTTTTTTTTCTTACGCCACCCTTAAGTACACCCGGTGTAAATTGGCGCTGGTGCTGTTACGAACAGAGTGTTACGACTGCGATTGCTTCTTCCGCCTGCCAAACAGATTACTCAAAACGGAACTTCTCTTATAATCTCGATCTTTTCGGCTACCGCCGATGCTGTGCTCGCTCTCCGATCCACTTTCCGACGGTCTTCGACCGTCCACCACCGAAATGCTCTGAGCATTTTGCGGTGCTGCCGGCGGTGCGACGTAAGGTGGTAACGAAGTCGGTCTACCGGTGAAAGTATTATTTTGTTGCGACATCCCCTACGAAAAACATACCGCCGATCAAATCGGGCCGCAATTCCATTCTCGATTGCTATACGCAATGCAGATTTAGAACTTGCACAGTGTCCTTCGATCAATATAGCAGAATATTTACCTGTCTTACGGTGACCGGCACATTTCCGTAGGCTGTAACAAGAATTACAATGACGTATTACGATACAGTTATCTTCGGACACTTTCATACACGTTCTGCTGTTAGCGATAAACATTGAGGCTGTACGGGGAGATTACGGAAACATTAGTGGGCATACCTAGATATGTCTGTATACACGAAGAGCGCATACTAGTAGGCGTATATGTACAATGTTAATGGCGAACGGATTAATATGGATTATGAGCGCGTCAAACGATAGACCGTTATCGTGTGCGAAACACGATCATCCTCAAAGTTAGCACTGAATTTCCGTTCGTTGCGGGGGGTTTGAGTTCGTTTGGAGAGGGATGATACCGTGATTTGGGATGGACAATGGGGAGAGAAACGAAGAGGCTCTCGTAGAGTGGTGCATGCACGACGCAGGGAGCTCTTAAAGTCCCGTACACAAGGCTGTTCGCGAAAATGTTTTGTTAATGACTGACCAGAGTCATGAGGGGCGTTCCATTGAGCCGTTCTGCTCGGCGGAGGGGCGCTCGATGGCAGAGGAGGCGCTAATTCTACAAAACGATGATGAAGTTTCACATCCTTGATGGAACGGAGATCGGTATGCTCTCGAGTCTACACAGACATACTCTTTAATGACGTGCAAGTGTACCTTGATGTTGCGGAGTCAAGTCCGCGCTGCTCTGTCTGTGCCAGGTTGTGCTCGAGGTGTATTGACCGGAGCCGTTGTGGTTCAAAGTTGCGCTGCGTTGTTGGTACAAGTTGGGCCTCCCTTGCGCCTGGTGATCCACGTCTGTAAAATAGCCCCCCGCAATTTTCCCTTAAGTATTTCGGGCTGTTAACGTAGATGTTGCCAATTTTTCCGGTGCAGGCTATGAGAGAAAAATCGGGCACTCGAAGTTGGCAGACTTATTCCACGAATCCTAAGATAAACTCACCCTCTCTCCTGTACTGCACCACGTTCTCTGAGCTCGGTGAACGCGCGGGAACCGGTGGTGGAGCGCCTCTCGGAGGTACGGGCGGTTTCTCCTCGGAATTCGATTGGTACTGTTCCCTCTGACCCGCCAGCTGTTCCTGCTGGATCAGTTGTTGCTGCTGGTGAGCGAGTAGCTGTTGTTGTCTGTGCATCTGCAGGAATTCCGTCTGCGTCTGGGGTGTATCCGTCCTCTGAGAGGCCAGAAAGTCGACGTTCTGGGTATCGCGTCTCTGTTGATTTTGTCTGTGCATCTGCAAGAACTCTATTTGGACCGAGCTGGGCGAGTGTTGATTGGTCACGTCTCGCCTGATCACGGAGTTCTTTCGTTCCAATTCGGGAGTGGAAGCGTGACTGCTGCTGGTCGAAACGTTATCCTCCGCGTGGTCCGACGAAACGTTCTGCAGCCTTTCCAAGCCCTCCTAGGATATCGGAATGTTCCACGTGATCCCAGAACTTCGCAGGAACGCGTCGTTAAGTACTTTGATACGAACCTTTTGGGACTCGTCGTAGCTAAGAAGTTGTAGACTCGGCGGCAGTTTGGCATGGAACGATATCTTGTTAACCCAGTCCTCCATCTCCTGCTGACTCGGTGCTAGGAACAAGAATTCGGATCCGTCCGTACACTTCAGCCGGAATACGTTCTTTTTCTTCGTATAATCGTCCGCCTTTTCGCATATGGCATTAAAGATCGTGATGGGCGCAGTGGCCGCTTTACTCAACGAAAAGTCTTCTATATCTTTGAAAAAGCACAGAAGCTGACCGCACAGTACTGAAATAGACCAAAGAAGGATACTTGATTAATTCAGCGTGTGCGCGGATAACTGGAGAAAATTTCGGATAACTCGAATCGCCTCGTACCCGTGTAATACTGTTTCCAAGAGCGCACCGCTGCTTTCTTCCCGGCACTTTGCAATTCGTGTTTTCTTTCGAGCACACCCTGTATCTCCACTGGCGGTAGGGCGTCCATGTTCTCCATTCGTTGTAATTTCCTGAAGCTTTGCGTTCGTCTTCTCGTTGTGAAACTGGGCGTCCTTTTTGGTTTCTTCGTGTCTACTTTCATACTTTCCGCCCTTTTTATATCCGGAGTCGCTGAAAGATAAGCTCACAGATTTTTAACTCGTTCCGATACCGAATAAGTTTGGGAGACGATGCAAAGACGTACCTCGTCTTAATTTTTCGCCAAACATATGCGATATTCCATGGGGCTTTTGCATGGATGCACCATCCGAGGTATCCGTCGCGGGGGCCATGGGGGTCTTTAATGGGGATAATCTGAAGCGTAAATAACGAACGACGATTATGAAGCTCACCTATTTTCAGAGGAGTAATACGCGTAGAAATGTGTTGATACAACGTCAATACCTGTTCACAGCTTCGTGCTCGTCAACATTGCCATTTACTTCGTCGTGGGGCGCACGGTGTGGAATGTCCAGCAACCGCCTTCGTTCCTCCTCGCGTTTTCTTTCCTCGGTTATCCTTTGTACTTCCTTACGTTTCCTCTCCTCGATACGCGCCCGTTCGACACGCTCCTTTTCGGCCTGCCTCGCGGCCATCTCTGCCTCTTGTTGCTTTTGGAATTCCTTCTCCAACTACGCGAACATAGACCAACATAAATAGGTTTGCGAAAGGAGATTCGATCAATGTACATTCTTTACGATGCTTCATCGAATTACCATGGTTATACGCCTCAGAGCGCTGAACCTCTCCTCCTGAGCCTCGATGGTCTTTTCGAAATCTTCGTGCTTCCTTATCAGTTCCTCGACCTGAGGTATACTTTCGCCGAGCTTACCATCGTTCAACATCGGTTCCCTGCTGACTATCCAATTCTCCAATGTCTCAGCTTCGCGTTTAAACAGCTGCGTGTCCAAATTCTGTTCGTAGATACGTCTCCTCTGCCCCCAAGTATCCTTCAAAATCTGTTGCCTCTGTTGCAGCACGGATATTTTGTCCTCGATCTCTTTTCCAAGGAAGTGGCCCTGCTCTATGAGCTCCTGGCCGGTTTTGTAAAACTTCTCGAAGGCCTCTTTGCGAGTGTCGATTTCGGCCTTGTACTCGTTGTGCCTGGAGATCAAAGCCTCCGCCCCGGGAACGTCTCGTGCCAATTCTGGCGCCGTCACTTTGGCCACCATCTCGTTTATCCACGAGATCAAGTCTCTGTACTCGCCCAGATAGGCCTGCAGTTGTTCCGCTTGGGCCAGCTTGCTCCTTCTCTGTGCCGCCTTCTCCAACAGCTCGCCCCAGGCAGCTTCGGCCTCCTGGTGTTTCACGTCTATGTGTATCCTCGCGTCCGGGAAGAGTTCGATCAATCTCGAGGCTTCCTCCATCAGCGACTCGACCTGAAAATCCGATTCTCTCCTCGTGAGACCCTTCTATTGGCAAAATGGATGAACAGGAAGGGATTCCTGGAAATGTAAGTTACCTGCTCTTTGACGGCGGCCAAGTCCGTCTCGAAACCTTGGTGTTTCCTGACCAATGCCTGTATGGTCTCCAAGTCGTGCCCGTATCCGTCCGAACTGAGGGCAGTTTCCTTCTCCTGGATCCACGAGATAGTCTCGTCGGCCGTCCTGTCGAACATGTGAACCTGCTTTGCCCCGGCAAGTGCTTCCTGTCTGGCGTGCGCTAATTCCTTCAGATCCTCCCACTGTTGCTTCGTTTCCTCGATCTTCACGAGTATCTTGCTTCTTTCGGGATTATTCTCCTCCATCAGCTTCTGTCCGGCTTCAAGAATGGCCGATACTCGACCCTCGCTGGTCGTCAAGCCTGCCAGAAAATTATCGAAGATCTGTATTAGCAGTTCCACGTGCTCCACATCGCGACCATAATCTTCGGAGGCAGCGACGGTCGTTTGATCACCGATCCACTCGATCACCTCGTCCGCCTGTCTGATAAACTTGAAGAACTTTTCGCTCTCCCTCAGCCTTTGCAGTCTGAAGTCCTTCAGCTTCCGCAGATCGTTGAACTTTTGCTCGATCTCGCCTTGCTTCTGCGCGATGTTCTTACTGTCGAAGTGATGCCTCTCCACGAGGCCCTTCGAGAGTTTCTTCAGATTCTCAACGATATTCCCGAAACCCGACAGATCGCGCTCGATACCCTCCAGTTTCTTCAGCAACGATTGTACAGAATCCTCGTCCTTTCCGTAATCCGTCGAAGTCAGTTGCGGATGCTTCTCCCTTATCCATTGCTCCGCTTCCGCAGCCTCGGCGTAAAACATCTGCGACTCGACGGCGTCGAGGAGGCGCAATTTCCTTACGCTCGCTAGGTCTCGCAAGTGGGACAACCTCTCCTGGAGTTCCTGAGAGAGTTTCTCGATTTTTTCGGACGCAAAGTGGCCGCTTCTGATCATGATCGTTGCCCTGCCGACCAGGGACGCCACTACGGGCTCTCTGGATATCAGTTCAGCTTCCAAAGCTTGATGTTTCTTCTGCAGCCTCTGGACAGTGGTCAGAGAGCTCCCCAAGTCGCTACTCGCGGCCAGGGGCTCCTTGTCCGACAGCCAGTGCAACTCGTCCTCGACGTCCCTGGAAAACTGGTGCAACAGCTTTGCATCCTCCAGATTGTCCCTGCGTATCTGCATCGGTTCCTGCAGACTGTGGTATCTGTTTATCGTGACCATAGCCCTATCCTGTATCTCGTCGCACATGAAGTGTCGGGATTTCTGGAAGCTAGTCGCGGTCTCCTTGATCGACTCGCACGCCTCGTTGTGACCGAGAACGTCGTTTTCCAGATTTGTATGCCTCTTTAAGAGATTGGCCACGCTGGAGAGGTCTTTGCCGTGATCCTCCGATTGCAATTGGGTCTCAACGTCGTCCATCCAGGTCTCGAATTCGTCCAAGGTGCGACCGAACAGGAGAGCCTGGTAGGCGTCGTTCAACCTGTTCTTCTTCAACTCGCTGGTCTCTTGAAGTAATCGCCACTCGGCTTCCAACTCGTCCAAGCGCTCCTGTATCTCGTTAGAGGCGTAGTGATTCTCCTCGATTAGAGCCTCCCCCTCGTTTACCACCGCAGCCACTCGTCCTTTGTTCGCCATCAGTTCGCTCTCGAAAGCTGCGTGTTTCTGAATTTTGCTCTGCAGGTTGGAGGAATCCCTGTAGTTCTCGTCGCTGGCAACTTGTTGCTTCTGGTGCAGCCAGCCCTCCACCTCGTATATATTTCGTAAAAATTGATGGAGATGATGACTCTCCAGCAGCCTCTTTCTCCGAGCAGTCGCGCTGTTCAGCAATCTGTCCCTTCTGGTGCAGACCGATGCCAGTCGTTGCTTTATTATACTGGCATCGGAATGGTTCTCGGACAGAATGTCGTTTGCAAATTTCTCTAGTTCCTCTATACGTCCTAACTGGGAGGTCAACATCTTCTCGAACTCCTCGTGCTTGCGCAGCAGAGCTTCGACTCCGGATAAAGACTCGCCAAGATCGTCGTTATTGAGGAAGGCCTCCTTCGTCGCTAGCCAGCTATCAGCTTGATCCGCTTGTTCTTTGAATAGCTGCAATTGATGTGCCTGCGTCAATTTCTGCCTACGGGTGTCCCAGGCATTTACCAGGCCCTGCCTGAGGACCTCGAGATGCTCCAGATTGCTCTTGACGTCTTCGTCGATCGAGACGAGTTTTTGTCCGTGTTCCTTCAGGGCTTTAAACGTGTCCTGTCTGCCATCGATCTCCGCCTTTCTCTCCTGATGCAACTCCAGCAAAGCCTCAGCCTCGGATATCGTGGTGGGCGGCTCAGATTCGTCCATCCGTTTGATCGTGTCCGCAACCCAAATTTCTAGCTCGTGCAAATCAGCTTGGAACTTGTGCAAAGTGTAAGCCTCGTTCAAGGCCTCGCGCCTGTGTTGCGTGAGTCGCTGCAAATCGTCCCAATTGGACTGTAGCTCGGACAATATGCCGTTGATTTGTGCCCCCTTGTCCTGGTACTTCTGGGATAAATTCCTAGCCTCTGCTCTGTGCTCCTTGAGCTTTCCTTCGATGGCCGTCATGTCCCGCTCCATAGCCTCCTGCTTCCTCTGCAACTGCTCAACAGCGGGCAAATCCTTACCCACGTCCGTGGTGTTCATGGCCACCGATTTCTCGATGACTCTCTGGCTCGTATCATCTATATCCCTGTTAAATAAGTGGATCTCCAATGCACCGGCCAAGGTCTCCCTGTACGCACTCAACGCTCCCTGCAAGCCTTTCCACTTGCTGTTGAAGTTGTCGCGACGCTGTTGAATGGCCTTCGACTCGTTGTCGCGACCCTGTTTGATCAATTTATCCGCCAGAGCGTTGATCGATTTTATCCTGGAGTCGTCTACTCTCATGTCGCTGTCCACGTCGTCCAGCTTTCTTTGTAGACTCAAGCAGTGCTCGTAATCCTTCCCAGTGTCTCCGGCCTGAACCATCATCTCCTTGTCCCTGATCCACGCCTCGATCTTCTCCACCTGATTGTTAAACTCGAGGATGTCCTGCGCTTCTTCCAATCCTCTGCCACGATTTCCAGACTCGAGCAGCAGTTTACGCCAGGACGCGTGCAGACGTTCGAGCTGTTGGCGCACCTCCGAGCTCGCCGTGTGCTTTTGCGCCAATAACGTCTCCCCTTTGGCTTTGATCTCCTCGATTCTGCTCTGATTAGCCGCCAACTCCGCCTGGAAGGCCTGATGCTTCTGAAGCTTCTTTATCTTGTCCTCCAGGCTGGATACTTCGCCCTTCGAGGCCTCCGCTTCGAGCTTCTTCTGCTTCTCCCCGATCCAAGACTCCGCTTCGCCCACATCCCTGACGAACTGGGCGTGCAGTAACCCGGCTTCGAGTCTGTTCCTTCTCGCCTCGCACAAACTACGTATGCGCGCTCTTCTCTGTACAACCTCGGTCAATCGTCGGGCTATCGTGGGTGAATCGAAGTGGTTCTGAGCCAGGAGCTTGTCCCCATGCTCCTGCAAAGCGATCAGCTTCTCCTCCTGGGTCACCAGTAGTTTCTCGAACTCGTTGTGTTTCTTCACTTGCGCATCCACTTCTTCCACCGATATGCCAAAGTTATCGCCGCTCAGAGCGGCCTCTTGAGTGCTCGAAAGGTTGTCCAGCTGCTTGGCGTCCCGCAGGAAGAAGTGTAGGTCTATCAGTTGATCGAGGTGAATCTTTTTTTGCTGCCACGCGGTGTGCAATTTTTGCCTCTCGTCCAGCAGCTGATTGCACTTCTCCTCCACTTCCTGTCGGTGGTAATTTTGCTTAGAGATGAACTCGAAGAGATCAGGAGCTTATGAGGGGAACCTCCTGATGCGCGCATTAGGTATATTGATCTTACCTGAGCAGCGTAGTGACCGGTCTGCACCATGGCTTCGCCCAGATCGAGCACCGAGCTGAAGCTATCCTCTCTCGCCTCGATCTCTCCCTTCAGAGCCTCGTGCTCGGCCTTCAAAACTTGCGCACTTGCCGCGTCTCGAACCTTATCCTCCGTCGACATAGTCGCACGAAGCCCAGCCGCCCAGTTCATCAGGTCTCGGACCTGAACGAGCATCATTCGGTTATCCGGGTTTTACGAAGATCAGTGATCCGGTCGATCGACCAAAGGATCCATACCTGAGTCAGGAATCTCTGAAGATCGCAGCTGGCCTGCAGCTGGTCTCGTCGATGCGCCGATCTCTCCTTCAGTTCCTCCCAATGCGCGACGACGATCTGCTGCTGCTGATCGATGTGAACGGCGTTGTTTCCGGGATAGTGAGCCTGTAGACGAGAAGCATCCTCCACGAGTACCTGCAGTTGAGCCTCCAGGGCGACCAGGTCGTTCTCGAAGCCCTCGTGTCGTCTGATCAGCGATAAAACCGAATTTAAGTCGCGGCCCAGGTCCTCCGGAAGAGCGGCCTCTTTCTCCTGTATACGGGACAGAGCTTCGGCTACGTCGCGGTGGAATCGATGAATCTCTCCGGCCGCCTGCAACCGCTGCTCGCGATGTCGTATCAGACCCAGAAGGTGCTGCCACGATTCTCTGATAAGGATACAAGAACGCGTAACTATCAGCATCCGTGCAATCGCTCGTGAAAACTTGGCGGCGTTAGTTACGATGTACTTGCTCCCAATAGTAGGGGTAGTCAAATATAGTAGCTTGCTCGAAGTGTTAAGAGTAACGAGTACCAAGCCCTTCATGCGGATTGATCGGATAGCAAGGAGAAATCAATTTACAAGCACATTTATAAGGACGCTACGCTCATATTTGATATTTCTGTATATACAAAGCCGATACTCACTGCATAAACGCGTGTTGCTTTTGCACCTGACGAACAGGATCGTCCTCCTCTTGTCTGTATCGAATATATGTACAAAAACTGTTAATCACCCAACACCGAGCCATAGAGATATTTCCTACGATCTACAACAATACCCGATAAGATAAACATGCTATGTTTCTACCATTAATATTGCCCTGGAAGAGCTACCAAACCGACTACTCGAACAAAAATGTCGCCATCGCGTTAATAAGGACCTTTGGAAAAGTTTACTCGTGGGATGCATCTACTGGTGCTTCGGAACAAATATTAAAGGGTACGAGTGTCAAGATAAACCGGGAATTACCGTGTAAGAAGTGGAGAATTTTTTTTACAATGGGAAGGGTCGCGGGCGCGCTTACCCCAGCTGTTCTTGCCGTTTCTCGATGTCCTGAATGTAAGGACTCTCGTTTGCGATCAGCTTTCTCGCTAGGTCCTCGCACTGATTGAACCTCTCGGAGCCAGCTTCTATCCTGTGCTTAAAGTCGTTGAATTTGGCCTGCAGTATGAGGAGGTGCTCGTAATCCTGGCCGTAATCCTCCGAAGCGGCGGCCTGCTCTTGCTCCTTGATCCACTGTTCTAGTTCTCTACTCTCCAAGAAGTATTCGTGACGATACATGCTCTCCATCAGACGTTGCTGCCTCACGGTGGCCAATCTCTGCAAAGCTCGCATCTGCTGGGCAATGGCTTGCTGCTTGTTGGCTATAGCCTTGCTGTCCGGATGTTTCGCATTGATCATCGTTGCAGCCGTATGTCCCATCTCCGTGACGATGCCGTTGTAAGTGTCCAGTTCGAGCTCGACGGCCTAGGTTTGTCGCGAGAAAGGATTAACGGCTGCTCGAGCTCGAAATGAAATTCGGTGGGTACCTTGTGCTTCGTCAAGAGCTTCGTGGCGGCATCACGATCCCTTCCATAATCCGTGGAGCTGAGAACGTCGTTTTTCTCGTTGAGCCAACTCTCCACTTCCCCAGCCTCGAAGAAGAACTCTTGGGCCTTTAAGGACAAGTCGAGTGCCTTGCTTCGTTCCCCGGCTTTGTCTTGTAAATCTCTCCAGGCATCGTCGAGCGTGTCGCACAGTTCTTGTATCTACGCGAAGCGAATATTTCCGATTAATTCGCCTCGTAAGCTTTGTTCGGATAAATAAACACACATTATCCGTAAGGACGTTAGGCGGATGATTCGTGAATTGCAACGTGAATTGTCGTGTCATCCGTTAAAGTCGTTACGGACGGTGAAGGTAGTGCCGCATAATTGTTCGTTATACGACACGTTTACCGCACAAGACACTCAGTCCTATTAAAATAAAAACATTAGTAGCTAGGCTTGCAAACTCGCAGTATTAAAAAAAAAAAACGTGGCAGCTGGGAAGCACTTATTCGCGGAACGAAACGTTCTGTGGGAGATACTCGCTCGTCTTGTACTCCTGTGCAAAATTATATATCCGCTAAATACAGTAATAAAATTCCATATAACGCTATACGCGAGCACGCTGCCTTCCTGCGCTGGCCTTTTCGAATCGACGGATCTCGTTTATGTATTCAACGTATTGTATCCGTGCAAAGAATCTCTCCATAGATTGAAAAATAAATGTGCGCAATGCCAATGCAGGGAGGATGCTCAAAATAACAGAAAATTCTCGACAACAGCTCTCATGCATCCGCGTCCACCTTACCTCCGTAGACCCAGCGTTCTTGCGGCGGCTCCAACTGTGCAAAAACGATAATCTCTTACTCAAGTCTGCCTCGAGCCAATCTGTCGAGCCTTACGCGATCGTTAGCCAAGTTTACCGAAGGACGAGTAATTTATCGCACAGTCGAATGCCTCGATCCGCCTTACCTTCTTCCTCTCCGGATGCGCCTGATCGATCAGGGTCTGCCCCGAGGCCAAAGTCTTGTCTATCATCGGCCGATGCCCGCCAATCTCCGCCTCGAGCTTCTTGTGCTTCTTGTGCAGAGTTTGAGCTTGATGCAGGTTCTGACCCAGCGTCGTCGACGATGCCTGGGGCAGATGATCCTTTATCCACTGCAACTCGGCGTCCAATTCGAATCCGAACTTGTGGAAGCGCAGGCTCTCCTCCAATGCCTCGCGTCTTCTTCTCGCGGGCTCCTTCAAACTGCGGAATCTAAGAGCGACATTGCGCGAAATTAGTTTGTTGCTTTTAATCGAATCGGATGGACGATACGTAAACCACACTCCCGTACTTTCTTTGCGTGGCTTGACTGGCTTTCAGGATATTCGCGGCATCGAAGTGGCCCTCGTGAGCCATTTCCTCTCCCATGGCGACGAGATCGTCGACCTTCTGCTCCCATTGACACATATCGCTCTCGAGGGTCTGATGTTTCTTCAGCAGTTCCTTACAGCTTCGAAGGTCCACGCCGACCTGCTTGCTCTGCAACGAGCTCTCTATCTCCTCGAGCTTTAACCTGGCGTCCTCCATAGTGCGATTGTATCCGTGCTGGCAAGCGGCCTGCCTCAGTCTTCGACCCTTTTCCAACGACGAGGCGACCAGTCTGTCCCACTGATCGTTCAGTTCCTTCAGTGTTTTGCCCACATCCTCGGATCTGTAGTTCTCTTCCGAGATCAGAGCCTTGCCCGCTTTGTTCACGGCCCTCAGCTGGCCCTCGTTCGCTCTCAATTCTCGCTCGAACGCCTCGTGCTTCTGCAGTTTGCGTTCCAAGTTGTTGAGGTCCCTGTAACTCTCGTCGGACGCCGTCTTCATCTTGTCGCTCAACCAGTCACGCAGATCATCGACTTCTGCCGAGAATTGCTGGTAATGTTCCGACGCCTTGAGGGCGGCCCGCCTACGCTGCGCAGCCTCTTTCACGGCTGCTCTACGCGCCAACACTTGGTTCCTCCTCTCGTTCACGTAATCTTTATCGTAGTGATCTTGAGCTATCAGCTTGTCCGCCGTATCGCTGAAGGCCTTCAGCCTGTCGTCCTGCGCCTGAAGGGTGTTCTCGAACTTCTCGTGTTGCTTGAGCAGAGCTTCAACGTCGTCGAGGGACTCCCCGAGGTCGGTAAACTCCAGGAATGCCTCGTGGGAGCTGGTCGTTGCCTCGATCTGATCAGCCTCGCGGTTGAATTGCTGCAGCTCCAAGCATTGTTGTAGCCAGGCCTCTTTGGCGGTCCAGTCGGAGAAGACCGCTTGATACAATCCGCGAAGTTTGTCGAGACGTTCGCGTACCTCCACCAATCCTGGATTTCGGCGCAACAGCTGATTCCCTAGATCCTCGACCTCCCGAAACTCGTCCTCCCGGGTTCTTATCTCTTCGCCAAGTTCCACGTGATGCTTTCTCAGCTGCTCGGCCGTAGCCACGTCTCTCACCGGCTCCTCGACCTTCATGGTCTCCTGCATATCCGCTGCCCAGTTTATCAGATTCTTCGAACTGTTCATGAAGATCTGCTGGCCCACCGCGTCCTCCAGTCGAGACCTGCGTTCCTTGGCCTTCGTCTGGACCTTGTTCCACAGGTCCTTGATCTCGTTTTGCCTTGCGTTCACGTTGTTAAGCTCGTGAGGATAGGAGCTCTTCACGCTGTTCGCCAGGAGGTTGACCTTTCTGACTTTTTCCTCGACGGGCGCGAGTTCGCGCTCCAGATGCCGGTGTCGCCTTTGGAGGGCCTGCACGGTCTTCAAATCTGGCCCCAGCTCTGCCGTGTCCAGTTGGGTGATCTTCTCCAGCATCCAATCGTGGGCCTCGTCGCACGTCCTGTTGAAGAGCTCCACGCTCGAGGCACCCTCCAGGCTCTTTTCCTTCTGCGCCTTCAACCAATTCAAGTGGGCCCACAGCTGATGGATGTGCTTCTGGCGGGCTCGGACCTTGTCCAGCTGACTGTGCCCTTGCCTAACGAACTCGTCGACGGCAGCGTCGATGGCCTCCACTCGTTTTCCCGAAGCCGAAAGATCCGTCAGGAATTTCTCGTACTTCCTCTTGGCCGTCTCGACGTTGTCCCGCGGATCATCGGCCCTGAGCATCTTCTCCTTGTCCTTTATCCACTTCTCGAAATCATCGCACTCGCGGTAGAACCCGTAGAGTCTGATAGCGTCCTCCAGCAAGGCGTGCCGCTTCACCGCGAGCTCCTGGAGTTCGCCATAAGTATCGTTGATCTTCTTCCGTCGTTTCTCCACGCTGTCGCCGTCACCCGCGGTTTTCCTCTTGATCGGCTTCACGGTGGACTTGATGGACTTTACCCTCCTCACCGGTACAACCTGCTTCACCATCTTCGTCTTCTTCACTCGCTGCGTCACCTTCACCTTCTCCGGTCTTCTCACCTGTACCTGAATGACCTTCGGCTCGATCTCGCGGACGTAATTCGCGGGTACGAAACCATCGTTCCCGTCGGCCTTCCTGACGCTCCACCAGTCGGGATTAGTTTTATTCAGGAGGAACATCACCTCGCCCTTGGCCATGTGCATACCCTGTCCGCTGAACGGATACAGACTCTTCACCTGAGGGACCAATCTATCCTCCAGGACGGTCTTGGGCTCCAGTCGCTCGACCACCTCGTCGACCCACTCGTCCTGCGGGACCAGTCTTATTTCCTTGCCTGCGGAATCAAATTACAGTCTCGTACATCCCCGCCAGCTCTCGATTATTCGTGAGACCGATTTACGATTGGCGCGACTACACAATGGTACTCGATATACGGTAGTAGTCGAAGGTATACTCACTCCACTCTTCCTGCTCCAACTCGGCGACGGGCTCCGGATCGGCGGACAGCTCCAAGGTCGAAATTCCAGACTTTATCAGCTTCTCGGCTTGCACGTTCAGGGACTGGACGTCGCCTCTGTAAGCGTTCAGTTCTCCCTCGAGGTCTTTGTGCCTCTGCAGGAGGGCCTGAGCGCTGGGCTCGTCCACGCCGTAATCCTCGGAGGCGACCAGGGCCATTTTTTCGTTCATCCACGAATCCGCCTCGTTGGCGTCCGCGTAAAACTGGAAAGCTTCCGCCGCGTCGTCCAGTTGTTTCTTCCTCAGCGCTGCCAGTTCCTCCAGGACCTTCCAGTGCTCCTGCAGGGAGTCGATGCGATTCTGGATTTCCAGGGAGGAGGGATGATTGTCGGCGATCAGTTTCCTTCCGGCGTCGCAGAGCTGCTCGGACTTTGGCCTGCGCACCTTCATCTCGTCCTGCAGGGCCTTGTGCTTTTGTTGGAGGGAGATTACGGCCCGCAGATCCTTCGCCGAGATCCCGGCCTTGCAGATGCGCTGCTTCTCGATCAGCCAGGATTCCTCGTCCTCGTGATCCTGCAGGAAGTGGAAGAAATTCCTGGCGTCCTCCAGGCGTGCCTTGCGCTCCTTGCTGTACTCCACGAGCTCGTCGTAGGCGCGATTGAGCAGCTCCAGTTTTTGTCGCAGCAGAGGCACTTCCTTGCTCTGCGGTTGAGCCAAGTGCTGAGCCGCCTGCCTGCCCAGGCGCCTCTGGCTCTCTCCCAGAGCGGTCACCTGCAGTTCCTGCAAGCTGTGCTTCTGCAGCAGGTCCTCGACTCCCAGCAAGTGCGGCCCAACGTCCGTGCTTTGGAAGTTTAGCTGAAGCTCCTGGATCGAGGCAAGGGTCGTGTCGATCTCCCTCATGAGGCTCATCAGCGAGCAAAGGGCGACCAGGTTGGATTTGTGGTGATCCAGAAGCGCCAACAGTTCCTTCCACCTCTGCAGAACTTCCTGCTCTCGAACTCGAACCCTTTCCAACCCGTGGTAATTCTCCCTGACGAGTTCCTCGGACATGTTGGTCAAGTCGTGGAAACGTTCCTCTCGTGCAAGGATGTCGGCGCTTATCGCCTCGTGCTTCTTCACCGTGGCATCCACCTGGGCCAGATTGCTGCCGTATCTAGGATCGGTCAGGACCTGGATCATCTCCTTCAGGTAGCCCTCTCTCAGCACGCTCTTCCTCTCGAACTTGTAGTTCAGTTGCTCCAGCCTCTCTTGGCGCAACAGCTCCGTCCTCAGAGCCACTTCTCGCCGATGCTCCGCGCGTTCCAGCTCGACCCAGTTTCTCTCGATATCGTGGACCAGCTGACCCTCTTGCGGCGTGAAGGCTGGCTGGTTCAGGGACTTTAATTGCGTGTTTATGTGGAAGTACAGGGCTTCTATTTCCGATCGTTCCTTGTATTTTGGCGGCTTCTCCACCGTTCTGTACTGTTTAAAAGCCAGGAGCTCTCTCTGGATGCCCTCCAAAGAGTTCGGGAAGTCCCTGTTCTCCAGCACCTCGGTCTTCATCTTGATCCACTCGAGCAGATCCGTCGTGAGTTTCTCGTAGTGGATCTTCATCTTGTCCGCGTCCATCATTTGGCCGACGATCTGCGAACGCGAGAGACGATCGTTGGAGGATGCGAGAAAACGTCGAAACGAACCGCGTAAAACTTACGTACGTTTGCTATTCTTTTTCCGCTCTTTATCTCGTTCTTCATCCTGGCAAAGGTGTGATAATACGAGGCGACGTAGGTGATGATGGACTTCTCGTCCGGCCTGGCCGTGTCGACGTCCTCCGCGTCCAGCAGCCGCGGTATTCCCAGCTCGGAATTGGCCACGTCGAAGGCATAATTGAGATTGTCGATGTGCTTGTTCTGCTGCAGGTCCGACCAATTGACCAGGTCTGGCCGGTGGGCGTGGATGAGCGCGTTAAAGCCCAGGCCGCTTCTCCACGAGCCTTTCGAGGAGGAAAAAAATGTCTCGTTGGCGAGAAACGCTCGTGGAATCTGCGTATCGAAGGGGAAAGGAATTTCTGGCGACGTACCGGTAAAATCTTGGATGTTCACGCCGGGGTATCCGTTCGTCTTTCTCTGGCACCAGAGCAGCAAGGCGTCCTTCGCGGACTTCTTTTCGCTGCTATCGTTTTCCTCGTCGACGTCGATCTCGATCTCTTGAATTTGGAATCTGAGAATGATCGTCCAGATTAGACCCAATATTAGCCTCGGGTTTCCATCCACGATATCCTCCGCTCCTATGCTTTCCAGGCGCACCTGTAAGGCACGGGTAACGTGTTAGGCGACTATGCGCGTAGACCTAGGGCCGTTAGAAACTCGGACAAGAATACACGGACGCGGAAATTCTGCTCTTCGAGGCGTGGCTCGCCACGGATTTTCCGAGCCTCTCCGGCTCCTCGACGACGGCCCGCTTTTCCTTTCCTTCCGTCCCATGTAAATACCCAAGGTGTTCGGATCTCATCGTACGGCTCTTTGGAATCGGTGCTCGGGCGAATGCAACCGTATAATGCGCCTGTATAATTTATGAGGAAGCATAGGGACACCTCCCGTACGATTATTCACATTCCGATGGCGCACACGGATGCATCGAGCTCGTAGGAATGGGTAAGAGGGAACGAGGTATCGTTGTTGCATAAACGGCAGATCTTAATGACGCCTTTGCGAACGTATGTACATGGACGTGTAATATATATACACGCGCGCGCATGAGTAATTTGCAATAATAGAAGAGATATGTACGCGAATTGCGTCACTCGAGAAGGCAGACCTAAAAACCAGCTCGGCCTTGGGCCCCGAGCCCCGAGGCATTCTTTTCTACGATTCAGGCTGCCGCCGATACTCTCGAGACGCGCTCTCGATTCCACGGCTCTTTTAGGAACGGGGAATGCATTCCTCGAGGATTTCCACATTTTCTCGGCCCACAGATAAGGCCCGGAGACTTTAACCAGCGCTTGCCTCGAACTTTGAGCGCCCGAGGCACGAATCTCTACGATTCCTTGCAACCTTCACGGCTTTACGGTGCATCGCGTCTATCTTTTGGCGACGTATGCCGGCTCTACCGCGAAAGGAACACCGAAAATCCACGGAGCGGGAAAGATTGTTCTCCATCGGCGGAGTTGGATGGACGGCGTCAAAGCGAGCGGTCGAGTATCGAGGAGGCGCTCTCGTGGGCCAACGGGCGTGCTCTTCCGTACGTTATTATGGTTAATCGTGGTGCGTGCCCCGCGACGTTCGCTGGAATGCCGTCCGATCACTCTTGTCGGTCTATCAAGGCCGCTGGGAAATGGAAATTATTGGCTTTGCCAGGCCGGCTGACAGCTCGCGGAATCCAAAACAAAGAGGACGCGCAACGTGACCGTTAGCGGCCGAGAAACGACGATGATAACCCGGCCGCGTCGGCCGTATCCAGAACCGCATTGCCCGCGATCCTCTCTTATCCCTCCGTCATCTTATCGCGTACGCCTTACCATACTTTGCCACATTGACACGCGGTATCCGCTACCTCAACCCGATTCCAGGCCCCGGCTTTGCGTAACAAACCGTACACCTTGTGCTCCGGGAACCAGCCGCCGCTCGCGTACGTCAACGCGAATTCTTCCGCAATATAATCATCGGCGATCGGTTATCCGTTTAAGAGGGAAACCGTCTTCTCCGGAGGGCAGGCAGAAATCGAAACCGAGGAAGGTCGTTTAGGATGAGCGCGCACGGTCGCCGACACCTCGATCTCACTCGGGTAATGGTCCTCTCTCGCATTGACCCGGTCGAGCCGAGCAAATGTATTCCCCGCTGTCGCCGCATAATTTCCCGCCACCGTATATCGCGTAATGGTACCCGGTTCGAGTAGCGCGTCAAAGGCGATCGGACGGTAATAACAGTTTCCATTCGCATAATGACGGCCAAGGAGGGCATTACTTTTCCGTCTCTCCTATCGTTAAAAACAACGAAGCCGATGCTCGTTAGCGTCAACTTATCCCGCCTTGCGAAAAACGAGAAGCGCGTGCCAGCGGCAGGGCTACGAGTGCGCCTCGCCGAGATCTCTCCTTCGCCCCTTTTCCGCCTCGACGAGGTATTCGCGTCGACGCCCGAATCCTCCCCGTGGACGGAGCCGATAATCGGAAATCGAATTACCGGGAGGCTTAGGGAATGACGAATTACGCTCGGCGATCGCTCCCTCGAGCGAACGTTCACCTCGAATTCCTTTATGGGCTCGAGAGCGACGAGCGAGCGACCCGTTAACCGGCAAAGTATCAACCTTCGAATTTCCACCAGAGCCAAACTGCATACGCTCACGTTATAAGCCGAGTTTCAGTGACGCATGAATAATGAATGACCTCCCGGCTGCATTGCGAGGCGAGAATACGGTACTGTTACATCGGCCGAAAAGCGGGCGTGCCCGAGGAGAGCCCGTGCGAAAAGCAAGGGCGAGAGAGGCTGCCCCGATTCATCCTTCCCGCAGACGCGTTTGCCCATCAAACTCGTTCCTCGAGCTAATGGAAACACAGCGCTCTCGCGTCCCCTGCTGCTCGCAAAAGCCAACCGAAAGGGGGATGCGGAGCTAACAGAATCGAATCCCTCCTCCCGCTCTTCTGGCCGAGAGGCTCGAGCGCTCGAGCATCTTCGCGATGAACGTGAGAGATAAAATCCGCGATAAAGTCGGGGAAAAGCGAGGTTAAATCGAGAGGGTCGGCGGGGCACTCCTTCCTTCTGTCTATCCTTCTTTGGAATCCTCGCTGGAAACGCGACGCGAGCGACGACGTTCACCTTCGACGTCGCGCCGATCGGGATGCGCGGCTGGCTCGAGTGGCCGGTGGATAATGGAAACATTCGCGGGAATTAATTCCGGCAGGGGTGCAATAACAGGCCGGCCTCCGGGCACGAGGGCCGTAAAGCCCGCGGAATGGGAATGGCATTCCTAATGCATTTAGCGTGGAATGCGACTCCTACGTCGGACATTCACCGAATCGACCGACTCCGTGCCGTACTCGCTCGAGCGTGCTCGTTCCTTCGAGCGAAAAGGTGACGACTACCATTCCGTGCCGATAGGCGCAAAGCTCAATGGCGAAGGTAACGAGCGATGCCCGAGTGCCGCGAGTCGTTTCAAGACCGACGGCCGGTGCAAACTTGAGCGTGTCGTCTCTCTCCCTTTGACGAGGCAGAGCGTAAGGTAATCGGACACGGGGTAGAACTGTCGGAGCTGTTTAGAAATCGGGAAAGCGGTTGTCCACGGCCGGCCGCACGCTCCCCGCGCTCGCGTACCTTTCTATCTCTTTAACGCGGCCCGCATAGCGGTTTTCCTATGGCATCGTCCACGACTGGCCCCGCGCATTCTTGGCAGGACTACGGAATGTCGATGGCAGGCACGCGAGTAAGCGCTGCGAAAGGAAATTTTCGAAGCGCCTCCGTAAACTCAGGAAACCCGTCGTTTCGTCATCGTTTAAGGAACGATATGACTCGCGATTACCCCTCTGCCGCCTCCCCGGCCTCGCCATCGAGTTTACCGTTAAGCTCGTTACTCGCGAGCAGAATTTCTCTCGGCCGACTTAAACCCGTTTTCTCGGAGCAACGAATTTTGCATTTTCACGATGGTCGGGCAAATGGATAAGTCCGAGTTAGCCGATCCATGACCGTGGCCGTAACTCGGATTTTAACACCGTTTACAGGGGGAAAATAGGAAAGCGGTTTGTTTTCGTATCCGCCGTTATCGAAAAAGGTTGCGAGGCGTAAAGATAGATACGATCCTCCCCGCGTAAACGTGCATCGATAACTCGGACGCACCGATAAGGTTCTTTCTTCCGATCGAGATAGGCGAGCGTTCTCCGGTCGAGAGATAGGTGAGAATACCCTCGGTTATCTAACGCGATGTCGAGCGATAAATCTTCGAGATAAATAGGTACAAAGTACGCGGCTCGTATCTTCGAGGAAATCGTTCGATAAGAGGGCCGCCACGACCAAGGCCGAATTAACGAAATGGAAGCTGCGAGATGCGAGGCGCTCGAAGGAAAATAATCTCCGTGACCGAACGAATGGAGATCGGTCCGGCCGTGTGCGGGTCGAATACCGAGAGAGGACGGAGCCGTACGTCCGGTAGTTTCCAGCCAGTCGTTTCCCTTTTCTCTCGACTCGCTTCGAATTCGAGCGCGTGTGACGGTCGGTGAAACGCGAGAAGCACGTGCACGACATCAGCTTTTACCGTGAATGGCCACGGCGTACAAGGTTGGAGGACGTGTATCCGATGGCCGAGGAATACCGTGAAAAATCCTCGTGATTTTATCGCACCGAGCTGCGTTGACCCATTTACGCGTCGAAGGCATTCCTCCTTTCGAAACGACGCGACTAGAAAATCGCCGCAACCTGCCTCGCGCTCTCGCGACGCGACCCATCTTACCTACGATACCCGCTGTTATTAATTTGTTTTTTTCGGGGGACTAGACGCAAACGAGCGCTCGGGGGCGATTCGGAAGGCGTTTACGATTATAACGAGGCTGACTTATCGTTGGCGCATCCACTTTGGAGCCAGCCTAGAATACAAATACATTGGGTAGGTCGAGATCTACTTGCCGCTCAGACGCCCATGAAAGTCTGGGAAAAGCCAACCGGGGATTTATTGTTGAAAATAACGATCGTATCTCCGGGGCTTCCGGCACGACTTTCGAGGGGCGATTAGCATGAGACGCGCATTCCCCGTTGTAGAATGAACTTTCATCAACGTGCCGATTTAACCCTGGATCACTGTAATTACCCTCGTCTCCGATCAGAAGCTGCCGGTGAGAAACCCGATGCGAGGAATTCGCGTGGAAGATAACGTCCTGGCGTATAATAAAAAATCATTTTCCCTTTCTTCAGCCTCGTTCGAAGGGCGTTCTCCCGGAGGGGGGGGGAGAAAATTCGAAAGCACGCCTATCGCGCGATTTAACGGATAAAAGGTAAGAGGGCTCGCGGCGGCAAAGTCTCGGAACACATGGCGTTGATCGTCGATAACACATATTTGCTATAATTAACTGCCGATTGCACGTTCCTCGCTATGCGGCCGACTCTTACTCTCTCTCCCTCTCTCTCTCTCTCTCTCTCTCTCTCCCTCTCCCTTCCTCTCTCGCTCCTTCCCCGGGAAGATGCACCGCCGCATACCACGGCCGTACGGAGATCCTCAAAGGCTATAAGATATCCGAGTATTCGATACTCGGGTATCACGATCTTTGCCACGGGCGAAAAAATCTCCCGTACCGTCTTCCCGGCATTTTAAGAACCGGTTTAAAAGTAAATCTATTTTTTTCGGTCTATCCGCGCGCCGGAGGAGTATCTTCATCGATGCGATTCGGATCCAAGAGTACGCCTCGATCGGCGTCTCAATTCTCCGCATCCTTGGCCCGATAAACTCGCCGGGGCTCGATACCGAGAATGGAAGCGAGCGAACGCTGGTGCAAAAATTCCGCGGTGCAGAACGCGATCTCAAAGTCGTAACGGGGCTTATCGCCTTACGCGAAGACCGCGCGCAAAGATAAGAAGCATCTTCTGTGTCACGAATCAGCTTCGAGGTAGCGAGTCGGGACGTAAGTCACGGATCGGCTCGGTCCCGATCTTTGTACTTTATCCCGGCAATAATCGTTGCCCCTCCGACCATTACCTTTATCCGCAACCTCTCGGGCCGGCCGTTCGCCTATTTTTTATTTTCCAACGATCGCGCAAACAACCGACGGGCTGCCGTTTTATTGTCGCCGAGGGGACAAATAGAGCGACGAGCCTTATCTCTGGTTCGTCGTCGTTCCTTAGCGCGACATAGCTGTGCCAATACCGGCCATCTTTCGCGATAAACGCCGAGAAACGGCGCATTTCGACTTACGTCGCACTTTCACCCAACCTTTTTTTCGACCCTCGCTCTTCCAGAACTGGTTTGATTTAACGTCTATGCGGTAGCACGAGAGTGGCCAACGTTTTTCGCGGCGCGTCGATGGCACGACCGTCGATGTACGCGCCCCCGCGTGTCGATCGTCACACCGATTTATCCGAGAGGCCCGGAAAATATTTGCCAAAGAGATACTTCGAGTCGCGGCCCCCTCCTTCGGAGTACTTCCGCCCCTTCGGGGTCTATTCGAGCGGTCTCGTGGCGGAGGCATTCGTTCGGGCCGAGGAGTCCCAAACGTACGACTCCCAAGACCCTACGCGTCTCGCAAGGCTCCTCGAGGCAGCATCGTCTACGAGCAACGATCCGCACATAGGCGACGCGTGTGCCGTCTGGTTTCATTTCACATCCGCGGGACTCACGGTCTAGCAAGTTTCGCCTCGGTCGCTGACCTTTCCCTCTCTCCTCTCCTCCCTCTTTCTCCTCCGCTCCTTTCCACCGTGCCCTTCCCCTCTGCCCCCTTCGCTCGGCCACTCTCGCATTCTTTCTTTCTCTCTCCCCTCCGGCCCTCTCGCCTCTCGCCTCTCGCCTCTCGCCTCTCTCCAACCCCTGCCCCCGGTCCTCCTACTCTCTTTCCCCAACTCTTTCTCGCTCTCCGTCTGACTTCTTTCCCTCGGCACGGCCCCCTTTTTCTTCCTCTTCCGCCTCCCGCCTCGAGACCCGCTATCTTTCTCTCCGCTCGAGCCCGACTCCTCCTCCACCTCTCGATCCCCTCGATCCCTCTCGCACCCACCTGCCGGCCCGCGACATCTCGATTTATGGACCGGCGAAAACGGAGGAAAAATATCTAAATAGATAAATAAATAAATCGACAAAGGCCTTCTGCCTTCTGCCTTCTGCCTCGAACGTTTTCGAGTCGTTGACGGGGAAGAAGGAGTCGGCCGGTCGTTCCGAGATCCTTCCGCGTGGAAAAAGGCGGACGATCGGTGGGGTGCGCTTACGCCCAATGCTCGGTACTTCGTCGATCCGTGATAACGAAGAGGCGCGAGAACGAGGTCGTGCGTGAGAGAGGAAATCGATCGATCGATGGTCACCGGCTTTCCGCCATCGGCGTGCGAACGCCAAGGAATCCCGGAGAGAAGCTCGTATTCGGCAAGGCAGCTGCCTCACCCTCCCAGCCCTTTCGAGACGCGAGGGGGATCCTGCCTTCCGAGAACTGCGGCCGGATACCTTCCTAATTACTCCGGGGTTGAATTCCTTCGATCGTAACCGCCTGGGAAGAGCCCCTGGCGAGCCACGGCTGCTTTTAGGGAGTTACGGCTCTCCAGAGGCTTCGATCGGGAGGATCGTCCGGTCCGGCAGGTCTGTTTTCGCGGATTACCTTTACGAGCAACGAAATCGCTGCTCCGCGGACGTCGCCGCGTAAATCGGATGGTTGCGCAAGGCTTTGTAGGGTAACCCGCTTCGTTCTCGGCAAGAACGAGCCCGGGTAATTACCGCCTCGCGTCCTCTAATCGCGATTAATGGAAAGTCTTGCGCGAGGAGCATCGCTATCGGCATCGTGGATGCAACGCGGCGATCGGACGAGGCCGAGAAAGACATCGGCAGGATTTTGCAGCGGGGATAATCGAGTAATGGCATAATGGAACGTTTCGCTCTAGGCGAATGGAAAGGACGAGCCAGGATGGTAATGAAAGAAGGAACGTAATTCGCGGATGCGTCGAGCGTACGAGGAATCGTCGAGGAGGAGCGGGACCGAGACCGCGATATCCCCGATATTACGAAACGCCTGACTTTTCCCTCGAATAACTTTCCATACGCGAGCGCACGCACGATCGATTTGTCACGAGCCGAGATTTTCCTCGCTTTCTACGCACAGCCGGTTAGGCGCGAGGCGATTACCGAAACCTTCGCGGAATGTTTGCACTAGCCGGTGATCATCCTCCAGAAATAGCGCGTGTCCTTTCCAGCCGACGAGGTGGGAGGCGAGATCGTCATCGCGAAGACCGAGGCGCGATAAGGCGGTGATCGATACGCGTGGCATTTAAAGCCACGCCAAATTCGACGTCGGTTTGGGCGTGGCGGCCGTAAGTGCGGCGTTTAGTATTATAGCCTCTCGAGTTTCAAGGAGGATCGAGAGAAGTCTCGTTCCAGGCTGCAAGCGTCGTTTGACGAAACTCGAGGATCTTGCCTTCTCGCGGCACTCGAGAGCTTCGAGTGCGAGGGCTTGTGGCATTTTATCTAGCCGTTCGAAGTCTCGAGCGGCGGACGCGCGATATCGGCCCTCGATCGTAATGCGATTGCCCTTAATCGAATCTCCCTCCGCGCACGACGAAAGCGGCATCAAACGAAGCACTGTTGGCCGTATCGCTCTATAATAGCGGAGAGAACGTCGCGAGGATCCTCGTCGCGTATAAGGCTGAGCTCATCGTCGCTTTTGCGTTACGAGTTTTACCCCCTCGCCGCGAAAGGAAAAAGGGAGCGGGCGAGCGACGTCTCGTGGACGAGATCGCGTACACCGTACCGTTACTCGCGCGTGGCAAAAAAAACCTCGAGAAACCTCGGTACGTTTTCCCGAAGCACGATTCATTTTCGCCCCTTTCCCGGCACCCACCTCACGGCGGCCTCATGCGCCGTAAGTAAAACCATTATGTCATAAGCCAGGAGGCACGGAGGCCATTCACGAAGAATTTACAGTTGCCGAGCTTCTCGGCGGGCCTGCGCACGCTACGGAGGCGTAACGCGTACGGGAAACCACCCGTGACCGCGCGACAAAATCGTGGATTCTCCGGACAAGATTATCGCGCGGCAGATTAAAACCTCCTCGACGGTAGCGCAGAATTTATCCCCCTGCTCCGGAGAAACGGCGACTCGATATTCTCACGAGCAACTTGTCCGCGTCGGAGTCTGAGCGGGTGCTCGGATTTCAAGTACGCACCGAGCAACTTTGTCGCGAGCGTTAAACCGAAAAGCGGTTTCCGTTGCGTGGAACGTTGATATCGCGCCGATCCTTCCCTCTCGAGGCCTCGAGTGGACGCGACTCGAGACGCTCGGGGGGCTCGGGAAAAAAGAAGCGGCGCTCGAGAAGGAGCATTACCTTCGTATGGAGAAACGCCAACGACTTGTTCACGTTCTCGATTTTGTGTACTCGCATGCGCCCGTTGTTGGGCTTGGCCAATCGCTCTCCCGAGATGATTTCCAGCAGTTTCAGCAGCTTCTTGCCGTCGGCCAGATCCGTGAATAGGTCGTCCACCTCCATACGTGCCTAAAGACGAGGGAAAAAGAAGGTGGAACGTTAGAGCGTCTTCCGATGCGAGCCGGATCGCGATCCGAGCATCGAGGCGTACCGACCTTTAGGAGGAAGGAGTTGATCCATTTTGTGAACGTCTTCTTCTGGATGTGCAGCCGTTCCTCCTGCAGGGCCTTTATGCGGCCCTGCTCGAACTTGAGCACGTCCTCCCTCTGAGTCATTCTCTTCTGTATGTCTGGCCCACCCCTGTATCTGTCGACTCTCGGTGGCGGATATGTAGGGCAGAATTCGAGGTAGGAGCTCCTTCTTTGGGATGCGCCGCCGAGCCCAGCGCCGGGCACATACTGCGCCCCTGAAATAAATATCGCTCTCCGTCAAAGACTGGAGCGCGGAAGTTCTGGTCGCACGTGGCAGGAGGGGGTGCTCGTCCAGGATGCGTGGAAATAGCGGAGAGCGCGCCGGAATACCCCTGGGGAATGTCCCCGAGGTGCTACCATACGAGTCCTTCGTCGTTCGAGCGCGCGGAAAAAGAGATCCCATCGAAGAATCCCGATGACGCGCTTCAAAATCCTTTTTCGCTCGCTCACGAGTCAAATAAGCGACATCGCCATCGCGTCCGTATTTATTCGTCCGGCCGTACGTTCTTTCGAGGCACCAAAAAGTTTATGACGGTGAGTACAGTGGCAATAGTGACGATAAAGTCGGGACAATAATCTCGCCGAGTCACCGGTCCGACAAGAAACGAGCCGTTGCCTCGGGCAAACGTGCTCCGCACTTGCTCTTGTTTATTTCGAAGCGTATCGCGCGCTTCTCCTCGAACGGGGCAATGCGCGCATTCCTCCTCCTTTTGCAACGCTAAAACGGATTACGCCTTGAACGTTTACAACGTTAAACGCGATCGAGGCGTGGAAAGTGCCTCTCTCGTCGGCCAACCTCGTTCCTGGCCGCTCTCAAAAATCCCTATCGACGTTATTAACGAAGTCGTAAACCTAATGGAAACTCTCACGATCGTACCCCCTTTGGATCCTTATCGGCCTCGCGATGGAACAGGCGCGAGCGAGCACGCGCGGCTCGTAGCTTTTCCCATTCGCTTTAAATCGGAAAGAAACGCGGCTCTCGCGGGGCTTTCGGAGTGCGCGATGGGAAACGAGTCGAAAACCAACGTTCCCGTTACTCCACCGCTGGTGCACCTTATGGTCGTCGGTGCAGAAACTCGATGGCGAACGCTAAAGTCCGTTTTAGGAAAGGTCGCGGATTTTATCGGCTCACTTCGGCCGGCCTTTTACCGGTGCGCCACGCGAACAATTAATTTATTCGCGAATTCTACGCGTCGTGAGGAACGACGTGCCCGTTCTCCGCTGTCGGCGCGATTACACATTGCAGGATCGGAAATACGGCGTGGCTTACCATTATCGCCGCTCGCTAAGTACGCGCTGGCACCATTAGATTTAAAAGGAAAGCTATCGGGGATCGCGCGTATAGTCGTTGAACCATCCCTATCGTCGTACGCGTTCCAATATTACTCCTATAATTAGGTAGGTAGTTTCCTTCGAGCGCTTCGCTCGATAAAGATATACCTAATTGGTGTTTTGGTTAATTAATTCCACGACACCTCGATTGCCCGCGTGTCGTTAAACTTGCGGAAAACAACATTTTCTCCCCCCGGCTATCGAGCGACAAAGTGGATAACGTAATAATGACGGACGATTTCCGATAAATGGTATCGCAATGTATTTATCGTGAAAACGTTCAAAGGCGCGCACTCCGCTAATACGCGTCGAGTAGAATTTCAATAACGCGCGAAGTCGGATATACGAGGAAGTTTTCGACGGCTTTACGAAAGACCGATTACCGCGAATGTACTTTCGTGTCGTTCTACGTAACGGCGATAATGCGTCGCGGCGGAGAAACGAGAATGTCGTACGTTGAGTCGTAGCGAGAGTAACGTCACGTGGCGCCGAGTAAATGTTAGCGTGAAACTAATTCTGGGCCGTACTCCGTAGTTTATTTGGAGAACGACATAGCGTCGGGGCCGGAAGGAGTGTGTATTTTTCTCGTTTCGTATCGCTATTCGGGAATACGAATTTCCTGCGAGAAGTCGCGGCTTTGTTTAACACCATCGTGGAACCGAAAATGGTGATTCTTTAGCGAATACTTTCTAAAGCGTAGAAATCTCGTAGCCGACAGGCGCACCGCCGATGGGCACGCTCGTTTGCACCAGGAGGGCAATGACAAGCGGGGAACATCGTCGATTTGATTAGAGTACTTAACCGCTTGGTGCTGGTACACGTCGTTTCTAACCCGTGGAAATCATGTAACGCGGTTGTAACGCGCGTACCGAGAATTCTTCGAGCGTGACGCTCGGCAGTACATATCGCGTCCCGTGCTTGCACCGATACATTCAACTCGATACTCTCTTTGCGCCACAAAATCTCAGAATCGAGGGATTAACGTGGGCAAAACGAGACCCTCTGGGATCTCAAATCCATTGAAAATCAAGGGAAAATAGAAGTAGAGCGATCTCTCAAAAATAAGTCTACGTCAAGGCGGTGGATGATTCGCTTCGAGGAAAAATAAAAGTCAAAGCAGATGCCAGATGGAATTCCACGACGATGAGCGTGACTGATACCGGTTACGATAAATTCGATACACAATAGCTCGCAACGGATTAAAGTCTAATCGGTACGAGGCATACCGAAGATCGCCTTATCGGTTCAGATAAGAGAGTAGATAGGCGTGGTTATGGCAAAGCGATCATTCGCCATGTCGGACCGAGTAGAAAAATCGCGAAGAATCTCGAGCTACCATTGCGCTCTACAAACGATTATTCATCGCTTCGTTTATAGTCAAGTGGAGTCACGGTCCGCGAGAGATACAGCCGCCCAACATCGTTTAATATACATTTTACGAATGTTACTAATCGTATTATAAAGCCTCTACGACGGAAATGAAATTGAAGGTTCAAATACGTTCGACGGTGTAAAATAAGGGCAAGATTCATCGCCCAATCGTATCGAGGAACTAATCGCGACAGCTCGCAAAGGTGACGAATGCGAAAAACGTGAGAAAGGCGCTCCTTAAAATGGTCGTGGATGGATTATTTTACTACACTCGTGACACGGTTATCATTTCCACGGCTACATCGATAACACGAATGCTGGATTAGCGGATTAAATTTCACGATAGACTGCACGTAACGGTAGCGTTTAGGACTAAATTCCGCACTACACTCGTACGTGGCTTTGATCCACGAATGATTCCGCGTAAAAATGAATGCTCGAACGTATATTTACCGTGGTAGGCCATCTCCGAAAGTCCAAATCGACGAGGAAAGCGGCACCTTTCTCAATGCTCTCGATCCTCCGACGAAACTACGCTCATTCTCGACTTTTTTCTGCACTCGACGCGAACCGTGCGGAAGGCCGTTTAAACGCCGTCCAACGGTGACACCCAACTGATTCAGCTGTTAGGCAAAGACCAGTGACAGGACTCTTATCACGTATCGCGTATGTGCTATGTCGGCCGGCCGTTTATGTAGCACAGGCTGAATGCGAGTATTCGTGCAGGACCCATTGGCGTAGAAGCCGCTCTACCGCTGAGGAACTACGCGTTCTTACGTAACGAGGCCCTACTTTCGGCCATTTCGCGGTTCGAAGCGCAGGTCGTGTGCCGATGCTGCGCGGGAACGACGTCGAGGACCCAAAGAAGTGGAAACGACCGTTCGAAAATTGCTCTGCATACGATCGCTTTAAGGGGACTTGGAGGAGACGATGCGACATATGGTTCATCTAAATTCTCGACTCGTCCTGTCCGAAGCTCGTAGGTCGTCTCGGCGACTCTTTTCAGCGTCAAAAAAGCACGAAGCCCGGCCACTTTGGTATGCAGCTCTCGAGACAACGTGCCGAGGACATTAGAGACTCGATTACGCGTCTTTCTTGGTAATCGGCGATCTTTCATTTTTCTCATCTCGCATCACCGAACGTATTCGGTATTTCGCTTTTAAAGATCGCGAGCTCGTCGGGAATACAGAACGAGAACGTGATATTCGGAATTTAGCGAAAGATTCGCACGATGTGCGACGTGCGAATTTTCCAGCGACCGGAGGTCGAAAATTCGAATCTCTCGAGGGGTCGTCAATGCAGCCGGAAGCCCGAGATTACGCCGGAAATACGGTGAATGCGCCAAAAGGAGCAACTTGTCCGGCATTCGGGATTTATCGGGGTAAAATTGCAAACCGGCCGATCGTTAAATACCACCGCGAATGCGGAGAATGCCCTGGATGTTATTTTGACGTGCACGGTGATAATTTAGCTTTAACGACTATTAAATTGGATGGCAAGCGCGGAAGTGGAATACCGCGAGGCAGGCACGCGTTTCGCGGCGAGGGGACGAAGGACCAAGATAAATCGAATAGCTCTAATCACGAAGCGGTTTAGCTCGCGCTTTCCCCTTTTTATAATTCACATTAAATAAACAGAATCGCCAAAGCCGTGGCTCGATTGCCAAGCGCCTCTCTACCCCCTCCAGAAAAGAAAGAAAAAAACTCCCAACGGCGCCTCATTTGCGCGAGGACGGGAGGTGCGTAAAAAGAAACGTCGAATAAAAAAGTAGGGGGGTTCTCGAACTCCGAGGCACGGATCGTACCCGATGGATCGGTCGGCCCCGATATATCCGAGCTAAGGACTCGCTCGATGACGTTAAAAGGGGCATTGTTGCCGGCAGGAAGCGCGAAATTGCACCGGAAATACGGTGAACGCACCGAAAGAGAGAAGAGGAAGGAGAAGAGCGAGGCGGGCCAGGTGAAATCGGAGCCGTCTCACTATCGGCGCTCTCCTCCTCGGGCCGAGTCGAAACAGGAGAGCCCGTTCCATTGACATCGATAGTCGAGCCAAATCGTTCGGGCGCTACCAAGCTGTACACGTGCGTTCAAAATGTGCGAGGAGGTTCTCCAAGTTCAAACGCTCTGACGACATACCTATATTTGGTCGCTGACCGGCGTTTCGTGGGATAATACGCGGTGGCACCGCTTTTCGATGACGCCCGATTTACGTCACGCTGCGATCTCGCCGCTCAAAGGAGCGGCCGAATGGCGGCGACTCTTTGGAAAAGGAGCAAGCGCCATGGCGAGTGGCTCTCGGGGAATCGCCGATGGAACGTGTCGTACTCGCTCGAGCGATGCTACGGCTCGCGACATCGATGATCGACCTGTCGTCGGCCCACCATTATTCTTCCGAGAGGCAAAGTCGAGGACCTACTTACACGTGCGCTTCGATACGTGGAAAAGTTCAATGTCCCGAACGCGGAATTATCGCGATTCGCCGACACCAAGATCGATCTTGATCGGGGATCGATACCGACGAGGGGAGAGTAAGTTGGTTGGAGGAACTCGGAATGCCCGACCGGCACTGCGGCCGGTTTTCATAGTCTTCCTCCCTTGCGTTTGGCGCAGCCGTGTCGCACGGAAACCGTATACGTGACCGCCGAGGCTCCTATGTAACGACCTTAGGGGTGGCTTTTCTAAGAGTTCGAGAACGAGCGAGCCGGCTGCTAAACCCGCCGGGGAGCTTGTATTCCAGATTCCTGATTTATACCTCTTCTGGGAACTCTCTCCCCGTGCTTCTCTTCCTCCTTTTTTTCCACTCCCTTCCTTTTTCGGGGATCTTTGGATCTTTGTAGATTTGTGGATACGTCTTGTCGGAATTAATCCGACAAAGTTGGAAAGAACGCTTTACGATCCGTGAAACGCGGTAATGAACGTACGGTGCGAGAATAATTACTTGTCGATAGCATCGAAATTCTCTGTAAACGCATTTGAGACTGGCCCGCAACTGTCCTCCGCCGACGATTACGATACGAGAGAAATGCCAGCGACCAAGGACGAAGCAATTTTCCACTTGCTAATCCGAGCGTCGGCGAAATTCATCGCTAAAATTAACCCCAATAAGTGTACCCTATAAGTTTTAATTAAAGGACAGGCCGAGTTTCCGGTAAACAAGAACGATCGTATCTGCCCCAAGGCTTTAAACCGGGGCTGCGCGCGCTATAGAGCTGCGTACTTGAACGCGTACAAAGTAAGGTATAGCGAGGAGAACGATTATCATCCGCCTTGGAGAATTTTCAAAACAAAAGCCCGTGAATAGAACTCGAGAAGTCTTCGATCGTAGAATAATCGAATACGATCTCGTTGCTCGATGGAAAATGACATGGATCGCCGGTGTAATCGACGTGAGGTTTGCACAATGACTCGTTCATCGTGGGCCTCTTGCGGGAGGAGTACGGGTTTGCGAATAGCCGTGCATGGGGAAGTCGGTGTGCGGCCGAGAAACAACGACCTCGCTGTTGGATGCAGGAAAACGCTTATTACGATAATGATGGAAAAAGAAATAATTATTTAAAGCGACCTTTTGCGTCGTCCCGCCGGCATTTAGGATTGCAACATCTGTAGGTCAAGTACGTTCGCACGCCTACCACTGAAACTTCGACGGTAATGATTTCGTTGCTCCGCGACAAAGATATTGGAAATGGAGATCTTCGTCCTTTGCGCGATGGGCAATTCGGAAAGTGGAGATTCCAACGAGAGGTCGAGGCGAGTTTCCACAGCTCCCCTTCCTTCAAAAACATCTGGCTTACGTCGTACGCAACTCGCACAGGATTTTGCAAACGATATTTCCTGCTCGATGATTTCACAGATACGTTCCTCAAAGATTTGGTTTCGCGACAAAGCTCCGACTTAATTACCGTGCTGAATGGCTTGGCCCGTTACGGTGCGCGAATGAATCACTGAACTTCCTGCCAACGTTAGGATTCATAACTTTCACGAAATGAGATTGAGTAAGAGTTTCCACGAGACAGGCCATGCGTGGGGTGCGAATAACGAGGGGTGTCGTAAAACGAAGAACTTCCAGATGTTTGGAAAATACCTAACTCCTCGAAACTCCTCGTATCGGCACGTGCGACCTTTCGAGGCGTGCTCTTTCGGCGCCATAACTGGGGGAAATCGGAGAAGGCCTTTGCTAATTACCGGAATGAACGTAACTTTATGAGACGGACAGAGACTCGAGATGCGCTTTGAATTTCGTCCACGTTGCTCTCTTCTATAAACGTGGTAAAATCGAATCGATTTTTGCGTCGAATCGCCGATCCACGGCAAAGCGTACGTCGAACGTCCTCCGTCTCTTCGTTCCCAATCAAATCCGATCGCCTTTGCGGCAATGATAAATTTGCTCGATACCCAGATGGTTCGTGGAACACGATCGTCTGGAACTCTGTTCCTACGTTCGTGTGCGAAGTTTACTTCGACGATATGAATACAATGCAGTCGGGATAATCCGGGCGCGCTGAGAAGCAGGCGATTTGAATTTCGATGAATAGAGCCCTTGCCGAACAGAAGTTGTCGGTCGTATCGATGTCTCGATGGGAAATGATATACGCGTGCTTCGTGCGACGAATCGCTATCAGGCTCGATGAGAACGTCGGTGGTTCTCCGCGAGAAACGATCGCCCATCGTTGTCAGGATTGGGCCTTCCGACGTACGACCTCTTTTTCCAGGCAGGAAATCGACGGTCGAGCCGCGACAATCTAAATTTCTGCATTCATTTTTCCAAGCTACTTTCTACGTAACGGTTTAAAAGCACTGGGGCCCCACTTTCGACGAGCATCTTAGAATCTGGTCTTTCGAACGTCTTCGGAAGTACGTCCGCCACTTTGGGCCCGTAGAACGTTGCAGAGCCTCGCATTAACGGGATTGCAATTTCAATAGGATTGTACGGGCCAGTGCACGATATGCGCTCATTAGGCGGAAAAGTCCGAGTTCGTGTCGGCAAACCGTTAGACCTTGGTCCGTTACGCCGCGTAATTTTTTGGAAAAAGTTTTACGAGATGCCGGAGAAAATACGAGCTTATTAACGTACGGGGAGAAGAAATCGGGGCGAAGCATCGGGATATTTTTGGAAGTACCCCGACCCGGATCCATCGATCGCGTTATCTTATCGCGGCTTCTACGTTAATTGCTTCAGATAAACGACACGACCGCACGTTCCTTTATTTTCCCCTTGTTTCTCTCGTTCACCGTCTTTTCCTTCGCACGCTCGATTTTTGCCACCTTTCGGTACGTGGCCCGTTTCGCTTCCGTAATCAATTACGCGATTCGTTCCCAAATAATGAGCTAACGATGCGTCAAAATTTATCATCGATTCCGCGAGGGTTAATTGAGCGTTATTCGCGAAAGGCTCTCGGTCCTTTAGGCCAACCTGGATCTCTCCGTTCCACGGCACACACGAGTATACTCTTTCGCACGACACGGAGACCGTGCGTCTCGCGCACTTTTCTCACAGTCAGTAGGTCTTACCTTCTCTCCGTAGAATAATGGAATTACCAATAATTCTCAGCGTGACATCACAAAAGCGCCAACCGGTTTTTAAAAGAACCTCGACTCGCGTAAAAGAAGGGAAAAAATCGCCGGAACCTGTTTGTCCACGTTAAAGGTGCCCATTGTCTACCGGCATTAACGCGAACGATACCTGCGTAACTTTCCAGCACGTTCGAAGATTAATAAACGGCAAGAGGAGCAGCTACGTTGATCCGAAGTAACGAGCGCGAGGCTCGAGGCTCGACACGGAGGCTCCGCGATTTATGAGATTTGCCCAACCACGTAGAACGATATTCCGCAAGACAGTTTCCTCGTAAAAGAATTCCAGCTCGCGCCCGCTCGAGACTCGCTCGGGGAAACGTTCTACGAGTAATTAATCGAATCAGGACAAAAGCCGCTACGGTCGACAGAGCCTCGTTTTCGCGAACGGTGGAAGCTCGATTCGAGGGAAGGCCCGCGGTACGTAAATCGAACACCTCCTCGAAGCCGTTTTATTTACGAGCGCGCAAATCGATATACTCCCAACGATTTGTCATTCTCCTTTATCACCTGTTCGCTCAACCCGTTCCTCCCGTCTCCGATAGCGCTCTCCCTCCCTCCCTCTTCGCCTCGTACCCGCTCAAAGTCTTTCCGCATCTCGGGGAGAATTCGATCGTCCTTGTGCCCCGACGATTCTACGTAGGAAACGTTAGATGCTCGGACTCTCTTTCTCTCTCTCCCTCTCTCTCTCTCATAGTCCGATGGCGCGAAAGCGGCAGGATAATCGCGGAGCGAGAGGAGCACGTGGCCACGGGCTCGATTCAGCGTGACATTCGGTTGGAAAGGTCCCCGGTCGTCCAGGATATTCCGGTCTCGCCGGCGGCCTAGCTGGACGTTTTGCGAGGTCGCGAGTTTATCGTGCCTCTAAGAATGCGCCGCACGTTCGGCACGTCTAGTGGAACTACGGTCGCTTTCGAATCCCCTGGAATTCCGCGTCGCCTCCGCTCCTCCTGCTCGCCGCAAAACCGTAACGAGTTGCCGAGGAACGAACCTTCGGGAAATAATCTGCGGCTTTGCCATTGAACGACGTCCAATCCTAGCGCCCTATCGGCAACGCTTCGCACGCCACACGAGAGCCCGCTTCCAAGAGGAGGTTTTGCGTCGAAGCGATATCCGTCTAATTCTTCGCCTCGCAACCTCGATAATAGTCCCCCGATATCGCGATCTCGGAAATCGTGAGAACCAGGTAAACGGACGTTCTTGTCCTCGTAGACGCGAATGACGAGTGGAGAAAATTCCAACGGCGACGAGCGTCATCCACGACGAGCGCGATCGATTTTCCTCGTCGAGTCTCCGGCAGGTGCCCGGCCGTACCGAATCCGTGCCTTTGGCGGGGCAGCCGATACTTTTCTCGCGGTCGTTCGTAAATCCAGGATCGACGGAAAGCGGGAATCGGTCGGTGGGCCTTGAAGTCTGTAACCGGAGTCGTTCGGTTCGTCCGTCTCGACTCTCAGGACTCGTCGAGGATCTCCCTTCCTGCTCCCTCTCGGGCTCGAGGGGAGAGGCAGCGCAGGCGGCGGCCGATGCTGGCGATGCCGGCGATGCTGGCGGCGGGAGAGACGAGAGCCCCGAGAGCGGTCCGGCAACTCCACAGAAAACGTGCACGCGGGCATACGTGCGAGAAACGTACGATTTCTTAGCTTGTACGCAAGCTACCGCACGCACACCAGCTTCCGTGCGCGAAGCCAACCGGTTAAAGGCCGTTTCACACCGCCGACAAATGTCACCTTGCTGTCAATCCTCGGTATTTACGTCCAACCTCCCCCTTCCCGCCCTCTTCTCCCCGCTCCCGGCTTTTTGCGAGAGGAGCCTCTCTCCGAAAGATTCGGAATCCTCGATGGGATACTTTCGACCGGAGCCGTGCCATTTTACGCGCGATTTGCGAAATCTACGGAATTGCGAAGGCTAGAGGAGATTGGTACTTCCTCTGCGTCATCGCGGAAGAACGATGAATCGTAGGATAATTAAAGAGGCGACTCGATCGAAACAATCGCTTCGAGGAAATTCACATTACGCGCATCCAGCGGCGCGTAACGATGAGAGTACGCTCGCCGATTTTCGGTTGGAAGCGAGAGGCTCGCTCGTACCCTAAATATTTACGAGTTAATCCCCTTCGTAGGTCCCGGGAGGTTGGTCTGGGGGAGCGCTTTCGACGGTCTAAACGGGCCTTAAGCCGAGGAGGCCGATCGGGGAAAAAGGAGGAGGCCCATTGAGAGTTACGGTATTCTTCGAGTACGAACCGGCGCCCTGGAGGGGCTTATTAGAAACTAGCGCGGCACGCGTAATATTATTCTTTGAGGAAGGCAGGAAGGTGCGTTAAGGCCGATCAAACGCGGGGTACCGTTCGAAGCAGGATCGAAGTCCGCTCCAATTTCACGTACACTAACGCCCGTGAGCGCCCGTTATAATCGTCCCGAGAACTCGTTCGAAGCCGTGGAAAAGGAAAACTCACGAGCAACCGCCGTCTCGAGCCTTTTTCAACCTTTTTCAACCTTTTTCGAGCGCGCGCATTCCTAGCGCGATAACTTGGAGGGTGCACAATGCGCCCTTTTGTATCCCGAGCCGGCGCGGTGGCTCCGTGGGCCCTTCGATGCTTGCCAAACCATTCTGCCCCCGACAAAGGTAGCGCGAGCGAAATGGGCCACTTTCCGGAGGCCTTCGTCGGTTCGTTATCCGAGAAACGCCTTGGGAAATAAATCGAGTTACGCAACGCGTAAGCCGCGGCCGAGCACGATGATCCGACCGGCTTATTAATAAGCTGTTTTTTTACAATATGCTCGCCTATCGTTTTGTGCGTCTTATCGTCTTCCGAACGCGCCTACGAATACCGTAAACGGACAGCGGCCAAGCCTTGCGAAATGCGCGCTTTTATTCGCTCAAATGTCTCACTTTGTATCGCGTTGCAATTAAGTAACGACGTCGCGATGTCCAGAGGCGACTCGTGGCTGACCAGCGAGGATCCCGCTCCTTCGGGAGTCCCCGCCGTCTGCGCCAAATCTCCCACGTGGCTTCTTCCACTATCAAAATTTTTCAACGCGTCGCAACAACGTTCGCTCTCGAGGAAACGAGATTCCAGTCTCTTCCGAAATCTTCGAGAATGCCATCCGCGATACTTCTTAAAATTAGGCTACGCGGTGAAAGACAAACCGCGGTAGAATCGGCCAAAAATCTAATCTCGAGGAGATCCAAATCTCGAGTACCGAACGTGTATCGGATCGTCGATCGGATTTACGATATTTACATCGACGGTAGAATCGGTAAACCGGAAGTTTTGAGTCCACGGGCCCGCGAGAGATTTCCACGCGAAAGGGGGTCGTTTCCTGGCAGGTAGATCGCGAGATCCATGTGCTCGAGGATTTCCGTCGTACCTGGAAGCTCGTTGCGTCACTCCAGAGTAGGTGACAGGGTTTGTACGCACCTTGGCTGCGTGTGTTTGGCCCTTATCCAAATAACAGGATTCTCGCGGGATCCACCGGGTGCACCTGGTCGTTCGAAATCTCGTAACACTGGAGAATCCACCAAAGAACACTACGAGTCTTTCGTATCGGCCTGCTGCACACGCGCACGAAAATTTCCCGAGAATGCACCGCCTCTAGGAGCACACGCCCGCCTTCGTTTCGTGGTCGTTACTGCGTCCTCGGGCCGAGACAGCCACGGTTCTTCGCCTTCGCTAACACGGCCCCTTCTTCTTCTTCTTCTTCGTTCCTTTCCTCGCAGCCCTTCCCCGAACCCTCCACGCTCTCTGCCCCACTCGCGCCATTCGACTAACCCGCTTCTTGTCCATCCAATGCCATCTCTCCTTAGACGCTTGGACCCTACCCGATCGTTCCAAGTCGCTTCGTCGATAATAACCGCAGATTTCTTACCGTTTTTCTGCCTCCACCCATGGATTTCTCTTTCCCGCAACCCAAGACTGATATTTTGCATTTTGGATCGAACCACGATCAGGACCCTTTTAGTAGGTGGAAAATTTGTTGGTACCAGGGATGTGAAGTATCGTATCGAGAGTAGAGGAGAAGTATGTGCGAGTTAGGATAAGTTTTTCACGGCGAATGAGGCTGGAAAGTTAATGAGGTCTCGCAATATTTAGGGTTCCATGCCTTCGTGGAACGCGAACGATGTTAGCGGAGTTTAAGGGGGTGCGGTAACGAGGGTAGTGATCGATAATTTTAACGTCGTGTACTGCGATTACCCCATACCGATGGTGGATTTTTATGGCACGTTAATGTTTCTCTTTTATCGTGTCCGAGGAAGAGTAAGATCCTTGATTTTATTATCGATAATATCTCTCACAACCCCGAGGATTGAGCAAACGTACATACGTTCGTGCATGGAGGGTTACGCGTTGTGCCTCCTCGATGGCCGAACGGAACTTTAGCTGCCATCTTCGTCCAAGGATCGGGACCAAGTCTCGCGCGTGTGCCACGGTAAAAGCGATCCACGATTCTTTTCTTCCGCGCCAGTCTTCGATCGGTGTGTATCATGAGTTAACCTATTCTCTATGAGTTAATAGTCAAATGTAAATAATGGCCAATACGGAATTTTTTAATAACGTTATAACGACGATAGAGGAGAACACGCGCCATCCAGAAAAGTTCTTGAGGTATGTGCACGATCGATTATGGTCTTCTCGCTATTTTATTATCAAGTACGTTTTTCTGTAAGGAGGCATGTTTATCGAAGCATGTATTTGTCTGATAAAATTTGTATCATTTGGTTCCTTTATATTCTAGGAAAGGTAATGAATCGTTTCTTCTATTTTTTGTAATATATATGTACCCCTTACCTCGCTCCGTGTATCTTTCTGTATACATCCCCAACGCCGCTGTCTCACCATCGTACATTGGATTGCAGCGTACAGGATAGAGCAGCCGTAGATTTTAGAAATTGCGTAAAAAGTCTCTATGACTTTACCAAGGAGCTTACGCGTAGAGAGACAAACGCATTGCCAGAGCTCGTAACCGAGGGCTTCGACGAAGAGCAGATTTGGCAGCAGCTAGAATTGCAAAACGAAGGGGAATTGGATCACTTATTGGGTAGCGTGTCAAAACTTTTGGCTACCAAGAAAGAGCTGACTCTACCGGTCGATTCGACCAAACCCAAAGAACCCGAGCGTACAGCAGAGGATTCCAAGGAGGACACGGATCTCTCGGACGAGGAGTCCATCGAGGATGACGACGCCGCACCTCCTAAGAGAGCCAAGAAGCAAAGCGCAAAAAGGCACAAGAGCAAACCCTCCATAGTAGACGACAAATTTTTCAAATTACAAGAATTGGACGAATATCTGACCAAAGAGGAAAAGAAGCAAACAAAGGTCGGAGAGCAAGAGCAAAGCGAGCAGGAGTCCGAGGACGAGTCCGTAGATCTCTTTGACGATTTTTCGGAGGACGAAGAGGAGGATACCGACGAAGCGAAATTAGTGAAATACGCGGACTTTTTCGACAATCCGCAAAGCGAGGACGAGGGACGCAACGAAAGCACTGCCGAGCGCAACCTCGCAACGGACGACGATGACTCCTTGCGGAATAGCGACGAGGAGGACAACGCCGAGGAGGAGGGCGGCGAGGAAAAATACAAGTCGCCCGCTAAGAGGGTCAAGTTCAATCTCACAAACGATTCCGACGAGACCGACAGCTTGGAGAACAAATCTGGCGAGAGGAAAGACGATGCGAGGTCCGGCAAATCGTCGTTGGAGATGCGCCGGGAACGATTGCAGAAGAAAATCGGCGAACTGGAGGAAGAGGCGCTCGCGGAGAAGCCCTGGCAGCTGAAGGGCGAAGTGAGCGCGAGTAGCAGGCCGCAAAATTCGTTGCTCGAGGAGTTCGTAGAATTCGACGTGACGACGCGGCCTGCGCCGGTGATCACCGAGCAGACCACGCTAAGGCTGGAGGACATAATCAAGCAGAGAATCAAGGACAAAGCGTGGGACGACGTCGAGAAAAAATTCAAACCGGTGGAAACCCCCCTGGAATACAAGAAGAAACTCATCCTGGACCAGGAGAAGAGCAAGGAGAGCTTGTCTCAGATTTACGAGAAGGAGTACCTCAGGCAAAAGCAAGCCTTAGACCCGGAGAGCAAGGAGCGCGAGGAAGAGGAGCCAAAGTTGCACGTAGAGATTCGGGAGATGATGCACGGGTTATTGTCCAAACTGGACGCCTTGTCAAACTTCCACTATACCCCCAAGCGCGTAAGATGGTTTTATAAAATCGTTATCGAGCTGCCTTCGATCCCAGCTTGGTACTTTGGCGCGGGGTAAAACGGTTTGCGATTTTATTCTAGGCCCAACCGGAGCTCAAAGTTATTAGCAATATTCCCGCTATCGATATGGAGGAGGTAGCTCCAGTGACGACCAGCGAAGCGACTTTGCTCGCGCCAGAGGAGATTAAAGGTCCTTACGAGTCAAACATCGCTGCCACTCGAGATGTGGCGCCGAAATTGACCCTTTATCGCTATCGAATCTATTTTTCTTTTTTAGAAAAACCGCGTGGCGATCTTATCGGTAAAGCGGAAAGAACGGCGACCGACATGAAGCGCGACAGGCGACGCAAGAAGCAGAAGCAACATCTGCGGCAGAAGCACATCGAAGAGAAGGAAAAATTAAAGGGCCTGCAACCTGGCGTTGCTAAAAAGTATCGAAAGGACAAGAATGCCGAGTTGCTGAAGAAGCTGACCAAAGATAGAAATATCGTAAAGATGGACGAGACGAGCCAGAAAATCGCGAAATCGTCGACGGCATTTTTCAATCAGTTGCAGGACCAAGTCAAGAGCCACGTTAAATCCAAGGCAGGCACGATACAGAAGAAAAAGCCCAAGAACGCCGTATCGGCGGTCAAACTTAAGTTGTAATTTTTGTACAAAGTCCTTTGAATATAAATAACTATATATATATATATATATATAAATATCGTTTTCTCACCCTTTCGTGAAATGCGTGGTCAATTTTATTAGCCGCCATCTTTTTGCCCTATTCCTTTCCTCTCGAAGTATCTGTCATTTTATACGAAGGAAGTGACGGGGAAACGCACGTATATTTCGTGGGTGATAACGATGCCTTACAAATGGGTTTCGAAGTTTAATCGATTATACGTGTACACATATTGATGCCTTCACCGACCTCAATATGCTGATTATTGTCAAAGTAACGACGCCAAAATTCCTCTCGACGTTAGGATGATTTAAAAAAAAATCGTATGTATGCACGTACTTGGTATATTCGTGAAAAATGTGCCCGATTCGTCGTGATATGCCGAAACTTTTCCTTTATCCGCTTATCGAAATTCGCTAAACATGTACAAATGCGCTAAGTCACGTGTGGTTACTTATAAATGCGATTGCTCGTGTATGTAACATTATCTATATTTTTTTTTTTCTTTAAGAATATCTAAAAATGGTGTCTTGCACAGAGAAGCAAAGTTGGTTACATAATTTTGTACATCGTCAAGTTTGAACAATTTCTGTCGAGTGTCGATTTACGATTGCACTGTTTATAATTACAAAGATCTAAATTAAAATAATTAAGCTAGTCTTATAAATCTAACGATAAGCTGGTATTAAAATTACCGTGATTTATGTAGATTTGATTGAGAAGTTTTAAAAATATTTTTTCTTATCGTTTAAAGTACACCTCCCGTCTTCGGTATTGATCGAATTACGTGGTTCCCGAAATGAAATTCGCCTTGATGAGGGTAAAAATCGTGGCGTATGATTTTGGGCAAGCACAAACAGGACATACAAATTTTTCCTACAAAAAAACATGACCCTAATCGCGCCCTCTTTACAGAAATCTTTTGCCTCGATCGGGGGATCGCCCCGATCGATAGAAGCACGATCCGAGAGATATTTAATGGCACTTGCGCGAAACGATACTCAGCAATTTTGTGGACCTATTCGTAAGATCATCTACGATCCGAAAGATCGTACGTTAACTCAGCGAACAAAACTTCTCGCGTACGCGCGAACGATCCGACGACTTAGGTTTCCCTAATTTCATTCACGATTTGCAATAGAATTTACACATGAGGTGCTAGTTGTAAACCTTCTGTATCGATCCGATGTCGAAGTTAAAGTGCGGATTATGATGCGCGGGATAATCCCGTGGCGATATCGTGGCGATTCGACCTTAAACTCGATTAAGGTGTAAATTCCTCGACGTTGTTCCTTCGTAGTCGCTACTCAAAATTGGTATTGAACATGTTTAGCTCCTCGAAACCGGACGCACCGCCTTGATCCTGCAGCATCTGCAGCATGTCCGAGAGTTCTTGGGGTTGCGTGCCAGGTCCACCCTGAGCAGGATGGGCCGGCTGCGCTTGACCAGCGACCTGGGGGTTTGATTGTCCGCCGTCTTGCTGAGGTGCTTGATGCTGCTGGCTTTGCCAACCCCACATACCTTGACAGACGTACAAAAGGACCTACACTAAACAGCTTCCACAATGTTAATTGCCCCCTTCCCAACCACAGTTCGGCCATTCGAGGAAATACCAAATCCGGTTGGCACGAGCAACGATTCGTTATGGCAGAGAGGGGGCTTACCAGGATTGTTAGGCACTGTTGTGACTGCGTGGTATTGCGTAGCGGGTGTCCTAGCGCCGCTACTTAATTGCGTGTAGGTCGGTCCACTCGGTGACCTGGATGGGCTTAATTGACTGTACTGATATCCCTCCGTTACGGGTTGCTAAACAAATCAGACATCCTTTTGGCATCGGGCAACACAGCGCCGCGATCGTCTCGTACCGCGATAGACGTTTGCAAAAGCAATTACCTGCCGCCCAATTGCCCAAGCCTGTTGTACAGGAGTTGGAGAAGTATTAGCCGGCTTTTGAATTCTACTTAAAACCGAGGATGAGGCGCTTTGTTGGCCGGGCGAACCGTATGCTATCGGCGACTGTGTCGTCTCGTATCCTTGGTATACATTTTGCGTACTGGACGGCCTAGGCTGCTGTGGACCTGCTGAGCATAAACTCGATACGTTAGCCGATCGTTCGTAAACAGGAAGGACACGTACAATTTGCAATTGTATTTCAATAGGAAACTATTCGTCCGATCGTTGGGATCTTTCCCAGAGGCTCTTAATGAAAGGTTTGGTTTACCAGCAGCAGCCACGGTTGCTGGATGCTGCATCATATGGTGTCCGGAATATATGGGATCCCTGGTGGGGTGTCTCTGAAGAGAATAATCTAAGCCAGGTTGCCCATAAGCAGGTACAGCTTCGCTCTCTGTTTGTCCATCACTACCAGGATGGAATGACCTTTATAAATAATCGTCCTTTACTTTCCCAAGCTCAGACTTAACGTGGCGGTTAGGATCGTAAACGAGACCTTACGAATTTACCCAAGAACCGATTCTACTAAAATCGGATAAATTGAACCTACTTTGCGTGGGTGTTGGTGCAGACGATGTACTCGACATCGTCGTTAAATGGATTTAGAAACGCGAAGGCGGACGTCCTTAACCAGACCCAATCGCGATTTTTGGCTCGAAATCTGTACATCACGGACACTACTTGGCCCTTTAGTTTCAGCACTGAAAGCAAAAGACGATCGTTACGGGGTTTCATCGATACCTTGGAGAATGCTGAGGGATCTCCGTGGAGTGGGCCACGATCTTCTCACCTTGCTCGAAGCTTTCCCGCATGTGCGTTAAGTCTTCCGGGTGAAAGAATTCATAACAGGGGTGACCCAGCAGCTCCGATGGAGTGTACCCCAAGATACCACCGACTCTTTGGTCCACGAAGGTAAATTTACCTTCCGCAGAGTGACGTGAAATAAATTCTAGACAAAGAGACACGCGTGCATTCAGTTGCCGTGAGGTTGAAAGACTCGGAGTACTGGCTCGGAGATTCTTCTTACCGCTATTGCTATTGGAACCAGCTAAATCGCTACTATTTGGTGTGCTAGTGACCTGCAGCCGCCCAATGGCAACCAGGCAGCAATGGGTAGTTGCGTTTTCATCTGCGACTACACCATCAGGTCCAGCTTGGACACCACTTCTGTCACCTAGACCCACACCTGGTACACATGGGGTAACAAAATCACCTACAGCGTAAAATCATGTATCAGTCCATGATTTCTCGTTGGTCGGTTCTGTCTAAATACATCCAGTCCGTGCATGCAGGGACAAAATGTTCTTCTATACCACTACAAGCGACGCGTAACTTTACGCCTTCATGCACGATCTTCGATGTAAAAAAAGATCGTGGAATTTAGCGATGGTAGAATTTAGCGAGAGGAAACGTTTCTCTTCGTCCCGCGGGCGCGCCGAGAGCGGATAATAAGAAGAAGCGAGAGCGTGTCCGAAGGTACCGTGATCGGGCAAAAAGCGAATCGCGGCCGCGATCGAATGTACGGCTCGGGTCGTTTATCGGCCACGCGTAAAGGCACGCTTTTCGATGCGTTTACGCGCGGCTATTAGTCGGCCCTTTGTCGCGAGCCGTGCATTATGCATCGATATTGGTTATCGGTATTCAGCTTTGTCCGACCACTGTTAGGTCAAGACAATTCCATTCACTCTTATGAACCAACGACACGATCCATCCTCCTCTTTCGCTCGAGGCGGTTCTTAATTCACGGTACACACGTAGCTACAGTCGTGTTCTACGAACCGTAGTTCGTTCATATTCCTCGAGCACAACGTCTCCCTCGCTTTAAAATAGAAAGTTGGCGCTATGTCGCGCCCGACCGTTATGTCGGCGATTACGATGAAATATTGGAAGCGGCACCAAACTCACCAGAGGGGGGCCAGTTTTTGATGTATCCTGTACAATGAACTACGGCGTAATTCTGGCCGTCCCGAGCCGGCGGGCCCAGGGAGTTCCTCTGCTTCATACGATGCAGACCGTGGGCCGCGGCCATGTCTCCCGTGGTCTGCAGATTTCCAACCTTCATGCGGCATATGAAGCCCCTCCGCGAGCCCATGCACAGTCTCATCGAAGCTACAAGTCGAACGAAAGGACCGTCAGTCGGCCATCGCGCGGAACAGCCCTGCCATACGTCGTGGAAAATACGATCGAGATGTCGCGGAAGGACGAAGGGGTACGAGAACGGTACGAGATAACGGAGCGCACATTTTTTACTCGCGATGCACCGTATACAAGTATACATATATATATATATATGTATGAGAGACTTTGAACGAAGATAGATATGGAGATACGGAGGGAGACCGTCACGTCCTCGAGTATTCGGAGGTGGCCCTGGGCGGTAGATCCGAGCTTTCGGTTCCCAGCGGGTAACCGCTGACCCAAAAGCCTCCGGGATCGGCGGAGGGAAATGCGCAATGGTGGATTTGTACTCACACTGACCCTCCTTCTTAACGGTCCCGGTTTTGAGATCCAGCACCCTACCACCGTGCTGAGGTTCCGCCGCGCTGAGCTGCTCACGCACCTTCTCCGTATCGTCCGGATGAACCTGCGAGTAGAGGCTCGTGCCGTACCAATCGCTCTGCGTGTAATTAAGTACCGGTGCCACCGAGTCGGAGACGTAGATGATCCTGCCGGTGTCGCAGCTGACCACGAAGAGGAATCCATCGGCCGCCTCGAGGATCAGATGCTTCAGCTCTTGGTCGGTCAAGAACGAAGGCTTGTACGCGTTGTCCGTCGCAGTGTTTCCCGTACCTGTGATTCGAAGGAGAATTTCTACAGCGCTTGCATAGGCGCGACTTCGTTCCAAGAACGGCGTCGAGGATTTTAGCGCGAGTATCGAAAAACGTGGACGTTCGAAGAGCGGGGCTCGCCCTGGCGAAGGAAGAGGCCGCCTGTACCGAGCGGTGGTACCAAAAATGAGGACGGGGCACCTCGCCAGCGGAGGTAACTATCGAGGTGCAAGATCGGAATTGCAAAGCGGCCAGGATCCCGGGAGGCGGGAGAGAGCGCCTCGCGATGCGATCTTTACCCCGATATACGGAGAAATTCCGGGAAGAGGTACTTTAACGACTTCCAAACAAGATCTATGGAAGACCCCGGGTGACCTTCGTTACCATTACCTTCCACGTGGTGAACGTCTCTCGGTGGACATTAACGCTACGATTCTCCAAGGTTTCTCCCCTGCAACGAGACGCGTCGCTATCCCCTCGTCCCCGACGCCAAGACGCTTCGACGATCTCTACGACCGTACCGTTTTCCACGCTCTGATCCTCGTCTAGCCCATCGGGCCAGACTGGCGCGGTATCGAGGGGCCCTCGAAATTGCAGAAAGGAATAACGGTACGCTGTGACACCATTAAATCCTCCGTTAAATCCGTTCGGTGTCGGCGAGTAGTTCCTACGTCGATCAGCGCCGAGGAGCGAAGGAATCGAAGAGGCTCGAACCGATCTTTCGTCGCGCACCGTCGCGCTGAGGCCGGGGGAAGGAGCGCGAGCTCTCGAGGAAGGCGCTCGGCGAGGATGGCCGTCTATGGGATTTTCGAGGGAGACCCGAAAGAGGAGGAAGACGAGTAGGAATCTAGATATTTGTCCGCGAGCGGGATGCGGGGAGAGAATAAGCGAGAATCGGAGAGGGGAGCGGACGCGGGAAGAAATGGGTTAAGAATCTAGTATCCTCGAGGCAGGAGGATACCGTGTGTCGGATCCTGGCGTGTTGTGCAGCAAAGCTGGGGCTGGGGCTGGGGGTGGGGATGGGGGTGGGGGTGTACGCGTAAACGAGCGTCGACATATCCCGGAGGCGATAGCCTCTCTCCCGGTCAGGTAAGAGAGAGGTCCTCTCTCCTTCGAGCAATTTGTATTCAGCGGCCCTCTTGTCGGGAAAGAGGAGAAGTGGCTATAAACAATGCGACGCACCACCAATACTTAGGTGGAATCACGGCACGCACACGAGGAGAGGAGGGCCGTAGAATGCGCACCGGGGCTAAAGGGACAGCCGACGGAGCAACTCCACCCATTCTTACACCGGAAGCATATATCGCGCTTTCTGCATTCGATATGACCTTACGACGAAACCCTCACTGAATTACGCCCGTTCCGGTACGCATCGCCCGGACGATGCCTCCTCGTTGGGAACTCGCCGGGAGGAAATCGTCTCTTCGCGAGTTCGCCTCGCTCGGAAAAAAAAAATCCGCGCAAGGCGGCTTTGCGGAACGCGAGAAGCACGAGTACGAGCCAACCTTTCGGGGTTTTCGTTCGACGACGAATCGAGAAATGGCTCTGGAGTCCCCGAGAGCGGAGTTTGCGCGCGAGCGGGCGAATAGTTTGGCGCGAAGGAAAAATACGAGTCGGATCGCGGGCCCTGGGCGCGTTCGATAAGGCGCAAAGTACTTTTTGACGCGGGACGTGAGGATCGGGTCCCTACGGTGTTTGAGTTAGCCGGCACGAGCGGTGGAATAACTTCGGCAACGCGATCTTCGAGCCTTAACGCCGAGCGATTAAATTACGCTCGACTCGGCGCGCTCCGTCTTATACGCTTACGAATATCGGCCGCTCTAAAAACGTCCGGTCTGCTCCAACGTCGCGAACTCGTATCGCCAGCTTAGAAATACCCGAGCGTGATCTTGCGAGAAAACGCGTCGTCCAGAGGCGCGAGAGAATGAAGATCGATCTTACCTCTGAGAGCCTTCATGTGAGCTACCGCCATCCTGAGTATGGTCAGTTTGTCCGGTTTCCGTGCCAGAGCCGAACAGGTCGGGACCATGTCGGAGAGCTCGGTGATGTAGGCGGTCATCTTATTCCGCCGCCGGCGCTCGATCTCGCAATGATTCTCCCTGCAGTAAGTCGCAAGACAAAACCAAGGTAATTGCATAGTTCACGAAATCTTCTGCCTTACGGTGCTAAAATCATCCCCGGGCGGATCGCGAAACGTCGCGGCCAGTCACTCGTCCCTCGCGAGAGAAGAGGCTACGCGTTTTGGAATCGCGTAGCCAAGCCTCCGATGGTTCCAGCTTAAAAGGATCGACGGGAAGGGCCCGAGAAACGTGGGAATACACGGTAGAGCGTGGCGATCTCGGGCCCGAGGTAGACGGCGAACATCTCCAAGTCTGCTCTACGGCGTGGCATCGTCTCGGCATCTTTTTCTACTCACGACGTTCCTCGAGGTCGTAAGTAGGCGCAACGCGGGGCACAGGGCCGCTATTTAAAAGAGGCCAGGGCGCTCGAAGCGCGAGTATAAAACGGGGTATGTACCTCGAGGGAGGAGGGAGGAGGGAGGAGGGAGGCGAGGAGGGCGATCCGAGAAGCAGGACGGAGAGAACTCCTGGGTCAGAGGTCAGGCGCTCCGAAGTTGCCCGCTCTCGCTCCGTGGGTCCAGCGAGCTCACCCGCTATACGGGGTGTCCCGATAATCGCTCTCCTCGACGACCTCCGCTACCAGCGCGCTTTTCGCGCGCGTTTTTATTCCGCTGGCGACTTACTCCCGAATAAAAAGATCGCGACGCTCGGCTCTAGCGTCACCCTGCCGAGGATTCGAAAAAAAAAAAGCTTTGGAGCGTCGAAAAAAATCGTTTGCCGGGCAACGCGAGTTCGTGCGTCGCGCGCTGCTTCGAGCGTTTGTCATCGAGTAATTTATCCCGTTACGCCGATCGCCGAGAGGCACGCGTCCACGCCACAAATCGTAATCTCGTATTTAACGGTCCGAGCTGAGATTTGCCAATGGCGAAAGATAGGGACAGCGCGGATCGTTCCGTTGGTCGCTGAGAGTACCGGAAAAGAGGGCGCTATCGGCCATGGGGGTTTTGATCCAGGATTTATACGGCGTAGAAGTTTAAGGACGGGCCGCGGCTCGCTCGCACCCCGTACATAGATCTCTGCTCGCGAATGATATAGAGTTCGTAGCGAAATACACGTAGCGCGCGTATAAAGTCGGCCGGCGGAAAAAGAGCGGCTTGATATACGGGCCGTGGGCCATCGCGAGAAGATCGGCCGAGTCATCGTCGAGAGCGGCTCGGCGATGCGGACCGATCCTACCAATGACGACGTTCGCCTATGACATACGAGGCCTCCTAATGACGTTAACGTCCTACGAGCGATGCTCCGCGGGGCCGGTATCGAATATGAGTTATCGACTCGCGAGGAACAATGGGAGAAATTACGGGACGACTCTCGATCGTTTAACGCCGGCATATTTTGTCGTCGTACCGATTTCAAAGCCACCGTTGGGCCGACCACGCTGGCTAATGAGCCAAAGGCTCTCCGTGATCGACATTTCGCGCAATTCTAGACGCCTCGACGTTTCAATCGTCTTTGTAAATCACGCGAAGCGTCCCAGAAAGCCTCCTTTCGCACTTCCGACAGCGACGGTCTTCCGGCTCCTCTGGAGCAACGTTTGCGCCGAGCTAACGAACTTTTTCCCACTCTCTTCGGCCATTTCTTCCCGGATCGTTCGTTCCCCGGGGATAAAGCGTGGAAGAACGGTGCGTAAAAGCGCAATAGCATCGTGCCGTTAGGAGGCATCCTCTGGTAAAAGAAAAACCCCTTAATTAATCGGCCCCTGCGCGTAATCTGGCCAAGGATCTGCGTCATGCGCTTCCACCGGGATTCCTTATTCGGCGGTTAAGGCACGTGCTTTTCACTTCGGCGCGGTTTATCTTCGGTCTTCCCCCCTTTCAGAGGCCCGCTATCGGGACTTTTGTACGCCTCTCCGACTCTCTCCTTAGCCTCCCGCGTTAAGCCATCCCGAATTTGACTTTCTCGAGCGAGAACGAGGGAGGAAGAGAGACGGGGGTGGCAGAAGCGACGGGGTACGCGTCGAAGGCGGTCGCTTCCAGCAGGATCCGCGACTCGAGCGCGCCTATACGTCGGCTATAACGCTTTGACGATTACTGGTTTCCACCGGTAAATATGTTGCAAGGATATTTATTGCCCTGGCTGCTGCCGTCTCACGCAGGATTATAACATCTTCGTTCGCGAGTGATTTAAGGGACTCTTAACGAGCCGTACCTTCGCCTTGCGCCATTCCTACATTCAATTCCTTCTGCTCGGACGTTATCGCGTGTCCCGATGCAAAACGATCTTATTTGCATCCTCGAATAGCCGGAGGCACGGGGACGAGTGGTCGCGAAGGCGCGTAGGTTATCCGGAATATTTGCAAAGGACGACGCGTGGCACGCTCTGGCTCCCCGCTATTCGGCGGCCATCTCGAGCGATCGATCGTACGGCAGATAGGCCGGCTGGTCGATGACGGGGAACGAAACTCGTGGCGCGCCAGGGAAACCGGTGGACACCAGGCTTTACGAGCGTTTGCTCGCGCGATGGACTCGCAAAGGTGGTGTGCCCATCCTGGGGGAGAGGCGGCGTCGGCTCCTCGGGGTTGGAGAGGCCGACGCGACGACGAGAAGAGAGAGTCGCTCGGCCGTCGTTATCGCAGGGGCGCGTAATCGAGCCGCCAAAAAAGCCGGCGTGGCTGGTATTAATGGCGCGGCGGCGGGCAGGGCGAGCAAAAAGGCGGAAGGATGGTGGCGGGTCGGTGGTGTGGGAGGTGCGGATGGTGCGGGGGCTGGGGCAGAAGGGGCCTCGCGGCGGACGGCAGTAATTGCGTTATTAACTTAAAAGCGAGGTACCACGCCGGCCGGGCGCGACATCGAGGATCTTCCGCGGCAATTCCACGCGTATCCGAGGTACCGAAGGTATGGGATTACTACGACCGGGAGATCCAGCGAGATTTCTCGACTCGGCATCCGAAGTAACCCGCCGGTGGGTTCCTCGGGCCGTTCACCGGCCGATCCATCGGTACTCGGGCCACGTCGGTGCAACGATTTTGCCCCTAAAGAAATTTCAGTGTTTATGGTGGGCGGTGCATCGGATTCTGCGGTGCACGGCCTTTCGAGATGGCGCGTATGATTACTGTCAAGGGATATGCGAGCCGAGAAAAAGGCGGCTCCGTCGAACTCGCGGATCGCTCGATCACGACAGGACGGATTAACGTTCGGCTCCTCGTATCGTTTTATTATCCGGCATGAAACCTTCCTCGTCTACGGCCTCGGCGCTGCTATCGCCCAACCTCGAGAAATTCCCCGGTACAATCCAGAAATGCTGGGAACGAAATGTTTCCTCGGGAAACGAGGTTGCGCCGACTAAAAGCCCTCGAGGGTCGGGGAAAGGATAAGCTCGGTAAACGAAAAGTGGTCGTCGTGGCTTTCGTCCAAAAATATGCCCGCCGAATTTCGAGCGGAAGGGTCAAATCCTCCCGTCGACCCGTGGCTGGCCAACGTTTTCGAACGCCGTCTACGGTCAATGTCACTCCTTGGCTATAACAGGTTTATATTCCCCGTGGGTCTGATCTTAATAGAGACGTAAGCCCATACACAGTCACGCTACGCGAGGAAAGACGCTGGTCACGTTCGATGAACGTTGCGCTACGAAGGTCCAAAGGTGCAGATTCATCCTCCTCGTTTACACTCCGACCAAAAATCGCATTGTGTTCCTCGGCTTGCCAACCTTCGGTCGCGTCTCGATTACCGGCTCGGACCCTCGAGGAGCGATGGAGGATATTTGCGGAGTAGGTTGACGATGATCGGTGAAATTATTACCGAGTGCGATGCAGGTGAACTTACGTCGGACGATAATTGCGGAGGGCGTTCCGCGTTGCATGAACGTCGATGATCATTCTCGAGCATTAGCGATGGCTCGCGTACCCGTCCCGATTCGATTTCAAATCTTCACGGTTACGCGTCACAGTTTCACGGTCCTTGCGCTTCGGCCCGCGTAGTCGCGTTGCCCTCATGTTTATCGCGTCGTTTCCATTATAATCCTGTACGTGATACGGTTACCCGGTGTACGACTAGAAACCGTCCACGCGCTCCGTGTACTCCAAGAATTTCTCTCCAAAGCAAATAAAAGTTAGGCGACGCTCTTGGTAGGATCGGGAAGAAGTCCGATTGGATCGACGCGCCTCGTCGACGCTTCGTCGAGAGAGGAACGAAGGTTTTCGAGCGGTGCGGAAGAGATATATTTGCGCAGATATCCGTAACGAAAATCGAGATACCGTGGCTCCGGTGTGGACGAACTTAAAGGACGCTCCGCGCGTATAAGTACCTTATGTTCCCACGCTGGAGCAGCCTCGAGGGCTTCCCATTCCGCTATCGGCTCACATTGGTGGGTATCATGTAGGTATGTATGTATCTTCGTACTTGAGGAGGCATGTACAGGGTGTACCGGTAGAACATATTGGGCCACGATTTCGTGAGACGAATTAACAATGCCACGACGGGCTAACAGAAAAGTGTACCGTAGACCGCTCTTCGAAAATTTTTCGGAGGGTTACGCACCGAACCCGTCGAAGAGGCTCCTCTATCCCTGAGCTAGAAGGAAACTTCCGAGCTCGAGAGTTGCTCGTGGAAATATTTCGATAGGTCATCGACCTCCCGGGATCGCGGTGGACGAGGATCGATGACGGATTAAATTTAAGCGGGCCCGGTTGGACCGACAAAAGTACGAGAATGGTATAATTATTCACGGTACGATCCACGATCCTTCCATTGATCTGGAAATCGTGGAGATATTCGCGGAATACCGAAATCCTTCGCGTCGTGTCTAACCGCTAACGGTCGATACCACAACGGTCGGCCAAATAATTGCGCTTTCTCTTCGAGGCATTTTCAAATCGCGCCCGGTTAATTCCCGATCGCCTCTCGTACAAACGGAGCCACGGACAGCGACTCGAGCCTGATACTCACCTTGCAAATCTCTCCTTGTCCTGTACATTGTCGTCGTCCAGTCTTCTATATTTACAACCACTCGGGTCATCTTCGTCGGATCTGAAATAAGAATGAAATTCTGCGGTTAAGCCCTGTCCTACGAGCGGGAGGATTTTTTTTCCAAAAACCACACCGCGCCAAGTTTGGAGGGAACCTGGCGATGGCATTGGCGTATCGGTCGTCTTCGAGTTGCCGGTCGAATAAGACCGCTCGCCCTAGCCCAGAAGAAGAATGCTGGATATACGCGCGGAGGGGGCGTCGAGCAGCGAGAGGCGAAATAATAAAAATTCAACGAACGTTGCGAATAAACGTCGCGTCACCGATAGGTGAAGTGTAATCACTTCCGGACTACCAAACGCGACGGGTACGTTCCAAAATTGGTCGCGCCACGATCGTCGCTAGCCAGCTCCCCCAAATCTGGAGCGTCGCGTAACAGTAAGCGCGATAAAAGTCTCTCATGCAATATTCAATTCTATCGGTGCTCCGTAACGAAGATCCGTGTTATGGCCGACGCTAGGAATGTCCTCTCCCATCTAACTTGCTACGATGCGGAACCGACCAAGGGTTTTCTCCCTCGGCATCGAGGCCTCGATACCTAATAACGTTCCTCAACATCGGGAGCTATTTCCCCCGATGAATCCAAAGCTCGGTGCGTCCAGGGCGATACGACGGCCAGGCGAGACACCAGATTCGTATAATGCGACACTCTGTAACTAGGACTCGCGCCAGCTAACGATGGAAAGTGTGAATTTCGCATAATTATACCATTGGTTCTATCGGTAAATTGGATCGACAAACGGGTGTGTCCAACGACGATCCGCGCTGGATCAAGACCAAGCGTCGCTGTACGCTCCTCGAGAGCGCCACGGTGGACACGATGGTCGGACGATATTCCACGGATCTTTCTCGCGCGCACGATCGATCGTCCGAATCGTGATCGCGCTCGTGTGGCTCGCAAATCTCGCGAGATACCGGGACGAAGAGCTGATGCCGGATGTCGATATCCGAAAAACGGAGAACCCGGGCGTTCTGGAAAATGACGGAGACCGGAAGGCTCGGTGTCGGCCCGCTGGTGCCACCGAAGGGCTCGAGGACGGTGGAAAATGACGGCTCCATAGAGAGCGGCGCGACGCCCATAGAAATCCGGCCGATCGTCGGGCCATTGCGCGGCGCGAGAGCGCGCCTCGGTGATGTACGGTTCTGACCCTGAGCGAAAAAGTATTCGCCTTACCGGTAACCCCCTTCTTCACCCCACGGGCGCCTTCTCTCTTTCCCTTCTGGTGAACGCCACGGCACGGTGAAGTCGACGTCTCTCCCTCGGCCGGGCCCCGCTGCCTCCAAGTGGGGGTGGCGTAGGGCCCGCACCGAGTGTATCCGGGTACCGCGAGGAGGCTCCATATTCTCCCCTTCCTCTCCAACTCCCACTGCCCCCTCCCCGCCCTCTCTCTATTCCACCTTCCCTCCCCTTTTCTTCTCTTTTGCCGGAGATCCAGCTCCGCGGAGCAGAGAGAGAGAGAGAGAGAGAGAGAGAGAGAGAGAGAGAGAGGACGAGAGAGATAGGCCGATGGAGAGGACACCGAGACCCGGAGGAGCCGGGAGACTTATGGAGTACATAATGATGCGCCCCGTGGTATTATGTCGACTTAACGGATACGTATGCAGGCTCTGTAGCCGGAAAACGCCAAGACGACGGATCCAGCCGGCTACGAACGGTGGATCGATGCGAGAAGACGCTGCCGCTCGAGGGTTACGCTCCGAGAGAGTAAGCTCCGAGGTTGAATCGAGGGATAGAGGATAGAGGCCGGGAGGATGGAGAAATCGTGGAGGTATCTCGGGAGGTGGAGGTACGCCTCGAAGAGAGATATACGAGTTCGACCGAAATTTTAGAAAGCCTCGTATGGGTTTCTGGGAAGACAACGACGTTTGCCCGGCTCTCCGAGTCCGTCAGAGAAGGCTGGAAGGTGTGCGCGTCGTAGGATCGGTCGAAAGACCGAAAGGAGAGAAACTCGAGGAGAAGGAAGAGCCACGCGAAGTGGCACGCTGTGTCCAAGTTACGGTGGCGCCTTTTTGCATTTTTCCAGCGCGGCTCCGGAGTCACGACTTGACCCCCCCGGTCTCTCCCCCTTTCCACCCGTTGTCCGCGATCGTCCTCGTACGTTTACGTTCGCCATTCCTTTACGTCCGCGTGTCTTACATCTACCCACTCTTCTTCGCGACTCGGCGGACGCTTGCACGTACCTATGGCCCTGCCGTCCACGTCGAAGGATCAACGGAACTGCCCGCGTTCCTCCGGCCCGGCGAGCTGCTCCTCGATGAAACCCAATCCTCGCTTACTTTTTCGCGGAACGTTAAGCTTACCCAGGACGCGGGTTACCAGCCGTGGTCTACCCTCGAATGCCTTCGAGCGACGCTTCGCGGTTCCTAACGAGGTTTTATTCCGAATATCGAGCCGTACCGCTCCATTAGAGGTCCATTAGCCTCCGAATAGGGAAGACGAGCGAGGCGCGCCTTGGCGGTCGATGCGATTTCGCGCAAACTTGGTGGAGAATTGGCAAGGGGTCGGCGCTAGGCGAAGCGCGGGCGTTCGGGGTGTAGGGGAGTGGCGAGGGAGGAGAGGAGAGGAGAGGAGAGGAGAGGAGCGGAGGAGGGAGAGAGGTAACCGTGCGAGCGCGGCACCCGCCGGCGAGCCGACGGCCGGCCGTGCAACAATCGTCGATTGCAAATCTAACGCCTAAGCACGGTGACGCAATTTTTTTCATTAGAAGAGCGGTAATGCCGGACGGCAGGCCTCGCATATTAAAGCGTAGAAGCCTGGCCATTGGCGGCCCTTGCCACGGGCACCGCAACGAGGGGCGGTCCATCGTTCTTCGACTCGCGACTCTCTTATCCGTTCTCCTGCGACCTTATTGGTCACCGCCTCCGCGATCGTTTCTGCCGACCCTCTTTGCCGGTTGCCGAGAATTTTCCAGAAGTCACGATCGATCGCGATTCGAGATGCGGAATCTCCCCCACGTCGCTCCGCCCGCTTTTCCTTATTCCCTCCCCGCGAAGGGGAAGACGACCAGCGCACCTCCCGACCACGTATCGCCTTGGCGCATCCCTCTGGGAGCCTCGACGACCGCGAGCGATCGAGCTCCGAGCGGCCACTCTTGCGGAGCGAGGCCTACCGGATTAGCGGACGGATGAAATGCCTTGTAAAGGGGGTAAAGGGATTTCCAGCCAAGTTCCGCACCGTGCGACGTCCTAGAGGCCGGTTAACGATGACCGAAGGTTCTTCCGGGCCGAGAGTGGACGTGGGTGGCGCGTGATACGGAGCGGACAGGGTGTTTGGTCGTTCCATGCTAGAACGGAACGACCGTTTTCACGGCTGAGAAAACCCTTATTGTTCAGGGCGTGTTGGTTCGCCTCGAGCGGAAAGTCACGCGAAAGAAGGTTCGAGGAAGAGGAAACGAGAAATCCACTTAATTGCGAATGCCGTTTGGCACTGGTGAGCATACGCCGTATAACTGCTTGCTTTTCTCCATTTCCATTACGAGTTGCTTTTTAATATTTTCTCGTGCAATTAAAGATGTAAACACGCGATAATTAATCCGCGTACAGTGAGGCACAAGATTTTTTCACGACGCCAACCGCGTGGTCCGCGGCCTCCGCTCATCGTCGAAAGAATCCGTGGTCTCGGCTTTGGATACTCCGGGGGATCGATGAGGCGAAGAGGGTCGAGAAGAGCTAACTCGCGCGTACGGGTAATTCGACGTCTTGCAAAGCGTTTTTCTTCGCGGATAACGCGCCACCTTCGACGGGACGCGCGGCGATCCTCTATGACATAAATATGCATTATGAAATGCGCGTACCGAGCGTTACTAATAAGATCTTAATGAATGAAAATCGTGGGCGCGAACGCTTCAATCTCGAAACATACTTTCTTCATCGCTAATCCATCCGGTTCAACGACTTCTCACGAGAAGTGCACCGTTCCTCTGGAATGTATCGCGCGCATCCTCCACGGCACGTTACGAATGATATTTATACGGAATTTTCTTGGACGATTCCGGTGATAATGCACCAGCGTCGCGGATCGAGACGAGACGACCGCGGTACGATCTTGCGAGCCAGGAACGATCTCTCGCTCGAGAAACGAACCTCGAGGCGATCCGAGCGAGGAACGATCGAACGATGTTTGCTTTACGATCGCTTCGACGGAAGCCTTCCCCGCGGAGGCATAAATCCAATAAATAATCCCGCAAAGGCGAGGTTTGTCTACGTGGACGGAGACCGAAAGGAGCCTTGGATTTGAGGAACCACGCGTACGAGGACATTGCGTAACATAATGATCTGGTAATCGGACTGGGGAATTCGCGAACGGCCACAAATCTCCGCTACGTGACGAATTCCGGTACGAGCGGGTTTTGTTTGGCGCTCGCACGTTCGATGCACGTGGTCGTCGGTCGTATCGGCGCTAAGCTCGTCGTATTAGCCGGATCTCGTCGACGCAACCCCCCAGCCTTCTTTTCTCTCTCTAGCTGGACAAAACTCGAGGATCGCTCTTAACTCGAGAGCGATCGAAGATACACCTCGGATAACCACCTTCCAACCGATCCCAATCGATTCTCGAAAGACGCGCTAACGTTCTGCTAAGAGTAACGCGCGTATTAGCCCGTTTTAATCTCCCGGTAGGGTAAGGAAAATTAGAATACTCGCCAGAGGATAGATAAGTATGACATCGAACGTTAAATATGCGATACTCCGGAAACCGACGTTATATTCAAGAGTGCGAGAGATTGGCCGATAAATGTAGTCGGATAAACAGCGCGGTTTGCCACTTTGTAGCGACTATTACTCGTACATAATATTTTTTTTTATGATTTCATCAGCAGCTCGTTATCGACGCGCGTGACTATGTACTATAATTGTGGGCGCTTTTTCCTCCCAACGTCACTTTACGTAAGGTATGTTATGCTTCTGAGAGATTACGGTTATCGTCGCTCCGATGACTGTACGAAATTATTACTTCCTCCAAGGTCGGCCACGAGGTTTCGCTTATATGTACAAAGTATTCGTGTGATTCTTCATCGGTAAAATACATTGCAGGAAGTGAAACGCGATTCGTTTAAATACGCGATAAGTAGCCGCGATAAATTATCCCCGCACATTAGTCCAGCACAACTAGCGCGATATCTCTAGTTTGCGCTTGCCAGCAAATACGACCGTTTCTGTTAGATGTAGATACGATATACGAGGATCCGGATAAATCCAAAGAAATGAACGCGAACTTGGGTTCTTGATTATAAGGATGAATCAAAGGAAAACACCTCGGTGGAATCCTCGTTATCGCTCTATCGATACGTACGATCCAGGATCAAAGGTGCGTTCTCCGGACAGAATCGCAAGAATGTGGCGGCATGCGTACGCTAACCCACTAAAGTTGACGAAGAAGAAGTCAATGGCGCGTGACTTGGTTGGGTTGGACGAAAGTGAGAATAAACCGGCGTAGATAATGGCCTGACAAAAGAAGAGGGAAAAAGTCCCTCTCACGGCTATACCACCGGTCGGCCGAGCGCGGTTGCCCTTTCGATAGATCGAGTTTTTACGCGATCGTAGAAATGCCAGAGCTCACTCTCGCCGTGGCTAAAGCCACTCGGGGAGTTATTTTCGCGAGTAAAGAATTTTGACGGTTTTCGCCGCGTTTATCTGGTTCTCCTGTCGCGGCGTAAAGAACGCAGATACCGAGCGAGGCGCGCGGCTGAATATCGTCGCTTAGAGCTGGAGGGAAAGAAGGAAGAGATCCCTCGACGAATGACCAAATTTCAGGGGCAAGCGTCGGCGTGTCGAAATAAGTGGCTCGAACGAAAAATCATCAACGTATTTGGAGAATGGACTTCCGTCAACGAAGCGTTATTTACAGCGCTTACACGATTCGTTTGGTCACGGTCCGATGTCGCCGGGAGAAACTCGCTGACTTGCCGTAACAATACGCAAAAACAATAATATTTCCATCATTTCGTTATCGCCAATCACGGTGACAGGTGCCTTTTGCTTTACCTCCGAGCGATTTCCCAGCGAATCGACGATACTCGTACGCGCGTTAAAACGTACGTCGGCTAGAAGCGTGGCGCGTGGCTTAATCTTAATTCCCCGATGCTAGACCGGCCAAGGTACGATGTAAACTCACGGTTTCCAAATTCGCCATTAATTCCCTATCGGTGTTTCACGGCACGTACCAAAGCGGTTTTACGAGAGCTCGCGGTGTTTTTACGCGAGTCTCGCTGATAATGCGGCTATCTCGATTCGGAGATAGCTCCGCTATTTCGTTTTTCGACAAATCCTCTACGCACCATTGCCACCGATCGAGTCGTCTCTCATCTTTGGAAAATGAAGGGTCGCCGGAACGGCAGCCGTTATCGGTCGATCGAAAACCTCTCGAACGTCGATGATTTCGAGTGACCGATACGTATCGCACGATACGTGCAGCGATCCGAGTACGCGACGAGCGAATCGGCACGATGATTCGCGAGATATTTAGTCTCGGCGGTGCCCATCGTAGGGGTACGCAAAATACGCGAGAGCCCCGCTTCGAATATCGTACGCGAAAGAACAAGAGCGTTTTCTCGCATCGTGCCGCGAAATCTCGTCGCAATAATTTCGTGCCGTAACAATAATTTCCGGGGGGCTGGAAGTACGCCGTGCACTGCTCCAAGTACAATTGCATCATATAATTCACGGGGTAATGGGCCGGACTAAGTAATTTTCGAAGTAACCCACGAATGTTTTCCGTTTGCTATTGATTTAAACAAATGGCAAGTCCATATAAGCGCTACACGACCCTCTCAATTTCAATAAGCGGCGGGAGAAACAACGGTCACGATCCTCGATAAACGAGCCGACCAATGCCTCAAACCCGTGCCTTTTTTCCATCCTCAAATAAAACAGCCGTTCGCAATTTAGAATTGGCGACGGTACCGTAAGAACCTTCGCCGACATGGGAGCAAAATTATTTCCCAACACGCCGTTCGGCCGAGCACCGAACTTTTCGAGCAGGATGGAACTCTTTCCAATGGTAAAAATACCATCGAACGCCGAGCGAAGCGCAAAGTGAAATCTTTATCCCAGGCCTGGAACGGCTTTCGGTATTCGTACACTCGGGACGATCGACGCGAGACCGTCAACGAGCGCGTTGCCGCAAAACGACAGATCCAAAACTTTCGATCTTGCGAAGCGAAGGAAGGAGAAGAGGGAGAGAGAGGGTGAAGAGGCGTACCGCGGAGCGAAAGAACGGAGCTTCGAAGCTCGACGCTTTCGGAGCGTTCGCGCTCGGCGAGGAGCGGGCCGAGAGTGGATGGAGGATGGAGGATGGAGGATGGAGGAAGGGGAGAGCTCGAGGGGGTTTACCTCCGTCTCTTGGACTGCTGGGCATCCGCGTGGGCCTGCTGCATGTGATGGGGCGATAGGTTGGGCCCGTAAGACAGAAGCTGGGGCCCCGCGGGCGGGCAGGCGGCCGGCGGCGGGTGCGAGGGGTGCGGCGGGTGCGAGGGATGCGAGGGGTGGGAGGTGTGCGGCGGGGGCGGGGGCGGCGGAGGCGGGGGTCCCAATTGGTAGCCAACGGAGGAAGCGGAGGGCGCGTAGTGCGAGGGGCCCGCGGCCGGGCCGAGGCCGAGGCCGACGCCGACGCCGACGCCGACGCCGTAGCCCGCGGCCCCCGAGCCACCCCCGTACATGCCGCTACCACCCGGGTACTCTATTTTGACGAGCTTCGCCGACCGAGCCCCGACTCTGAAATCCCTGCGCCCTCCTTCGGGCCCTCCTTCAGCCCCTCCTTCGGTTCGTTCACCTTCTCCCCGGGTTATCTCGCCATCTCGTTCCCTGGATTTATGCGAGGATCTACGATCGGAGGATCTACAACCTGTTCACCACACTTCACTACACCGGCGTACACCTTGCCCCTCTCGAGGAATTCCGATGCTTCTCGAAGGAACCCTCGGCGTAGAGCGACGAGGCCGATATCGGTCGCCACGAGGCGTCCTGGATTCGTTGCCCTCCTCCGCGAACTTCTCGCCGCTCCTCCGCGAGTCCTCAGCGCATCCCGAGACTCTCAGATGCTCGCACCTACACGGCATTCCCCGCGACCCCTCGCCGACGCCGCTCCTTCCCTCATTCCGTCCTTTTGAAGCTGAGCGAGACGTATCTACGCTTCGCCGTGCTCGCACTTCGTTTCGAACGCGCGCACCTCCGTACGATATTCCAATGACATTTGGATTCGGGATCTAAGGCTCGACTTAGAAGCGAGCAGAGTTCCTCCAGCGCACCCCCGAGAGGCGCGACGGTTTCTCGAGCGGAAGGCGAGTCGAGGAAGGATTCGAATCGAGCGCGAGATATTCGGAACTTTTCCACTTCGCGGATCGACGAAATCGCGTCGAGGACTTCTCGGAACGAATCGAGGATGGCGAAGACGATCGGTGGCCCGGCCGTGCATCGACCCGTCCGCGATATCGAGGGTTCGAGTGCCGTTTTGGAAATCGTGGCCGGCGTATCGCTTTCGCGAAGTAAAGTGCCTCCGTCGTCTTCCTAATAAGGGCGGCTAATCCGCGCTATCGCTTCGCTAATGACGTCCATTATTCCTCTCCTCCGGCCGTAGTTTCACTTTGCCTTCCTTCTCGAATGTACGAACGAAGAGGCGATTCTTCGCTACGAGTCCCGATTTTCCCTCGTCGGATCCAGATCGGAGGACGGTCTCGATCTTTGCGCGAAGCGAGGATTGACCGAAATTCTGAGCAGCCGCGCGACGCGTCTGCGGTTTCCCTCCGTTTCTTCGTCCAACATCACAGTCGGCTCGTCGGTGGTAAACCGACGGAAACCAACGGTTAGCCACGGTTTTCCACGATCGCGAGCCTCGATCGCAGAAGCGCTCCACGCGTAAACTCCAGAGTCGGCGGTATCGGCGGACGTACGGGCTTCGAAGAATTCCACGGTACAACGCAAATTCGAGCCCTCGCCAAGATCGGGAACGGCGATCTATTTAAATCCAGCCACCAGTCTTATCCAAGACACTCCTATTCCCGTGGAGGCCTTTTTCGAAGCGCCCACGAACTTCGAGAATAAAAAATCTCAAGTCCAACTATAGCGTAACACGGTTAACCGCACTTTTTCACGATCGAACCGATCGGAGTAGGGAAACCTCGAGCATTCGGTCTTCCTCGATATCCGAGCACCCTCGGCGATCACAAATCTTCGAGTCAACGTTTATCCAGACACGATAATCCAGGTTCTGGCCAATCTCGAGTTCGAATCGCGAAACACTGGGGCCGCGTGTCGGCGAAATCGGGGAATTCGCGCGGTTTCCGACGACGGTAAAATCAGGCGGGCGAAAGAGTCGTAAATCCGAAATGTATTTAGATGGTGGCGAGGCACGTGCGCAGCCCTGACCGAACGCGGCGCATCGCGGATAGTTGGAGATCTCTCAGCCGCGAATCCCGGTTGAAACTCCCGTCCATGTTGCCGGATAATGACGTTCCGTCGATCGTCGCTGGTCGGAATGAAGCGGTCGGGCTACGGACCGCCCTCTCGATCCCGATCGGTAAACCTCCGATCCTCGATCCTCGCAATTCGTGGACGAACGCGGAAGCACGTCTCTCGGACGGACGGATGGCTCGCCGAGACTAGTCACCACCCACAACTCGCCAGTGACTGATTCCACCATAGCGGCATAATGTGCCGCCGTGGTATACCCCGCTAAGGACTATCACTTCTCCCACCAGACTGCCGGAATACACGCCGTGGAAACTCGCGACTTCTACCCGGGATGCGTCCTTTTGACGGCGCGATTAACGGACGACCAACTACACCCGAAACGCTCCGCGAATTTCGCAGGCTTCCTCCGCTATTGTCCGATTCCTCGATCCCTCGGTACTACAGGTTAAAGAAACGAACGCGTCGACGGAGACGGGGGACATCCTTCGGACGGACAAAGTACCGGAGAATCGCAGGAAAAAGCGTGGACTCGATAGAGAGCGTTTGGAGGAATTAAAGAGGCGTGAAATCGATGCGTACGGTCTCTGTATTTTGGCCTGCGCGTCGGTAGAATTTTTCAAATGCCGCGATGAGTTTCTTACCGAGACTTTTTTCCTGGAATTCGCTCTCAGTCGCTGGCTTTTTCGCGGTGAGATAATGGATCGATTAAGAGGCTCGTTTCCTCGTGAACTGGCATCGAGCGAGAGTCACGCCAACGGCGCGTCGATTGCCCCGTAATTTTAATCAATCAATTAGGAATCTCGCTCGGGAATTCACCGCAAAGAAACTATTGCCGGCGTTTGGCTGGTACGCGTATCGTACTCGATTTCATCGGGACGATCGGTGTCACGGTCCGTGACGCTCGTGTCTTCCATTCGACGCAACGTCTGGTCTTTCCTTAAATTATTTTTTTTGCGATCTGCCGACAAACGTTTGAACCCATACGTTTGACATCGAGGACCTAGGACCGAACGAAACTGAGTTCTCGAAGGACGATGCTGGATTATAAGATATCCCTTAAATTTTCCGTAGCGAATTTTTCAGAATAAAGTAGTCGTTGACCGGAAATCGGGTTGGCACGAGCGTTTGGCTCGTGGCCGTTAGAACCAGGTAGGAAAGTCTTTTCGAGAGAGGCGCGGGCGGCTGGTAAAAGTATGCGGCGCTTACGATAACGAAATGTTTCTTATACGGTGTCGCAAGAGCCAGGCCGATGTAAAGGAATATTACCGAGGCGCGAGCATTGAATTGCCTACTATGTGCGAAATACCGTAACCGATCTCGGAGCTGCATCGCTTCTTGGAACGGCGTTAATCAAGCGCGACATCAAAATTCTCGACGATGAGTTCGCGAAATTTTCCACCAAACTTTGGACCACGAATCGTCGGAGTTCGTTTCGAACGATCCCAATGATTCCCAACTGCCGTTGGAATTTCGTAAATCCTCGAATTTTGATTTCTTAAAACCAATGAAAAATCTAAGCGCGCGTATACGGTGAGAAGTTTGACGTCATTCTGAGAGGTACACGGCCAGGAACTTAATTGTTCCATTGTAAAGCGTGATTAATATTTCTAAAGTGGAGAAGTGAAATTTAATTTATGTTTGGCTCGAAGAATAAAGTTAGCGGGCGGATAACGGGTGGTCTTAAATGCATGTCCCGATATTGGGACATCGGCAGCGATCGGATTATAGCTCTCGTCTGGAGCGTAGAAGCCGGTGCTTGTGTAACGTTAAGAGCCTCGTTCGTGCCGTTTATATCTATATACGTCATCGCGCCTAACCGTTATTTCCATCTTAAATCGGTCTCGTGATTTGCAACGCACATTTTTGCGACGGTAAGTGTTGCAGTTACGATATCGTTTTCCTAATGGTATCGGGCATTCGAAGATCGGATGGTGAATTACGCTTCGATTTCTTTTCTTTCGATATCTTATTTTACGACTTTGGTACCGCGACCATTGCCGAATACTTGGCCGTTAGTGCGTAAAATGCGCGAGTGCGTTATTTATTTAAGAATATTTAATTGTTCAGATACTCATTTTCACAAGGAAAAAAAACTGTTGCTGAAAAACTCTCAGAATTTCTACCGTAACGAATACAAAAATATATTTTTTTATAGACTCATGTCTATATAGTACGTACAATTATTTGCATCCACGGTTTAAATTTCTATTTGATCTATATTACGTAAACAGCTTTAAAAAATTAATGGTACGATGCAACTTACCCTATGTGGACAGCTCCGCGCTTTTGCGCCATCTTGCTCGGGTCAGTCCCTGAAACATGCAACAGTTTATAATAATGAATATTAATCTATTGTTAATCTTTCTAGTCCGATAAATTGCTGTATACTGCAAGCAATATAACCAGTTGTGGGGCTAGTAACTCCAATAGTTTCTAAAACATTGGGATATTCTATGCCATATATCTATAAACTTTCATGGATCAAAAAACATAAAAGAAAAATATCCTGCAGATCGGTAAAAAATATAACGGCTTATATACGAAAAACTGGAAGGAAACGGGCATTGGAGATGCTCGTAATAGAAAATCCCCAAATGCTACATTAGGTTACCCATGTTTAGTGATACGAGAGTGTTCCACTTAGGGAGACAAGCATCGGTGGCCAGAATGGTCTGTGGAAATATAGCGGATTTTAACGCACATGTATGCAGGATGTCGCGATCCCGATTTTTGGAGGAGCAGAAGCCATCGTGCGGGTCCGATATTGGGGGTAATTACTCGCGATAAAAAAACGCTGTTAACGTCAAAGTGCAATACTCAACGTTTACCTGGTATAGAATGGGCGATCGTGGATACAGTAAACATTCAGCTCGGCTTCTTTTCTTGCACCGTTAAACACAAAAAAATCGTAGGCCTGGCGGAAGGGAGAGGCTGGTATTTCGCGGCTGGTACGCACCACTAATATCAAAACTGGGTGTTTACACTTAGCAGTCGCGCCATTTTGGAGATTTATTCGGGACTTTATTTTTCCTTAAACCTTCGAGCACGGCAGGCCCACGGATGGGATATTTCGGTGCGCAACGCGCACCCTTGTGGAGATGTCATTAAGCAATTTCTCGTCCAAATACGTACTCCGCCTCTGTTGATACGATAGAGGAAATAAAAGAATAAGCGTTGAAGAAAAAGATATCGGGGCGACACTGACGGACGCTTCTGTACAAATCGACTCTAGTAGAATAATAAATAGAAAATTACTAAGAGATAAGATCTTTAAAAATACGCGTGTATTTCTTTTGATTTTGCAGGACAATCTACCGATATCCGTGACACTGGAATAATGGAGAAACGGGGAAGAGTTTACTAGACCGATGTACATCTTCTCAAATATAAAGAATCGAGTGAGAAAATTGTTGGACAACTGGTCGGAGCTCACGAAGAACCCGTGATGCCATCTATGGGGACGCCAAGGCGTGCAGCCATTGCAGTTGGCCGACGCTGTCCTTGAACAGTTTCGTGATTGATCCAATACAATTGTAAGTTAACCGACAGAAGTAATTAATTCTTCGGTATACACCATAAATGTTCCCATCGCGTGCAATGCTAGCCATGGAAACTAAAAATGATAGAAGCCCGAAGATTCGATTGGTTGCACCGAGACCCCAAAGTACAGATTATAACCAATAACAGTATCCAGAAACCTAGGGCCCTATATTTCCGAATTGATGGCAAATATTCTTTCTCGTTTGTCCCATTATTTTCTACTAGAGATATTTCTACCACCATATATCTGGGCGGTGCGTTAATTAAAGTCTCACGCAGGTGCACCATTAGGAATCTAATTTTTATAGGCATATTTTAAGCCTTCGAGGAACATGTAAATAAAACAATATTCTGCTGTTGCTGTTTTCCCCCTTTCACTACCTCTTAGTAATGCAGGTTTATAAGACGGAAGGAGGAGAAAATTTTTATCAAGATCGCTAAAGGTAGGTGTATTTTTAATCGTAAAGAATCCATCGGTCATGTTCTCCAAGAGAAGGCGTGGAATTTCCAAAATTCCTGCTTAGGATTACGTGCGGACGATGGTCGAGGTGTCGCTCTCATACGAACGCCACCCCATCGTTTCAAATGCGACGCCACAGCACCCTTGCATACCTGAATACGAAAAAAAGATAGTAAAGGTGTGTTTGCATGTAAATTTTCTCGAGGAACCAATGGCAAAGCGTTTCCAGGTGACGCGCATTCGTGCGATATGTGGCCAAAAATTTGTAAAGTACAAAGCGACGAATGTACAATATTAATTTGTTTACGTAAATATTCATTTAGAATGTCAAATGTCGAAACGTACACACCAATATCTACGGATCGGATAAAAAGATATCTAAGATCGATCGGACTAAAACTGTACGCCAACGCTGCTTACCGTTTTGGCCCTAATGCCTTCGTTATCCGGTCATTTAAATATAGCCTGGTTTTGTTCATGTTTCTACAGCTAGATCAGCTATAATAGAACACTCGGAAATAGTAGCAAGAAGAGGAAATATGTAAACGATGAATAACACGTTTCGATTCAGGATCGAACTCTTTACTTTCCTTCCACCTTCATGAATACAGATAGAGCCGATTTTCTACATATCTCCACGATTAAATCGGTCGTAACGAGAGACTCCGGATAAGCAGCGAGAAGAAGGACTACAAAAATGATGAATTACAATATTTTAATTCAGGATAGAACTCTTTATTTTCCCTTCCTTTCATGATTAGGTTCAGGCTGTGTGCTGCATACGTCTGCTGTCAAATCAGCTGTAATGGAAGACTCCGTATAGGTAGCAAGAAGAAAGAAGGATCGAAACGATGAATTATATTTTTTTGAGTCGACAATACAACTCGTTATTTTCCTTCCCCTTCCCAGCTATGATGATCACCAGCATGATACCGAATGTGACGGTATGTTGAAATATAATTCAACGTAAAGACCGTGCGTGCAACGAGTATTTCTAAAAATTACTCGTAAATACGAGCACTGTGCAAAGCGACAAAGTAAAAAGTCCCTTCTTGACACTTACACCGCAAAAAGCATCGGTCTCGCGTTACTGGCACTCGGACCTTCGATCAACACGATCTCTATTCAAAACTCAAAGAATGTTTGCAGGAGCGAACGAAACAAAGGGATAGCTTATTAATGTAATTTGAAAAGTTAAAGCAAAGCTATAATCGGCGTCCCGCGAGCTTCCCGTTCGATGGTCAGGCATCAGCTTTCGACCGAGTACACTCCATTTTATCGACTAGTCCGAGAAAGAAACCGTGACACTCCTGTAAAGGTATTCACATTGCCGGAAGAAAAGTCGAGGATGCTCGTCCGTGATCGCGCACAGGCTCGAGCGAGGAAAGGCTCGAGGACGCGCTAACCTTAAACGAAAGTATAGGAGGTTCGCCATATTGCGAGGTGCGGGTAGTCGCGCAGGCCATTCGAAAACCGGACGCCAAGCGGGCATCCGTGGTACATGTATTCATGCCTGTATCTGGCCTGTATCTACTACGCAACTTCCGCTAACTCGCTGCTGAGCAAAATGGACGCCTTTGTGTCTGTTTTCTTCGTATTCACACTATAAATACTGTTTTCTCCGCGATGCACCACCTCTGACATGGCGATGTTTACGCGGTCTCGTGAAAAATGTAAGTGAAAATCGTGTCGTGATGCATAGTTAAGGGCATTCCCCTGTGATCGGCGAGAAAACTCAGCGAACCAAGTAGGCCACAACCACGGATGACAATTGAGCGAATATCTTCCAGGCGAAAAGTTTTGCGAAGGGACTCGCACGGAGGGAACTGTGTATCGTTTCCCCTGCGAATTTCGTTCGTTTCCATGCGCCGGCCGCGTTGAGGATCCTGGAAACGTATGCAGCTCCCGCCAAAATTCCATTCGCACCGTGCATTCTGCGGCATAAATAATCCACCCGACTAGCTGGGTAAGGCAAATGACACAAAACTCGGTCGAAAGCTCCTTTCCGTCGACCGGGCGGTGCTCGCGCGGCCCCCACGCCAGGATTCAAACGTGAAATTATCTTCTTTGGCAGAATTGCGCTCGGCTGGGAGCTTTTTGGTTGCCTGGCATCATCCTGAGGCCATGTTATCATACGTATGATGTTGGATGGTGCATGTCCGTCGAAAAAAGGTAATAACGTCGGAGATATTCAGCTCCTACTGCACAAACACCGGATAATGCACGGACAACCTAGCTTTATTGGGATTATCCCAGATCCGACGGACTTTTGGTTCTTGATCGCTCTGCATTTATGTAGCGCGTCGAGTTTGTCGGCGATGACGCGCAGACCGTGCGTTAAACCCTGTTTTGCTCGTGACCTTTGCGCCGTCCCATTTGATTTCTCCTTTTAATGAGACGGGATCCTAAAGTGCCAGTGCGACGAAGACTGATTTTTTATCGACCGTAGCTGAGCCCTTGCCGTTTGATTTTTTTTTATTTTTTCGATATTATAATTGTACTTATTTGCGAATAAAAAGACTCGCAAGTTACACACTGCGGTGGTGGTGACCGTGCAATAATATTTGTAATTTTTATACAACTTTAAATTTAATTATAAATTATTATTTCATATTTTTGTTAACCTGAAACTGTTGATTTTTTTCGTAATAACATTTTGTGCAGAATATCGATAACCGAAGCGATATACCAATTTTTCTCTTTATTGTCGATTCGTACACGATTAGTATTATTTATTATTATAAGATAATCGTAATAATACGATCCTCGTACGGTCGATAACAAAATAAACTTCTGTGTTGCAGGGCAAAAAACTATAAATAAACATGGATCGTTTGTTGGAGGATCCACGGGCTTCGTCAAAATTTGGTTGAAATACTCCGACGCATCATGGGAACTTAAAAGAGACTTGGTTAAGTTCCCGGTATACGCTTTAGTGCTAGTGTCCGTCGATAAAAGTTAGAAGCGCTCGCGTTTGCTCGTGAAACATTGACCGTGCCGGAATGTCTTGACGTTGCGAGTGGAAAGATTTTAACAATGATTTGTTTAAACCTCTGTGGGAACAGTGCATTTAAATATGTTCCGTTGATTTACATTTATCGTATATCGTGAACCAGGCTTTAGCGACATGTCAGTGCAGTGCTCCATACGTCGGATCGTTCTATGAACCCGGGGAAGCACGTAAGAACACTGGAATTGATTTCGATTATATTTTTTGTCCAGGCTGTAATGCCAGAACAAATCAAATTCAAAATGAACGGGGTCATACCGAGTGTGCCAATCACTACCCTCGCTGGTATCGCGAGCCTGACCGACCTGTTGCCCGAAATGCCCCTCCCGACGCCGCTGCCGCAAACCCTGACGAATAAATCTCTCCTCTTTCACCCGAGAGTAGCGGAGGAAGCGCAAATACTTCTGAGCGTCCGCGACGAAAATTTAGTGCCACAGTTAATATTATCGCTATCGCAAACCTCCTCCGATCATATTGAGCTTAAGGATAATTACGCGAACACCGAACAGCCTTTGGAGACGGAGCAAAATACCCCGGAACTTCTGAAGGCGATACTGCAGATTAATCCGCACGTATTCAAGGGTCCTCAATACAACTCCCCGAGAAACTGGGCTCAGGGTACGCCGGTCGTGCACTCGAACCAGTCGCCAGCCAGTTACGGCCGTTTCTCCCCCTCTTACTCGACCTCCTCCGGGTCCCGGCAGACGCCGCAGGGTAGCCCGGCGCACCCGGCCGCCGCGAGGACCGTGCTTCCTCCGCCGAGCGGCATCTCCCACGCCCAGCACCCGCGGATGCCGGTTACGCCCCAAAACCATGCGGACATCTCGCAGATGTCTCCCTTTGCCGTGCCTTCTCCGTCGCCTAGAGGAACCGTTATGACTGAGCAAACGAGGACGTCTACCACGCCTCAACACATACAGGAGGATGTCAACTGTATAAATCCCCTATCGAACATTGCCCCGCAACCGAATATCTATTCTCCGGCTCACATGAGCTCGCCCAGTGCCCCCTTGACGTCCCTCGGGAACGCGACGCCGCAGCATCACAACGTGCCGGGCATTACGCCCCAGCGCAACATGCACCTAGCCTCCCCCATGCGCACCAACTTGCACCTGCCGCAACACCAACCCCTCAACGTGCAACAGAGCATGTACGATCCCATGATGAATCAGCAAGTTCATCATCCTTTGGGAACGCACCAACCGATGGACGTGGATACCACGGTGCAGGAGAACCAACCGTTCCTCCTGGATCCGGTAACCGGCCTCCCGGAGATCGATCTGCCCATCGAGAACATGGAGGCGAAGCAGAGCGTGGATAATCCAAACCAGCACCTATTGGTGAACACGCAAACGCCCTCCTATCCGAACATGCACGCCGGCGACGTCGTCAACGCCATGGGCACGACCTGCGCGGTGCCCATGCAGCACCAACAAAACAACAATTCGGAGAAAGGCATGAAAATGTCTGGGAGCGTGCCGGAAAAGCTGAAGGAACCGGTCGTCATGCTCAACAGATTGTCCCTGGCTGACCAGGCGCTCATGCAGAAGAGCTTGGCGGCCTTTGCCGAAAAGTCGCCGAGTCGGGCGGCCAGGATGGGAATCTCGAATCGCGAGGAGAACAAGTCGGACTCCGACAGCGAGGAGGAAGTCGGGAAGAACAACAAGTACTTCAAGGCACGCGCGAAGGAACGGCAGGTTCAGAGGGAGAAGGAGAGGGCGGAGAGGAAGAAGAGCGAGGACAAGACGCGCAGGCGGAGGAGGATACTGGAGGACGACGAGGAAGAGGACAGGAAGGAAGGAACGTTCGCGCCATCGAAGCCGAAAATCCGGAAGATCGAGAAGAAGCTGGTACCGGTACTGGCCAAACTGAGCGTCGAGGAGCTCATGGAGACCAATACGTATCAACGGTTCAACACGACCATAGAGACGATATTCGAGAATACGGAGGACATTACGGCGAACGCGGACTTGGAGGACGACGGAGACGTGCCTCCGGAGATGCTCATCCCGAAGTACCAGTTGCACGATCTGTGCACCGAAGCGGCTAAATTGAAGGCCCTCGGCGCGATGGAGTCTATCCCGGCGGACAGGCTGGTCAGACTGCTGAACATTCTGGAGAAGAATATCCGAGACGGAGCTAGGGTGTCGCCGCTCGCAGACCCGGACGACGACGTCGAGGAGAGCAGGCTTTGGATGCAGCTGGCCATGGAGAGAGTTCAACGCGCCGTCGACGCCTCCCTGATCGCCCTGCACATTATGACGTCCAGCAATATGCCCAAGACGGTTTATCTGGAGGACGTGATCGACAGAATAGTACTTTTCATGAAGTTTCAACTGCAAAATACTATATACCCTTCCTTCGATCCAGTTTACAAGATAGATACCAAAAACAAGACTGACAATTATAACTCTAGCGGGCGCAAGAAGAGGGGCCACACGAAGGAGGTTCGCGAAAAGAGTATACTGCAAGTTTATAACAAAATGCACGAACTGGTGGGACTCCTGGCGGAGTTACTCAGTATACAGGTACTGACGGACACGAGTGTTTTGCACGCGTCTACGTTGGGCGTCGCGCCGTTCTTCGTTGAGTCCGTCAGTGATCTTCAATTGAGCGCGCTGAAACTCGTCACGGTGATATTCACCAAGTACGAGAAGCACAGGCGGCTCCTGCTCGACGACATCCTCGCCTCCATCGCGAGACTTCCGAGCAGCAAGAGGAGCTTGAGAACGTACAGGCTCAACTCCGAGGATCACATACAGATGCTGACGGCATTGGTTCTGCAGCTCATACAGTGCGTCGTCGTGCTGTCGGACAACATCGTTCCGCAACCGAAGCTCTCGAAGGAGGAGGAGGAGAAGAAGGAGGAAAAGAAACTAAATTACGTCGATGCCGACGTACTGATCATCAATAAATACGAAACTGCGACCAGAATAGCGGGGAATTTCTTAACCGTGTTCCTCAACAAGTGTGGCAGCAAGGGCGAGGAGATCGATTACAGACCGTTGTTCGAAAATTTTGTCCAGGATTTACTCGCCACCGTAAATAAGCCGGAATGGCCAGCCGCTGAGCTGTTGCTGAGCTTACTGGGGAACTTGTTGGTAGGTCATTTTTCCAACAAGAGCTCGGACATGTCCTTGAGAGTGGCCTCGATCGATTACCTCGGCGTCGTGGCGGCCAGATTACGAAAGGACGCCGTAAGCTCGCAGTGCAAGCTCTCGACCATCGACCAGATTATAAGGGACATCAAGTTGGAACAGCAGAAGGACTCGGATTACGATCAGGTGAACGATAAGGATATCACGGGACTGAGCGAGGACGAGGAGAGGACGGTTTTTCTGCAAAAAGTTCTCCTCGATTATCTGGCGGTTAACGGGACGAAGGATTCCGCACTGGGCTACGCTCGGCATTTTTATCTGGCCCAGTGGTACAGAGATTGCGCCGTGGAGAAGTCGAGGGTCGGACAGTCGAAGAACAGTCCGAGCAAGAAGGCGCACAAGAAGAGATCGAAGAAGAAGAACAAGCACCACGGAAGCGATCAAGATTCCGAGTCCGAGTTGGAGGAGCAGGACGCCGATGAGAACGACAATAACGAGCAGAAGAACTCGGAGGCTTACAGGATCATCGAGGAGAAGAAAAAGTACATTATCAGCAGAATAAGGCCCTGTAGTACGGGAACGAAGCCAGATATCCTTCAAACGTACATCGATTATAATTCGGCGGAGCTTATATCGCAGTACTTGGCCTCCAAGAGGCCTTTCTCGCAGAGCTTCGACAGGTATCTCAAGCAGATCCTGCACGTACTGACCGAGTCGTCGATCGCGATCAGAACGAAGGCCATGAAGTGCCTGACCATGATCGTCGAGGCTGACCCGAGCGTACTGGCCAGGGTGGACATGCAGCTGGGGGTGAAACACTCGTTCCTGGACCACTCGACGTCCGTGAGAGAAGCGGCGGTCGATTTGGTGGGCAAGTTCGTGCTGAGTCGGCCGGAGCTGATAGACAAGTACTACGACATGCTGTCGGCCAGGATCCTGGACACCGGTGTGAGCGTTCGAAAGAGAGTGATTAAAATTTTGAAGGACATCTGCATGGAGTGCCCAGATTTTCCCAAGATACCGGAGATATGCGTCAAGATGATAAGAAGAGTGAACGACGAGGAGGGCATCAGAAAACTGGTTATGGAGGTCTTTCAGAACATGTGGTTCACGCCGGTCAGAGAGCGGCCGACATTGGACTCGGAATCGCTATTGAGGAAGGTCATGAACATCACCGACGTAGTTGCCGCCAGCAAAGACATGGGTCTCGAGTGGTTTGAACAGCTGCTGGTAAGTTTGTTCAAGCCCAAGGAAGATAAGGATGACAGTACGAAGATGCAGACCGAGCCTCCGAGGGCGTTACTCACCGCGTGTAAGCAAATAGTCGATTGTCTGATAGAGAACGTCTTACGACTGGAGGAGACGAATCTCGAGGAGTCGGAAAAGTTGGAAAAGAAGGGCTCCTCGCAGAGACTGGTCGCCTGTTTAACGACGCTGTATCTCTTCGCGAAAATTCGGCCCCAGCTGTTGGTCAATCACGCGATTACCCTGCAGCCTTACCTGAGTTTGAAGTGCCAGACGCAGGGCGATTATCAGATCATAAGCAGCGTGGCGCACACCCTCGAGCTGGTCGTACCTCTGATGGAGCATCCCAGCGAGACTTTTTTAGCACAGCTCGAAGAGGACTCGGTGAAGCTGATCCTCCAGCACGACAGATCCGTCGTGGCCAGTTGTTTATCGTGCTTAGGTTCGATAGTTAACAACGTTACGAGGAACTTTAAGCTGATACGAGACTGCTTCAAGAAATACTATGGACATTTGACCGAGTACAAATCCTTCTACGAGAAAGATCCCACGAATCCCATGCTCCTAAAGTACAGGCCCTTCTTCAGGAGAGCCTTGTTCACCGTCGGTCTCCTACTCCGGCACTTTAACTTTACCGATCCGGAGGTCATCGAGGGATTGGCGGAGAACATAAAGGACCAAGTGTTCGAGACCTTGAATTACTTCGTCCATCAAGACAACGACGACATTCGTCACTTTACCCTCTCCGCGATCGGTTCTCTGTGCATACGACACTACGAGTTTATGATGCTGCCGGAGCTGAAGGAGCTTTATCATCACCTACTCACTTCGGAGAACGCTCTGGTGCATATGAGGATCCAGGTGTTGAACAATATCGAGGTTTATCTGCAGGAGGAGGAGAAGAGGATGATCAAGCAGGATCTGGAGTGGGCCAAATTGTCGAAGCAAGAAAACTTGAAGGAGATGGGAGACGTGTCCTCGGGCATGGCCAGCACCGTCATCCAGTTGTACATCAAGGAGATCCTGGAATCTTTCCTCCACGGGAACATAAGCGTGAGGCACGCCGCCCTGAAGGTTATACAGCTCATCCTGGCTCAGGGACTCGTACATCCCGTGCAGATCGTACCCTATCTCATCTGCATGAGCACGGACTGCGAGAAGGCCGTGAGCCACAGCGCGGATAAGCAGTTGCAAGACATCGAGAAGAAGTATCCCGGCTTTATTCACATGAAGTCCCAGTTCGGTATAAAGCTGAGCTACCGGCTACAGAAGATCTTGCAAAACGAAATTACCGTGAGGGGCATGAGGACCAAAGACGGCGAGTTTCCCGGCGCCCTCAACGGCTTCCTCTACACGATCCTGAGGAACACCAAACAGCAGAGAAGGGCGATAGTCCTCTCCTTTCTGAAGCAGTTCGACGAGTCCGCGAAGACGAGCCTGTCCCAGATGCTCTACCTCGCGGACAACCTCGCCTACTTTACATATCAAGTCCAAGACGAGCCGCTGTTCATCATTCACCACATCGACATAATCATCTCGATGTCGGGCACGAATTTGCTCCAGTCCTTCAAGGAGGCACTGCTGCCGAAGGAGGACGGCACCGCGAGTCAGTCGATGCCGCATCCACCGCCGCAACCTCATCTTCCTATGCTCGGCCCGGACGGACAGCCCAGACCGGAGCAGCTACTGTCCTCCTTGGAGGACGAGGAGGACGACGAGGAGGACGAAGAGGCTATCCTGGCGAGGTTACCCGGCGACACGACGCTACTGAGGGAATACATCACCGCCAGCCAGGGTTTCCTCCTCCTCCTCAACCTGAGGCAGCACCTGAAGGACCTCTACGGGTTCTCGGACGCGAAGATCGGCCAATACTCGCCCTCGGAAGCCGCCAAGGTCTACGAGAAGGCGGTCAACCGCAAGAGCAATCTCCTCTTCAAACCAAAGGCCACCCTGCAGAGACTGAAGGAGGGCGTGAGCAGCGTGGAGCTCGATTCGGAGGGTAGAAAGAAGCTGGTGAAGGAGTACCTGGACTTCAAGCAGCTGATGCTCAAGTTCGACCCCGAGGAGCCGGACGAGGACGCCAACGAGGCGGACACGAGCGGCAAGCAGCACTCGGAGAGCACCGCCACGAGGATACCGAGCTCCGAGCTGGAGGGGGGCAAGCTCGCCGAGGGTGCGCTCGGCGGGAACGCGCTGACCGGCCAGTACCAGCCCACTCTCAACTCCTCGATGGATCACCTGAACAACTCGGTCAGCCTTCCCCCGGTCCCCGTGCCGGCCGTCCTCCCCGTCGCCCCCCTGGGTGCCCTCGCGCCCCTCATCCCCGTGGCCACGCCCGCGGCTGCGGCTGCGGCGGCGGCCGCGGCGGCGCACGCAGCCATGCCGGCCCCGCGGGTGCCCAAGCTCACGATACACGCCCATCCGGAGGTCAAGGAGCACCGCAAGCATCGCACGCACAAAACGGAGAAGGTCAAGAAGCATAAGAAGAAGAAGAGGAGAAGAATCTCCGACAGCAGCGAAAGCGGGGAGGACTACAGTGACCCTGATTTTCTAGTGTGAGTGCGGTTGTGCGACGCGACGTGTACATAGACGTGTGGCTGTGCGTTCGCGTGTCCCGTGAGTTTAGGCCTTTTTTCTACTTCTCCTTCTTCTTCTTCTCCTCCTCCCCCTCCTCCTCCTTCTCCTCCTCCTCCTCCTCTTCCTCCTTCTCCTCCTCTTACTCCTCCTACCTCTCCTTTTTTCCCTCTTTCTCTTCCCTTTCCGTGGAACCCAGTGCCTCGCGGAGGGGAGGCGCCCCCGATCGCACCAGTGTCGGACGCCCCGAGCTCGCGATGGACCCCATCGAGGTGCGCGTTTCTCGGGAGGACAAGCGGAAGGTGTGTGAAAAAGGGCGGTGCGCTGCTGCGGGGATATCGGGACTAGGGTTATCGGCGATAGGACCTTTTCGCCCGCGCTCGACGATCGGACCGGCAGACCCAGGCTCGACGTCCTTGGATCGATCGGTGGAGAGGCGTCCGATCTTCGGATTCGCGCGCTTTGGAACTTGGTTCGTTCGCGAGGTTTGGCTTTTCCGGCGGGGCCAATCGCGATTTCGAGCCCCGATACGTACGACTCGTCGCCCGGGTCGAGGCCGATCCCGGAGACTCCCTCGTGGACGACGTGCTCTCCACGAGGCAATCTCCCCTGGGGCTGGACGCGCCTTCCATGAGAAAGATCGGTTTTTTTTTTTTATAGAACCCACGAAGCCTGGCTGGACGTGTCCCTCGTTTAAAAACGTACAACGGGGGAGGGTGCTGGGCTCGATAGTTCGCCCGGTGCAGCCTGAAATATATATGTACAGAGGGGGAAGGTAGGGTGGAATAAATTAAGAAGCGCGTAAATTTTTCTAAGGTGCTTTTAAAAATTTTTATAAACCAGATCTCGGAGCTTTGGCTAACAAATTGCGTTGGTGGCTGACCATACCGTAGTAGTTACCGTAGTTTCGGCAAGAAGCTCTCTCTTCGTTACGATTTCTCGCGGTACATAGGCCACGGCGGGGCAAAGGCGAGGCAGGGATGTTGGATAAGTCGAACGGAAATTCCTCGTCTTGGCGATCGACCAGACGTTGCCGAGGAGTGCGAGGGGAAAAGTCCGTCTGTTCGGCGCGAATCGGCCGGTAAGCTCGAGCCGGGCCAAGAAACGTCCGTAAAACTCCGAACCAAGTTCCCTGTCGAGAGCTCGAGTACGATAGCGCGCCTTGGATCACTTTGCTTTCGAACAAAATTATTTGTATATAACGCTAAATAATAATCGCAACATCGACGCGAACGTTGGTTTTCTTTTCCGAGGATAAAAGGCCAGCGCTCGATGCAACGAGGAGATCGAGAGCGGGTGAGCTTCTGTAGCGATCAAAGGGTTCGATCGATGAGAAGATTAGGGCTAACTTATGTTTCGTTTCGATCGGGATTGAACGGTCCACGACTTCGAGGGGCGACAAGAGCCGAACTTAAATAGAGGACGGATCCATTAGACTTGCTCCACAAGATGTATAATAGAGATGTGTAGTAAGACGCATTGCCTATGCATTATGAAACGTTGTTTGTAATATCTGTACATACAAATTTCAAGTAAAGTATCTTATTTTCTTACAAACTATATAGCGGTGACATTACGAAGAATACTTAAAATTTCGTTGTAATACTAAGTATTTATTCAGAATTCATGTTGTCCCAATATAGTTTGCTTTATGCACTCGTCTTTGGTGTATCGAAAGGTATCGTTTTTATACAATCTTAGGAGTAATAATATAATCGGATACTCTCGAGGAAAAACGAGCGGACCTAAGGGCGGGAGGGGAGGGCTAGAGTCCCGCCGAGTCGCACGGCTTCCGGAAGTCCTTACGTTTTCTCCGTCCTTGCGCCAATCGCGTTCCGTCGTCCTGGTGGGAAGGCGATTCGGGGGAATCCTTCGAGGGACGTGGCGGGATCGTTGCGGACAGGGCGCAGCTGTGATGCTAGAGCTAGAGAGGACTTTCTTTCCATCGAGGTAGTCGATCTTTTTTATACATTTATAAGCTGTAAGGGAGGATCCTCGCGTTTGCGATCGAGCGCGTCCAAGCCAGGTGGATCGTTTTGCGCGCCGCAAAGCGAAGCGGGACGCGAGGGCGAGAGGCTCGCGCGGTACCACGCCGAGCGGACCTTCCAACCCGAAAGGCCGGGCTGGCCGAGAGCAAACACGTGCGATTCGCCCTGTCCGCCTTGGATCGCCGCTCGGACGCGCGCGGATCTCGCGGGACGGAGAAAACGGCCGGAATGGCGAGGGAGCGTGCGATTCGGCCGGAAGGTCGCCTCCTCGAGCCGCAAACCGAACGTCTTTACTTTTCCGCGGACTTTCGTGTATTATCCCTTTGAAGAAGAAAAGATGTTATCCGATCGTGGAAATACGATGCATTTATGTTTGAGTTTCGTGTACGTAAGTCTCGTCGCTTATGGATCCGGATTGGTCCGCTGAGCTTGGCCAACGAACGGAGGGATCGCGCGGTGTCATCGATCGCCGATCGATCGCAGGCTTTGTCGGGGCCCAGGTGTACGCAGATCCATGTCTCGTTAATAAATCTGGTAGCAAAACGAATCTGGATTCATTCGCTTACCTATGAGCCTCCGTAACCCCGACTGTTTATCGCGTTAAATCGGCGCGACGGTTCCTTATATCCATTCGCAAGTTCTCTGGGTAATCGTTTCGTCGTGTTTCCCTCTGATCCCGGGTTATGGAGGATTAAGGATCGTTAAAACGCTCTATTTTTATTTGTAGTTTTTCATTTTTTTGTACGATCCCAGAGAGATACCGCTCGTGTCAGCTGCAAACGTACTTTATTCAAATTTTATCGATGACAAAATAACGTCGACGATGGTTGACGGTAACGAAGTTTTTTTTTTTTTTACGAAGTTGAACAAACCCGAATACCGCTATGATTTTAATAAACGAACGCATACCAATTATAAGGGACAATTTTAATTTTCACAACGGATCTGGATTAATGTTCTTACTTTGCGCTTTGGGCCTCGCGTTATCGTGATTTTGTACTACCCATTTTTCTTTTACGAATAAGCAGGAGTGTCTCGTAAAGTTTGATTTTATAGTTTTAACCGAATCCTTTGGCCAAGAGAAAAGCAACGATCTAGTCAATTTGATCCACGTACGTTTCTTACGTTTTTCGCATCGCCAGAACTTCACAGCTTCCGAGAACACATCGGTGTTTTTTCTCGTTCTTTTCTTCGTTCGATCCTCGGAATCGATTTGATCCCTCATCGTCGTGAACGACATAGAGATGAAAACCTACTGCGTCGCGAAGAAGATGTAGTGAACGCTCTCGGGGAGAGCGACTTGGTTGACGGAAACGACGAGTCGCGAAGCGGAAGGCAAGCTCTTAAAAATGAAATGCACGGGTTAAGATCTCACTTTCGAATCAGTACCGTCCCCGATACGTGCAATGCTAGAGTTTAAGGGAAGAAAAAAGAGAAGAGAAAAGAAACCGGCCCTCATATTTGCAAGCTCCTCCTCAAGGATCGCACGAGCCCGCGTTCGTGTTCGGGCTCGAGAGCTTATTTTTATTATTTCCATTATATTTAAAAGGCCATCGAGAATGCACCGTCGCAAGCATCGAGAGACGCGTTCGTCGCTAAATAGCCGCGCGGTCTGTTCGATGGATCCTGCTCGGCCGTTCGATAAATAACCGAACGAAACACGGTCCGGGCGCTCGAGATGCAACCCTGTTGCGCTTGGAAAGCAGCAACGAGAACCGCCCTTTTGGCGCCACGCGGAAAGGGTAAATCCTCAGAGGGTGAGAGAAAGAGAAGAGAGGAGAGCGTGTGTGCGTGTGAAAAAGAAATGGAGCGAGAGGGTGGAATGGGTTGGGGAGGGGGTAGGGGGGTGGGTGGGTGTGAAAAAGTGAGAAGCGATACGGAGACAACGACGGGGTGGGAACGGCGATCGCAAAAGAGCGCGATATCGGAGTTATCGATAATAAAGCAACAAAATGTTAAGGGTTAGTACATAACGGGACAAGAAACTCTACTGTACAAATGTTCATGTGTACATATTTATTACCTGGGTTATAGAATCGATCGTTGCACAGAGCGGCGCGTGTTGAGAGAGCGTAAAGCGAAACGTGAGAGAGGGAGAGTAAGAGACTAAGCGTGCATGAGAGACGTGAGCCAGAGAAAGACAGTACGTTGGAACGTTTCATTAAACACTCTATTGTTCGTTGTAATAAACTTTTAGGAGGTATACATTATAAATTCTAAATAATTATATTTCTACGTATATATATATATAGTCTAAAGAAGGAAGTACGAATTAAGGACTTTACTCGTAAGTATTCCCACAAAAAATGAAAGGTGCCGCCGTATCGTGCCGCGTAAGATCGTGAAACAAAAATAATGGAGCCTCTCGACGTAGTTATCGTACTCAGCACAATACGAGGCACGCTTGTATTATAACATTATATATATATAAAAATATATATATATATATATATTGTATCACCTATGTTTTTGTATTTGGTAATTTAACAAAAAGATATCGAATTAACGAAGAGAAGGTTAATAGAAAGTATATTATATATTTGAGTAAAGGTGCCGAGCGTTGGCGTTATCCACGACCGAGACGGGGTTAACTAAGGAGAAATTCCTTTTTCTTTGAGGGTAGCAAAGTGTATATGCCTAGACGAATCACGGGGTCAAATAGTCGCGGTTAGGATGTTTCACCGAAACGGCCGTCCCGGCTAAAACCAACGCTCATTTACTCATAACTTATTATGTACATCGTCTGAAAGAAAAAAAAGGTACGTTCGTAAAGAAAAATAAACATAACTATGTATCAATCGGTCCCTCCTTTTCTCCAGCCCTCCTACCTTCGATTTTCCATCCACTCCCAGCGGAAATCCTGATCGGCCGAAATTACGGTTAGCTAGTTCAATTTACTTCGTTGTTGTCTTCGATAAACGTACAGCAGCGCCAGTGGCAAAGAAGTAAGGAATAAAAGCGGTATCGTGTTGTGCTGAGATATAAAGGTCTTGGAATATCGATGTTTCGATTCTATCAACGTTAGATTTTGATCGTTTTGGAATTCTTCTAGTCCGCTTTCGGTACTTGTGACTTGACAAACCCATTTTTTAATTTGGATTCTCTGTACAAAGTTCTACAAAATCATGGACTCTTCGTTCCTCCACCGAGTGCATCTGAAAGAGTACGATAATAATGTTTGGCATTTTTCACGAACACGGGCAAAGGGAGATGGCTGAAGTAAGAAGAGAAAAAGCAGCGGGCGTAATCGGTTCATCGAAAAAAAAAAACGGGTACGTAATTGACATCTTTAAACTCACAGTTTTGGTATGTCCTTGATATACAGCGATTCGTTGCGATGCTTCATAGCCGAATCCTCGAGCTTACATCTTTCGTTCCACACTTTCGTAGAATTAAGCAAAGTGGATTCGTTTCGGAATATCAAGGCATCCGATCGCGAAATGCGCTCCGAGTACTTTTTGCTCGACGTTTGTGAGCGCGAAATTATTTCTTTTCTTTTGTGTATATATTTTTCATCTTGTTTCCTGCGATTAAAAATTTTTAGTCGCGCAAAAAAGTAATGAAAAGTCGAATGAAACCGAAGTTGACAGCACCTTAATCGTTCTCTCGTCTTTCCAAACACTCACCTGAAAGCTTTAATCAACTGTGGATCGTGTTTATTAATCACGGCCTTCTCTTCTGTGGGAGCTTTTAACGCCGCTTCCATCGATTTTTGTCTTCTATACTCGCTCAAAGTTTCTTGAATTTTTTTTAACCTTTCCCTCTTACGTTTCTCTTCCAAAGTTCTTTTGGCTTCCATTCGAATCCTCGTTTGTTCCTCGTCCATGGAACGCTTCCTCTCTTTATCCGTCCTCCATTTCCTTATTAATTCCTTTTTATCATCCCCTACAGCGATAGTTTTTACTACTTTCTCTGGAACGATGGCGCCATTGCATTCTACGCATGATTCTCCGACGATTTGTGAAACTGTCTTCTTTTGGAAACTTTCCCCTTTATATTTCTCGTCGTCGCGCCTTTCTCCCGTTCCGATGCCTTTGATTTTCTGCGAATCTCTTTGTTTGCGCCAATTTTTCACGGCACATTTCTGTTCTTCGCGCAAACTCAGATAGAGTTTGTACCAAGCTTCGTGATTCACAATCGTTTCCACGGTCAAATCCGGACATTTGGTTTGAATGGCCGTAATTAGAGCCGGTATACCGTTGCACTTCTTTCTTACCTTCAAAAACAGCAGGTGATCCTCGTTGCTCCAGTTGCCCGTGTGACCTGTGAGCAATGAACGTTGTCTTTGTTTCGGACCTTCGTATAATAACTTGATTAGCGATCGCTTATACCCGCGGAAGAATGATTAATCTTACCTGTCTTCGAAACTAACGTAAGAAAGTCCTGAACCCCGCTGTAATCTTTGTCCTCCTTCTTATCCTTTTCATTGGCACGTTGAACGCTGAATGTCGGTTCGCGATTTGCATTCTCGTATTTCCTTAGAATCAATTCAAATTCTCGTAATTCCGATTCCAATACTGCCTGTTCCTCGCGTAAAGTATCGAGGGGACAGGATTCTTTAAATTCGCGGATCCGTTTGGATAGATTTATTAGCCGTGCTTTACACGAATCTACATCTGCGCATACGTACAAATTTATGTATAATAAGATAATCGAAATTAGCAAAACGATAAATACGAATATTTGCCTATTGCCCGATTCCCTCGTAGACCGTCGATAATCGACTTCACTGCCTTTGACTCATCGATGATATTGTACAAATTCTTCTTTACATTATCCAAAAATTGTTGCCTACATCAATGAGAAGATTATGATCATCCGCCACGCTATTTTTCCAGCACTCGCGTTAGTCGTACCTTTTCGTGGATAATTCACTACTGTCGTCCAACATACTCCGTATTACATCGGAATCGACTTTCAAATTGCTCATCGAAGTCTCCAGTCCTTTGTTCAACATATCCTCCTGCTGCTTCAATTTCAGTAACGACTTTACGAATGCCTTTTCGGCAGAGTTTGCCTTCGCGCGTCGTAAATCCCCGTTCTCCTCCTTCTTCGCACGATCCTCGATATTCATTGCGTGTAAAATTCATCGGTGTTGCCAGAATTCTACGATAATATACTTCGCAAAATGGTTTCTCGTATACTCGCTTCGGCAATCGACGCGCACCAAGGATGCAATATCGGAGAAGTTCGCTGTATTCATACCGGCATGGTTAAAGTTTTACACCTGCGTTTCCATAGCGATTCCCCATAGACCCTCCCCGCCCATAAGACGCACCTGGTGACCGCAATAAACCCATAATCCTGTTCATCGAACTCCAGCCGTACCCCTCTTCCGTGTAACCAAAATTTGAATCGTTCTACGAACAGCGAGCCCCGCCAAACCCATCGCGTTTCATTAAAAAAACGGCCTCATCGATAGTGATTTATCATCGATATTAAATCGCGTACGTGACGAGCGGAGTATGCGTACAGAAACGAATCAATTATTATGTCAATTGTGGAGCGGAACTGTCGTATAATAGAAGCGAATATTAAACGTCATGTACGCCGTCAGTCACGCGCCTCGAGTTTGCGCTTTAAAAAATTTTAATATTCCTGTGGATAGGTAAACGCATCGTGCACTTTATCGTAGATCAAGTGTCAAGGCTCCGAGGTATTATCTGGTGGTAAGCGACCGTTTCTCGGTGTCTGACATCGATTAAAAAATTCGCGTCTGCATTATCAACGTTTCCGTCGTTTTACGGCAAGCTGGAGACCTCTATCGTCGATTCAAACCGATCGACGTTTACTCAAAGACCTCGGCGCTAATTCACCGTTCAATTTCTATTCGATTCTTCATTCCTCGTAGGCTTAAAGTTCAACACGGAGAACTACGAGTTGCGTATAGAAGGAATACTTTGGGAGTTCTATTTTACAAGATTTAATATAACGACAAATTTTCTGGTCTCTCATATCGCGACGATAAAACACACGCCACAAAGTCCTCGAAGTAAATTCCACGAGGTAAGGTCCACGGCTAAGGGGATGAAGCGCCAGTTCGTTAGTCGGTTCGTAGCAAGTGCTTATCCTCTCGAGGAGAATCCAGCTTCTCTCATTAGCCGTGGAGCTCGTCTGCTTTATCAACAAGCCGAACCACTGGTGGTTCGAGCGCTGAGGACCTCTACGCAGATCTCCGGCCAACCGGTTCCCTTTCCAGAAAACCACGCCGGCTACTATGCCAATGGCAGGACGCATTTATACGGGTGGTCTGCGCATAGGCGCTTCAGTCTCTGTTTGGGACGCGACACGCGAGCATGGGGCACGAGTACACCCCGCCGATGGCGTGAACTGTATCGAGCATCGACAGACAATCCCCGAGGGAGAAACCTCCTCCTCTTTTCCTCCCGTCCTCCTTCCTCTCGGCGCGACGCGAAGGATTTCGCAAGAACGAGGATCAACCTCGACGAGTGGCGAACTGTCATCGTCGGGCGGTCCTCCGGAACGGAGGTATTCCAAGCCTCGCCTCGCCTCGTCTCACCTCGTCGAGGCTTTTTCGATGTGTCTCCTTTAATGAACGGCCAGTCAACGCGCTGCCGCGCCGAAAAAACTCGTGACGATTTCGAAATCCGCGTCGAATCGCGTTCGCCGATGCGAAATTCCTCGCGTGTGCCTGCCTGTGCTTCGTAGGAGACACTCGCTCGGCTGGATAGGGGAAACTGGTGAGTAAAGGATCCGCTAAATTATTCTTCCTTCTCCCTTTGACCTGCGAATTAAATAAAACTCCACCAGTTCCAAAGATATTATTCGATGTATCATAGCTAGTAAGACGCGTCAGTTTTACCAAGGCCCAAAATATTGAATTTACGTATCTCGGACGATAAGGGGTTAACGACCACTTACGAACCACGGTATTAAACCACCCCTGCCGCAAAAAGATATCGCTCTTCGAACGATCGCTGTAAAAATATCGATGACGAATTTTTGGCGTTGCCGTTTATAAGCGCGTTTCGTAAACGTACGATAAGAAGGGTAGTCGATAAGGCCGAAGCGAGGAAATTCTCCGGGAAAGATGTATTAAACGGTTGTCGAGTGATTTATCGTGCGGTTACTCTAGCCGCTTTTTTGCGTCGAAGAGGCGTGTAATTTCTTGTCGTGCATGCGGTTAATCTCCGTGATTCCGCGCATTACGATGTCTCATAAAGCGAGGAAACGCGATCGCGTTGATCTCCGTTAAAAGGCCATTCGTGTAATTTCTTCTGATCCGGGAAATTCTGGCTCGCGCGAGCCAAGGTAATGTCACCTGCGTGATTTTAATCAATACACGATTGGAATCGCTTTTTGCGCCAGTGCTCTTATTAAGGTTAATCAAATATTCCAGCTATGATTTATTCAGATAATTGAAGTCCAACGGTCCAGGCGCTCGCTTCTCGTCTTTACGTAATAGCGTAGATTCATAATACTCGTGTTTACACGTTCGTACCTTATTCGATTCGAACGCATCGTTTTAACGTCTGAAACATCGATTAAAAAACGGCTCGAACCGAGAGCGCGCGATCGTGTTACGGAGAATTTTTTAAATCCGCGAGACGAGAAAACACGAGTGGCGTTGACCCGTTGGTAGAAAATAAGTCACGTGAAACGTCAAGTGCCGCAAAACTGACTCACAGTCGTGCGATTCTAATGTCGTGCACGTACGCAGTTCCCAGTAGTTTTGATAAAGATTCGCGATACGTATGGAAAGTAGACTTTGCCTTCAAATTGATATTCCGACGATAATGTCCGTCCGGCGATGTATTTTTTAGTCCGCGGCGACAACAACTTATCTAACGTACAAAGAGCATACTCGATGGATGCTTGCATTGTTTCGATCCTCGCGCAGAATTTTCAATTTCCACGCTACAATACCCCACCTTCGCTCCCTCCTTCGCGAAGTCACCCCGACGATCGGAGTATCCCGCATCTCAGGACCGAGGCGAGGTGCACGGTGGAATCCGCGAAGCAAGGTTTACTCTACGATCGACTTGAATGGCAAAATACCAAGGCCGACGAATAAAAAATACGCTCGCTTACGCAACATCTTTGAAAGTCGGCCGATTTATTTCCGATGCAGGTAGGGTCATAGTTCAATAGCCGATTGGTCATTGTACTCGGTCCGTTATCGCTCAAAAGCGTACGTCTCAAAAGTAGGTAGATTTATCGCACCTAGACCATCTGTCCGAACGATCAGGCGTCCCTCGGCTCATGATGAATCCGCGCGAACCGTACGTAGAGGGACGTTGTTGCATTACGGTTACCAGATCCTTCTTTCTGGACTCTAAAGGTGAGCGGTACAACGTAGCCTCTCTCGAGCGCTTTCCAGAGCTTCGGAATAGCTTCTTCCGCGATGTAACCGCGCATAGACGCGAGGTACTCCTGCTATTTAAATCGCAAATAAGTCGGAGATACGCATCGGATTACGCCCGACGATCTCACTTACGGGCCGCGATGATTTGCGCACGACGATGCGATAATATAACGATGATTGAATCGCTAACGCGATTACTCGGAGGTATACGTGCAAAGATAATCGAGATTAGCGGACAGAGACAAAGAGGTGTACGTCGAGGAGCGGAGATGTTCCGGGAGAAGGCTGCGATGGCAATGAGACTCCTTTTCTTTTCTTCGAGCCACGGGTAGATAGAAATGCAAACCGTGTACCTACTTGCTAGGTAGATGCGGTTAAAGATGCACTTCCACGATAATCCCCGGCCGCGCCGCTTCGTTCCGAAAGTTGCTTCTCTCGTGAAACTCGAGATCACGTTCGAGGATAATCGAGCGCTTCTTTTTTACGCGGATGCGAGACGTTCTTCGATAACTTTGATATCGTTTTCGTAAGTAACGATCGGCCCGCGCGTTTATCCGCGACCTTTAATCGTAGGACGTTCGTCTTGGAGCGAGCGCGGAGCTCCTCGGCGTCCTATCTTTTCTTTATCGACCATCCTACGGATGCTGATCGTTATTACGGTCTGTTTGGTATTCTCGGAGTCGACTCTCGCGACTGCGTCGGCGTTCCGCGGCTTACAAATCCCCGCTTTTATTTTTTCCCGAGCCTATCTAGCTCTTACTAGTTTCTTATCTTTATCGTCGCCATTGTATCGCGCGAATCGCTCTGAGATCATCGCCTACCGCCGTTTCAACGTTCTCCATGGGACGGAATAATGCGGTCGGCATAAGTTTGGCAAGTTTGCTTTTATCATAAATATGCGAGTACAGCCGCTTCTCCCGTGGCTCTAGCTCCGACTCTACGTACGCACGTCTAGCAACCGCGAGCGTTTTGACCACTTTGCTCTTGCCTCGATTTCCGTGGCACGATGTCTCGCACGGAAGGGCGAGAGGCGGATTGGTGCGAAAAGCGGAAATGAAGGGAAGGAAAGAGCTTGCGGAAGGGAGGCTGGGGCTGGGGCTGATGGGCCGGGGGAGAAGGAGAGAGGCAGAAGGGTTGCCACGCACGGTGGAAGCATTGCGCCTCGAGAATACCGTACGTCGTTACGGCTGCTCTCCGGTTAAAAGTGAATGGAGAACCTGCTCATTCACAAGATTTTCTTACGAGAGGGGCAAGAGCCGCGGTGGTGTCCGCCGGTCAGTTTGGTCGGTAGACGGTTGGTACGGGCGGATCTTACGCGCACACCTGTCCGCTCCTACGGGCCACACGGTATTTCGTAAGCCGCCCGGCCACGACGGATTTCGATTCGAATTCCAGATCGACCGCTTTATCGAGGACACGAATATCCGTGACTAAGTCGCCCATATTTTCGTCCAGGTTTCCCTACGCGCATTTTATTATACCAATTTGTCAGTCTCGAGCAGCTCGAGGATCGATGCGTGTATCGACCAGGAAACGTTTCCACGCCTCGGGCTCTGCCAGCTCCGGAGAATAGTCATTTATCTGGAGTAGCGTATGGGCGAATTACTTCGTAGCTCGCTGGAACGCGAATCGGGCATCGCGTTCGCGATAACCGAGACGCACTGGGCGCGAGATCGACGTAGGAAGGAACGGCGGAGGCAAGCTCGAAATAGGGGACATTATCGGCGACCGGTTTGAAATAAAAAAGGGGGGAAAGGGGTCGCGGAGGAAAAATGGGGAGCTCGACGGCGTACGGGCGCGAGACGAAGGGCGGGTAATCAATCTGGCGGTTCTCGAAGAAAACTCAACGTGCGGCCAACGATGACGAACGACTTCGGAAATGTTCTGGACGTTATCGCCGTCTGGCTCGCGGATACAAAGTCGAGATATCGCGCTTTTTCCTCCCTACCTCCTCCCCTCCCCCTCCCCCTCCCCCTCCCCCTCCCGCCTCTCGCTCTCTCCGTCCCTCGTCCCCGCTTATGGCATTATGATGCAGGCATTTCCAGCGCACCCATACCGCCGCAGAGCATTTGCATGCGGCGCATGCCCGTACGTCGTACGTCGAAACAGGTTCATTTTCTACGTTCGTCTCGAATGAATGAAATCGTTAAGCGTTACAACACCGAGGGTGGAAATTTTATTGAGCCCGTATCCGAGCTCCGATATAATTATACGGCTCCGGCCTCTCTATGGCCGCGATAAGAGCCACTCCAAACCGGGATATCGAATTTCCCCGCTGGATGGAATGCCTTTGTATACGGCGTATATTTGCGCATAAATTAGTTATGTTAATGCATCGAAATGTAAGAGCGCCTTCGAGCGGTGCGCGCACCTTGGAAAGCCCCGGGGTTTCGTTATGCTTTCGCGACAGAGCTTTCCTAGAAACGGTTCTCCTATCGCGATTTTTCCTTCGCAAGGACGAGGACGCGATAAGCGTTTTTCCTCCATCGTGCGCAAAGATTCTAGTACCGGACTCGGACGTATCCCAAAGCATCGGAGGTAAAGGACGTGGACGAGGATCGAGAGCGCGTCGAACGATTAGAAATTTGGGAACGACGGGCAAGCGTCGCTCGATCGAGGCGTCGGGTATTACGCGATCGCGGCTGCGCCAACTTAGATCGTTTTTCACGAGACCGCACGTGATTCTCTTCGACGCAAGAAGGTTTACCGGGTACGTATATCGCGCGAGTACGTAACTAGAGTGATTACAGGGAATCCGATATTCCCGTTGCGGGATCCGTGACGAAAAAAAAGACGCATAGTTGACATTTAATGGTCCGTAAAAGAGCAAATGACCATTAATTGCACGGCGCGCCTCATTGCGGGTGCATGAAACGCTCATTATGCGTCCACCGGATCCGTTTTCTATATTTACTTTCGCAAAATTATGGTCCCACCCGTTATCCTAATTACGCTAAACGGTTATCGTTTACACTTTACCTCGATTTGCATCGTAATTGGATTTGGCCACGTCGGAGGAAAGCTCTTGCGTCACGCTCGACGGAGCGCGCGTGCTTTACGCTCGAGAAAAGCGATCTTTTTTACGAGTGCCTACAATCCGATCGGCGAGCTCGCTTCTGCGCTTTGCGACAGCAGCGACCGGGACACCTCGTCGCGATCCACGAAGATATTCGGGTTTCGCGCGGGCTTAGCCTCGCGCAACGCCCTCCCGGCTACCGTTTCACGTCCCTTCCGATCGCAAGAAAAGGGTTTCGTAAGTCCGATGGGTCTTTATTATTCCATTGAACGGCGAGAAAGGGACGGAATATAAAAAGCGGGCTGCCCTACGGACCGCACTGTCGCCTTATGAAAGCACGTTCGTAAGTTTGCCTACGTGAGCGTACTGTAAAGGCGCCTCGGTCCTCGCGTAACGGTCCGTGCCGATGTGCGCGTAAAAAGAGCCAGGAGGATGATGGAAAACGGCGAGGGAGCGAGACGGAGGGCCGAAGACGAGGAGAGACCGAGTTGGCCATGCGAGCGGCGAATGCCCGCCGAGTTCCTGCCGCTTTTCCATTAGGCGCATACATAATTCAATCGTGAGAATTGGAAATTAGAAGCGGCCAGCTCGTAAAGAGAGGATTACACGTGTAACGAGCTACCGCGTCCCACGGCCGACAAATCGCGCCTCGTCCCTGCCACCGGCTCTTCCCGCCAGACCGTCCTCGCCTTTCTCCCGCGCGCATCGTCGACCGTAAGATCGGCGCCCGATTCGAAGCCGGCGGAGGATCCGCAAAGGTCCAAAGGCCCACCGAGCCGAAGTCGTCCCGATGGACGAGCGCGGATTGACTCCGAGCTCTTTTGTCCTCGAGCCTTTCGACGCGCGAAATAAAGAGCCGGCCTGCGGCGAGCCGGGCAAGACGTCTCGATAATATTGACCGTACATAAAGGTACGAAAAGCGAAACGCTGTCGCAGACGATCGGTAAAAAATTCCCGACGATCGCGAAGATTTCTATCTTAAATATTTAGGTTGCGCGATGATCCCGCGACGCTCTATCCTTTGCCATTTACGTCGATCTCCGCTTCGCGGTTCCTCCTTTCGCATCCCCGCTCGAAGCGAACGGAGATAAAGCGTGCTCGAGCGATCGCGCCTCCGAACGAATTTCGGGTTTAGCGCTCTTTCGGATGGCCTCCCGCCAAGTTCGAGTGGGACTCGAGGACCCTGTCCGGTCCGTGACGCGTGTCGGAGGCGTGAAGCGAGGCGAGGAATCTCCGGCGTGGTTTATCCCCCGACAGGATCGTTAACGGACGTCCTCCTGGCGCACGACGACGCGTATAAAGTCCGCGAGGCGACGCGGAGGAGTCCCGCGGTGATTCGAAGGCTCTCGGAGAATATCCTCGGCTCGCAAGATTTAGTAACTCGCCCCTTTCGACTCGGCCGTCTTCGATAACCGCCGTGTCTACTCCGAGTTAGCCGTAAATTAACGGGCGGTCTCGCGATCCTCGATTCCGTCCTCGATCGATGCTCGAAAACTTCCCAGACATCGTCCCAAGGCGCACCGCGACCCGGTTCGCTCGCTCCATTAGATCCTAAACTCCCGATGCGCGAAAGTAACTTAATTAGCCTTAGCGGTTCCTGCAACCGGTATGCGCTCGTGTAGGACTGCGCGTACCGATCGATTCGCGAACTCGCTCATCTTTTTGCACGCGTCACCCCTATCGGGATTTTACTGTCGAGTCCTAAACGTGGAATCTAAAGAGCCTTCCTGGCCGCCGGGAAGTGTTTGAGCGGAGATAGAAGACGGCGAGAGTTTCGAGGGAAAAATTGAGCGGTCGGCTGAATTTATGGGCACCTTGGTAGCGCGACGTCGTGCGAACGTACTCGTTTAAAACGGCCGTTTACGGGCGCTTAAACTCGCTCGATGGATTGCACGGTTATATTCTTTGAGACAAGCACCGATGAAAACGGGAACCGGAGGCATTTTAACGAGCCGATACGGGCAGTTCTTTACCGATCCGGATCCATTAAGATACCGATAGTTTAGCTCTCGCACCTTAGCTCCATTTTTCCATGGATTTCTTACGGTCCTTCGCGGCGAATACGTCCAAGCTTCGAGCCTGTTTCGACCGCATCTCGTTTTCAGCGCGCTCCCAAGAGCGCATCGTTTCGAGCGGTGTGACGTTTGGAGATTCGATCGAGGGTAAGGAACGAGAAGAGAGCGAGACGGAGAGAGAGGGAGAAGGAGTATATCGGTGGTCCGTAGTGGTATGGGGGAGAGAGGTGTGGGGAGAGGGTTAAGCCGGATATAATTCATGAGACAACGGCATTCTTTTCGAAGCTATAGCCGCTCAAAGTGGGTGACCCAAGCGTTACGCTCTGTTATCGACCCTCCTTTGACAAATAGCAGCGCTTCGCGATAACTCGATTATCTCCTGGGCCAAACGCTATTTCCGGGTAAGGCGTAATGTAGGTGAAAAGGCAGGAAGGGAATGCCGAGTAAATGACGTAATTTGCCCAGTTATAATACATCGCTTGCCAATTAGCATACGCCCGTTGAATTTGTTTATGGCCGTAATAAGTTCCGGACTTTATTGGTCGGTCAAACCCGTTTAATTCTTTCTTTCTCCTATGTAGATTTATATTTTGACACTTGCGTACGCACCTACCCGCAATTAAACTGCTTAACGGGGAATCTCGCGGCGCCGTGCATTGCTATAAATATTAATTTCTCGACGGTAACCTCGTTAGACCTTTTGGAAATCACGAACGCGGCGCGACGACCTTATTTCTGGCCCCCAAAACTGCGTAGATCCTGGATCGGTGACGTGCATCGCGATCCAAGGATAGGCCATGGATACGAGCGAGCGTAAATGCGGGAAAAGGGATCGTGATATTCGATGGATTCGGAAAGGTCGATCCGACGGTTTTCAGAGTTTTTCCCTTTCTCAACCCCCAGGCTAGACCAAAGCCAATCCAGTGGTACGGTAAACCTTGCCATTTTCGACGAGGGCACCTGCGTGTAAGTACGCGAATCGGCCAGCGGGGCGCATCGAAAGCGTTTACGAGATGCCACGGTGTAAACGAGGAGTAAATCACGCGCTGGAAACGCGAGACGGTGACATTTTACAGTCACCTTTTGTAAATCGTAATCCGCGATCGTGGCTGTCGGCGCACGAACCTTCCGCCTCGCCTTTACGATTCCTCCCCTTTGTACGAGAGCTCCTTTTTCTTCCCTCTCCGCCTCTTTGCCGTCATCCCCTACCCCTCGGCCGCCTTTTTGCTCCTGCCGCCAGAGTAAGCCAGGAGGGAAGGAGGAACGCGGAATCGAGCGGAATTCGTAGCTCGCGTATGGCGCGGAGCATCCTACATCTCTGGGATTAATTCCCACGATACTTCTTCCTCCCCAGCCCGCGCGAGTTATTGCGGCTACCGGAAAACCATCGATTATACTCGAGCCCTTGGAGAATCGTACAGTTCTCACAGTACGGCCGATCGGAGCTCGATTTACCGCACAGTTCCCTCCGCTTTAAAATATTACGATCGATATGGAAAGGTCGTTGAGAGATTATCGGAGGAGTATCGTGCGCGTTAAATATTGTATAACTAGAACAACGGGGTGGCCTTGCGGGGTAAATCACGTCCGCCCTTTTACTCGCGCAGGAGTATCGGCAAAATCGGGCCGGTTGTCGGGTTAACGAGGATCCTGCTCCTAATTCATCGGTGATCTATTACGCGTAAAGAGTTATCAGCGCCATTATCGGGTCTACGGCGCGAGAGTTGCCCCGCGCGAGATAATCTACGAAGAGACGTAACGCTCCAATAATGCGAGGCATTCCTCCCGGTGCATTCGATTCGCCGATCCGAGGCTACGCCACGGCGTTCGTATCTCGCCGATAATTACGGGTTTTCCACGGGCACACGAGCCACGTGATGCCGGGATAATGACAGCTCCACCGGCGGTGCATCGAGCAAACGGTTTCGCCATTGGGAATAAAGAATCGTCGCCGCTCGTCGAGCGATTTCTCACGATGCCCGCTCCTACCCTCCGTTATGATACCTCCGTTAGGACAAATGTCACCCGCTTCGAGGCGAAAATCCATTACTTACGTACCCAGTCCGCGCGCTGATCATCCCATTATCCTCCTCGCTTTCCTGCACGCCATCGATACTCCGCGTTTCTCTCCGTTCCATCCTTTTCGCGAGGTCGCGCGAATGTGCGCATGTCCGCGACGATATTATCGAGTATTGCACTATGTCGAGGGAATTTTTCTCGTAATAATACCCGCGGTACTCGATCGCGCGACCTCCATACTCCTCCGTACCGTCTCTCCACCCGTTTTCGCCGGTCTCTCGCTCGATAGCGCGCACAACCGTGAATCCACGCCGACCGTCGCCTCGTTTAACGATACAGGCTATTCGTCGTTCGACGCGATGATCCAAAGGGGAGAAACGCGCGCGAGATATTTTGGTCGTCTTTCACGAGAGCGGAGACTTTTGGACGGTAGTGTACGTGGACGGTTAAGACCAAGATGGTAACCCGCCGTCGATGAAACCCAACAATACCGGTTAGCTCATTCGGCCATGGATATCACCATTGAGCACAATGCGGGTGATGGAGATTTATATGGCCGGCCGAAAGCTACCGAGGATTAGAAGGAGGACGTACCGGGACGCAAACTCAAACGTATCGTGCAGGAGAAACGGGAATGAAAACCCGGTAGGGGGTAGCTCCACCGCGGCGACCGGTGCCCCTCCACGCTGGGGTGGAAACCCTTATTGTCTTGCAAATCTTTGCGTTTTTATTACCCCTTTATGATTCGCTACCCGTCCCAAAAAAAAAACTAGCGATGAGATTCCGAGCTTTGTTCCTGCAGCAGCATCCCTTTCGCGTACAATACCCGCGTGTGCACGCTGGTGCAGGAGGAGCGGCCTGGAACGTACTTTTCCGCGGGGATTCTTCTTTCATACCCGTTCCTTACCACGGTCTATCTCCCGTTCTCTTCGAAGAGCTCTAAGTATTATTGGAGCGGAACACCCGGTATCTCTAATCGGGATTTATTTTACTTCCAGAAACCAAAGGACCGTCGCCATGTCGGTGCTACTGGAAGCGAGGTCCTACAGGCCTTTCAAGTCCTCCGAGGAGTACTTGGTCGCCATGAAGGAGGACTTGGCGGAATGGCTAAACGCCCTCTATCCGGAGCTCAGAATCAACGTTGACAACTTTATGGACAGGCTAGACACCGGCGTCGCTCTGTGCAAAGTGAGTGCTCCATCGGAAGAGTGGTTCACGAAGCTTCGAAGCGTTTCGATCCGATGTCGAGACTCTTGAATATTTTTACTCGCGCAAGGAGTAGCGTTTCCTAGGAGGAATTCGCGATTTCCTTTTTTACGGCGAGCGCACGAGACCCGACGAGGCGTCGATGCCTTCTTCGATGAGTCTCGTGGAAACGTAGAGCGGAAAGGTTGACCATTAAAACGATGCGCGTCATACGCGGACGCAGCGAACGGTTTGGAGGCGCACGAAGCGAAGTGCGTGCACCGTCGAAGAGAGGAAGAAGGATGCGTGTGACGTCCACCGGAAGCTCTTCGTTCTACGCGCCGTGAATTACGGATTAAGTTAGCGCGAGCCGGGGGAGACGCGAAGCGAGGAGAAATAAAATAAACGCCGGGAAAATACGTCCCGTGGAAACTTCGTTTCAAATTCGACGCGTCGTAACCATCCAAACTAATTCGCAACCTAATATTCCGCGATCTCCTCGTCTCTAATCTTAAAGCTCCTCCTCTCTCCCTCTACCTCTCATCGATTATAAATTACTATTAACGAACCTGTTCGAAAGGTCGCTCATTGCCCTGGATATCCAAAGGATCGAACGCGAATTTTTATCGCGAAACGTAGAGACAAATCAACCGAGTCGTTCTCGAACTAAACGCGGACCGAAAGCCTCTCGAAATACCTGGTCGAAAAGGCGCGGAGGTTGGAATCCGAATCCGGACACCCAGGTGTTCTCCCAGCGCGCGCTATATTCTCCCCTCGCCTTTAAAGTCTCCCATTGGATACGAAGCGTGAATTTCCGCGGATGAAAGCGTCGTGGAGGAGAGCTATATCGACGCGCCCAGCGTCCTACTCCACATATTTCTGCGGCATGAATTCGTAAGGACGAGGGCGCGCGCCGGCCGAGAGAGCGAGATACCCAAGGCTCTAGGAGCGGCCGTGGGCATTGGGCGAGCCCCATGGCGATGAATGGAGCTCGTTTCGGGTTTGAGCGACGCGGCGACTCCGGTCGAACCTCTCGGGCACCCGTGCTCCACTCTAACGGCTCCTCGTAGATCAGTGAAAGTCAACGGCTGCGCTCCTTGCACGGCCGGTCCGCCGCTTACGTCCGCGACGGCCAATCCGAACTGCGAGACTACTCTATCGCTGCCGTTGAATGGCACGATCGTGTACGCGATAAAGCCCCGCTGCATTGCGTCCTTTCGACACACCCTGGGGACCGATTCGGGGATGACGGAGGAACCGTTTGCCCGTTTTAACACGGATTTCGGTGGACGGAAATTCGAGGGAATACCGGTCGGCAGCTGCTTCTTCTTCTTCTTCTTCTTCTTCTTCTTCTTCTTCTTTCTCGCGGACCTTCGTCGTTTCGCGCTCGCATTTCGATCGGCGTGCTCGTGGTATTTAATTCCAGCACGCTCCGCTCGACGATCCACGGAGACGTCGCGGGCATGTTTGCTCTGGAGCGGAGGACACGCTCCACGTGGAAGAACGAAGACGGTAGGCGCGTGGCATTGTCGAGGAATAATAGGCCGGACGCGTATAAAATGAATTTTCGATCGGACACGGCGGCAGCGCAGCCGTCGAAGATAGTGCCGGCCGATGCCCTTATAAGGGCCAGGCCGAGGCGCCAGGTATTTGTCATTTCCAACAGGAAAGGCCGCCGTCCGTAGCTCCTTTCGCCGCGCTATCAGCCGCGATGGTGATTGATATACGCCTGCCCGTTGATCTTTACTCGGGAGGTAATGCCCGTTTATTATAAACCACCCTGATTTATAATCCTCCTTTACTCGCAAATTAAATAAGCAAACGCGCGACCGAGGCCTACGAGGATTTACCGCTCGCGCGCCGAAGTCCACGATGATAAATCACCGTCCTGGTGATAAATATTACACGGTGCATTACCATTTTTGCGGGATTCGCGCACGACTCCGTGTCTAGGCGAATTATCCTTCGTCGGCTTAAATCTCGAGGCTCGTTATCCCGACTGCGATCGTGTCGTTGGTGAAAGAAGAAAAAAAGAAAAACGAGCGACATTCCGCTGGACGTTTTGTCGATGGGCCGGCTCGCGTCTTCCTCCTCCGTCGAGGGAAAGAAACGAGACGAAACGACGAGCCGATCTTTTCGCAAGGCCGTCCGCTGAATATATATTTCCAGCAAACGGCGGTGTTCTGCCACGTTGATATCCTTCGACACCGTTCCGATGGTAATTTCACACGCTACAGGTCCGCCTCTCTACGAACGGGCAGAAAAACAGGTCTTATTGAATTCTGCATCGGTCCGAGGAAAGAATTTCCTGCGGCGACACGCTCCGTACTCGATTAATTAAGCGCAATTGTCGACATCTGCTTTTCCCGTCCCTTCCTGCCTTGAATTAAAATTTACGGCGACTCCATCCAGCTCCCCTCCGCCTCCGCCATCGCCTCCGCCTCCTTCCAGAGCCGAACGACATTTCTCGGAAAATTCTGGATCGACTCTCGCTCGCGAGGAGGAGAAATTCACCGCGCGTGTCCGTCGTTGGTCGATTCTCGCTAACGCGTCGAGTCTCGTCGATCGAATTACGCTCGAATCGAGGCTGCTCGATCAAAGGGGGATACGTATTTCCGAAAGGTTCGTTGAGCAACGATAAACGCAGAGGCGTCGGAGGTAGGAGCGAAGCGATGCCGAGGAGGAGTCCTCGGAAACGCGTACCTTTTGCTCGGTGAAGAGACCCGACGAAGTACGAACGCGAAAGCGAAAGTCCTCGTTGCTGGAAAGATCGGACGAATTGCGAAAAATCCGTCGGGCGCGTAAAGCGGAAAGTTTACAGAAGAGACCGTCGTATCGAACGGTTCGATCGTAAAGGCGTTTATGTTGGCGTACTATCGTAAAACTCTTACGCCCGTGGGATCGATAGAGGCGATGCTCTCGGGCTCTTTTGAGGCCGCAAATCGGCCAGCGGTTATTCTCTTCAACCTTGACTCGTTAAATGTGAAATATTTCCTGTCGCACGTTTCATTATCCGAGACGAAATCTCCGTCTTTGCGCGTTCGCTCCGACCTAGACGCTCTCGCCTTCTCCGCGTCGGCTTAGTTCGCTCGGTTCGCCGGTATGCGTCCTTGTCGAACGATTATCCTTTTTGGAAGGTCGCAGAGTCGCGCGTTTTCCTACCGCACCATTTCTGTTCGCCTCGGGGACGAGGAAACGCGCGATGCGTCCTCGAGGCCATCTCTTTCTCCTCCACTTCCGCCCAGCGTTGTCTCCGCTTTTTCGAATTCCACTGGAAAGTCATAGAAGGTTCCTTCCGTTTCTTCCACCGCGCGGATGGAAGAGACTCCGGTCTCTCGCCCCGTTCGACAGCGCTCGATTTGTTTGTCCCCGACGAAGTATGCAGCAGGAATTTCTCGGAGATGGATCAAAAATAAACGTGGGCGGCCTTCCATCCGGCCCTTTTCATGGCTGCGCCTCTAAATATACCGATCCACCCCGTGTTTCGGTACACGAGGCAGGGGTGTCTTGAAAAAATAACCGACGGAAATAGATGAAGAGAAATCGGGTGGGTCCCGCGGCGGGCCACCGCGACTGCCCGAGATGCCTCCGGGGATCGTATTTGTTTCCATTGGATTTTAATGCTAATAAAGATCGACGGCGTAACGAGGCACTCGCTCAAAAGTGCCCTCGCGCGCCTCCCGAGATCGCGGAGCCAGCACTCGTCCGCGACCAAATTCGACGTTAGAGATAGGAAGGTCTTTGGGAGGAAGGACCAGCCTCGGCCGGAATAATGCTTCGGTCTGTGCCGGAACACGGCCCTCATTGTCTCGCCGGTGGTAATGGAATTCGGTCGTAAACCACCGATCGTTATTCCCGCTCGGCCGCTCGATCCTCTCTCTCGAGGGAGTCAAACGCGCGTCGACTCGTATCGTTCGTCTGGAACGAGCATCGCTCCTTCTCGCGATCGGCCTCGTCTCCTTTCCATCCTTCGCCACTTCTTAATTCCCCCTTCGACCGAGAAAGTCCTCCAAAATCGGCGCGAGCCCACGATCATTTCCGATGCTCGCGTCGGGTTCGCTATGGATGCTCCTAAAAGCGAGGGAGGTCGGAGATCGCGAGTGTTTGCGCCTCCGCGCGAAGCGTAACCCGGAACAAGGGTGATTTATCGTCCGTAGTTGAGACGCGAGCGAATTTGCAGTCGGCGAGGCCGCGATTGTCGCCAAAACGAGACGCGCGTCGCGCCGATCCTTTGTCTCCCCATATCGCGCGCATTGAAGCGGGAGGCTAGCTCCCAGCTTCAAACAACGCTCGCGCCGGATTAGTCGTCGAAAGTACCTTCCGTTTCTAGTAAAACGCTCTTTGTAGCCGTGGCGCTAAGAGAGGCGGAATATGCAATGGCACTCGGCGGCTCTAACGGCTTTAAACCGAAGCCTTTTTTCGGCCGTTGAACGCGCCTCGAGTCTCTCGGATGCCGGGAACGTTATTTCTCGGCCAGCGGCCACCCTCCCTCCGCCTCGAGCAGAGTCAATGGAAATTGGCCGATCGTACGTGCTCCCTTTAGCGGGCGGAGCGCGGCCCCGGAGCGTGTGGTAACGAAGGCGAGGGGAGGTAGGCGAATCGAGTTATGTCTTTTCTCTAACGACGATGTCACGCTTAACCGCGCGGCGCGACGAAACTGCCGTTCCAATTTACGATGTAGAATGTGCAGCGGCCATTTTCATTAAGCACATTTGCCCGGAATAGTCGACGGAGACGATGCGAGGGGTCAGAGGCCACGTAATGTGACATCCTGCCGTCGACTCATCCGTCGAGCATATTACCATATGCGCCACTTCTCGACTCTTACGCGCGACTCTCCTCCTCCCTCCCGACGGCCGCTCTCGAATGTCGGACCCTCCTCGACCCTCCTCCCTCCAGCCGCGCCTCCGCGCCTCGAACGCGCGGATCGTTCGATATTCCGAGCTTGGAAATTAAAGCCGATACGATAATGAGCTGTCGCGCGAAAGCGAAGGTGATTTCTTGGACGGCCGCTTCGACGCTTCCATTCGTCTGGCCGATGACTTCGACGGGCTAATTACGAGCCTCGGGAATTTATCGACGTTTTGCCGATGTTGTCGACGGGCGGAGGGTGGTGTCGCGTGTAACGGGAGAGATGCTCGACACTTTGGACGGCTTGACCCGCGAGAAGACGAGTTTCTAGGAGAGAGGACCGCGGCGCGAGTTTAATCGCGAGGCTCGGTTTGCTCCGACGATCCTACCTCGTGGCATATACTTAGGGACGGAGAGCTTAATTACGAGATGGCAACGCCTCTTTCACGCCGCGTTACACGCCACTTGCGCGGTTCCCGCGAGTTTGCCGAAGACGCTGCCGGGAAAACCTCGACTTTAAGGCGCCGAGGATGCGCGATATCCGTGTCACGAGTCTCGATATCGTCGGATAGAAACGAGGCGCGATGCTGCTCGTCGCTCCGTGCATTACGGAACACGCTGACATCTTATCGCGTTGCTCATCGCCACTACGCGTCTATTTAAATCGGTGATTCTAGAGGAAACAGGGACCGATTCAAAAGGCTTTAATGATTTTTTCAACGATTACGAATAACCGGGGCGCAAAGTGGGAAAATAGTAGGTCTCGTGGTGGCGCACGATTCGGTATCAGGCTTCAAAATCGTCCCCGGCGTTGTAGAGCGGCTGTACCAGGCTGTTGACACGCTGGTCCGATCTCCGCATTATCCCTCGGGAGGTATCGGAGCACCAGCGACAGCCGGATGCCGTTAGATATGATTTTTACGAGTGTGCGTTGGCCGGCTGCGGCTCTAAACTCGCAGGCTACGGGCCTTATGGTCTCCACGTGCGCCCAACCGCGGGAAGAGATGCCCATACCCAGCGATCTACCAAACAGCCGCCCGCTCGATACTCCGCTTTTCACTTTCGCTCGGAGAACAAATCGCCTATTTTACTCGAGCTCCGCTTTATCATCGAATATTGACCCCACCGAGGTTATCTCCCTCGCGCGCAGGAAGTAAGGACCTCCGTTCTCTCGCGTATCGCGCCGTCGAGTCGAATACGAGCTTAGCGCACTCCGCGTCTCCTTCTTTCTCGCGCGCAAACGGAACAAACCACCTGTTAGAGACCGATTTCGTTCCTGGCAGAAGCACTCGGGCGTGGGTCGCGGTTTCGTTCTCTCGAATCTCCTACTCGAGGTTCGCGCGGTGAGACGCTGGCGTGCCTCGTTGGTTATTCGCCGCTCGAGACGTACTCCCGACCGAGAGCGGGATCGAGTATCGGGGAGGAAAGGTCCAGAGGCGACTGGCCGCCTCTTCTTCGCGATTTACAAGGGGTTTAATCGTACCTCACGTTCCGATTTTTCTCCCTCGATCGGCGCTCGGATGTAATTACAAACGGCCCGGACAATAGATTACCGGGAAATGACGGAGCGATCTATCGCCGCCAGCCGATCTCCTTCCCGATTTCGCCCCCCTTCTTCGCTAATGAACTCTCGCGCGGAAAATCCCCCGACGGCGCTATTAATTATTTCGGCGGGCCTCTCCACTCCCGACGATGTCAATTTTCGTCCTTCGTAAAACTTTCACCGGGAAGAAAAGTGGAACGACGAGGAGAAGGGTGGTGGAAGAGGGAAGGAGGGAGCACGGGGGCAGGAGTGCCGCCTACGAGAGTCGGGCTCGAGATTTTGATGCTGCAATTAGGATGCGCAAATTCGTTTCGTTACGCGCAATGGTCCGGCCTCCGCGAACGTACCGCGACAACGCGGGGCTGCCTACTCCGATTAAACCGCTCTGCCTACTTTGACGCGAAGAGAGAAATAAGGTCGGAGAGATATCGAGGCGATGCTCTCGTCGACTTTGATAGAACGATCTTATCTTCGGAATCGACGGTGTCGATCCTCCACCAATTTCTTCCTCGCCCAGCAGGAGAGGCAACCTCCTCGGGCGTACTATCCATAATTGCGACGATAAAAGTTCGGAGGAGTCGAGCGGACGGAAACGGGCGTGCAATATCGAGAAAATTAACATATCCGTCTAAAAGCAGGACGCGCCGCATGAATATTCACCGGGCACGAACGTGCCGACGTATCGAAGGCTCGTTAACGTATCGTGCTCAAATTCTCGTCCTTCCGAGCTCCGCTAAAAGTTTCTTCCTAGAAAGCATCGTTAGCCCGTACCTCCGCGCCTTTACGAACCTTCCTCGAAGCGACTCTTTCTCTCCGGCCGCGAAGCGAATCGTATTTTATCGCCCGTCTCTTCCCAAATTACCATAATCTCGATCTTCGCGACTTCTGTCGTTCCCGCGGGCCAGGAAAAAAACATCTCAATTCCGCGCTCCTTCGCACGGATCCACGCAGATCGGTGCTAATTCGATTCCCCTCGGGTTGGCCTCGCCGAAGGAATTTCTCTCGGACGGCCCTCGAGGTTGTTCTCCTCGCTATCGAGACGCGAGACTCATGGCGGTGTTCTGGTTTCTGTTGACAGCACGCGAACAACGTGAGGAAATCGGCGGGCGAGTACGTGGCCCGGCGTCAGGCACGCAAGATCTCGATGACACGGTCGATAACCTCGTCGCTGGCGCTGCCGATGAGCCAGCTGAGCGACGTGGCCTTCCTGCCGAACGCGAAGGCCGGCACCTTCTTCGCCCGCGACAACGTCTCCAATTTCATCGGCTGGTGCCGAAACAGCCTGGGCATCATCGAGTGCCTGCTCTTCGAGACGGACGACCTGATAATGCGCAAGAACGAGAGGCACGTGATCCTGTGCCTCCTGGAGGTGGCCCGCAGGGGCGCCAAGTTCGGGATGCTGGCGCCGATGCTGGTCCAGATGGAGAGGCAGATCGACAGGGAGATCGCCGCGGAGAACAAGGCGGCGAACGGCGCTCAAGGGAGCGGCGGTAGCAACGAGGAGAGCGACGACGAGTACGCCGACATGCACCAGGAGGAGCCGTGCCTGATATACGGGCCGCAGCCTCAGATCGTGACCAACGATCTCAAGAGCTTGGACGAGATGGTGAGTCCAATTTTCCTCTCCCCTCTGGCCGCCAGGGAGCCTTGGCCAGGTTTCTCGAGGAGCCTCGACGAATCGGGTCCGTCGCGAAATCGAGGAGGAGAAAGAAAGGGCCGGAGGAAAAGGGTGCAACGCTCTCTCCGGCGGCGCGTCGCTTTGAGCGTTTTCCTATTTTTCTCGATGCCACCGCCATAACGTACTCCGACTATGAAAATAACTCGCACCCTTAGAAGGTGTATCTCGGCGTATTTATGGCAGCGCTCCCCGCTGGCCATGAATATCGTGAGATCGGGAATAAGAGAGTAGTTATTCGTGTGCCAGCGTTGAAAGCCGAAGGAAGCCTCCGTGATGAATAGCCGCTTTTAACTATTTCTCCACGGGCCCGCGATAATTCTCGTTTTATAATTCAAATTTATCGTCATTAGTTCCACCGGCAGCGACGCGCGGCCCATGGCGGAGCTATCGCTCGGTTTATTTATTAACGATATACGAGGAACGGACGGACGATAAATATCATTGTCGATGGCTCGCTCCTCCGGTCGTGGCGCGCGCCGAGTTCTCGCGGCTCCGAGCAAATCCGCTCGCGGACACTCGCGGAGATCGAGCGCGGACTCTGGACTTTTCGTCCGACCTTTCTCTCGCGCGGACTTTTCAGCGCGACGTCAACTGTGTCCAGCTTATCGATTATTCGCGTCACTAATGAATATCGAGTAAATATAAATATCCTGTTACACGAGAACATACGATTTAAATGTTAGGCCGACAGCTTTTTACCCGTCGACTCGTTGCACTGGTCGTGTCGCCGATAAGATCCATAAATCGTATCGGCGCGGCGGTCCGCTCGAAAAAGTCTCGGCGCAACGGTTCCTAAAATAAACGGGCAACCAGTTTAAGCGCTTACGATCTTAAACTCGAGCCCTCGATGTCAAAGCCGGTCTACCAAACGGTACGCGCGAAGTCGATCGCAAAAAAGCGCGGACACGGCGCTCTTACCGTCGCGGAGCTCGGAGGAAAAATCTTGGCAGGTTGCCGACGGGAAAGGCGACGGCCTCTCCGTCCGCGGCAAACGCCTCAAAATTTCGCCGCGCCTCCGCCGCGCGCGAGCCAGACTTTTATTAATTAAGAGAAAAACACGCACACTCCTGAATCGAGCCGAGCGCGCGCCTCGCTCGGCCGAGCCCGCCGAGAATTTCTCGCCACTTTCCAAAAGGCCGCCTTTTACTCGCGTTAACGCGACAGCACGACGTCGTTAGTCCCAACGAGGACGTTTAAAAACGCCTATGGAGGCTGCTTTTTTTTCTCCCGGACCGTGCGAAGCCTACGTAACAAAGACAATTTACTCTCGCGACATAAGCGAGCGGCGGGCGTACGGCGCGTGTAAAGCGCTCCTTCCCGCCGCCTCTGCCTCCCGAATCGCCTCTCCGCTTCGAAATATTTTTCGAAAGCCGCTCTCCGTGCTTTCCAAACGAGATTAGCATTCCCGTCATCGACGCATCGGTGCCCTCGGTGCCAGCGGGTACGGCCGTAGGAGTCCCCTCGCGCCCCTCGGCTACGCCGAATCGCTCTTTGGCTCGCCACCTTGTATAACCGCGAATAAATCGGCGGCATTTCACGAAGCAGAAATTCTCCGGCAGGGGCCCTCCGTTCGCGACGTTATCGTCCCGATGTATTCAGGAATTCCAGGACATTTTCCCTCGGCAAGATTCCGAACGCACCGGTGAACGTCGCTTACACGACTCGCGCGGATAGATCGTGCATAAGCGGCGCGCGCGAGTACGCCTACCATACAGGGTGTTCGCGAATCGACACCCTCCTTTTTATTCCTCGAGGGGCACTCCGCCTCGAGCGTTCCATCCCGCGCCTCCGGCCAATGCGCGACACCGCGAATCCGATTCTCCGTCGACGAACGATCCTCCTCGAACGCTTCTCGCGGTTCCCGGACGGTTTGTTTGCGCGCACTGAGGAAAGCCATCGACACCGCCTATGGGAGTCGGAGGCAGGATTCCTATTCCGAATCCCGGGGACGCTCCAAAGGGAGTAGTGCGGAACCCTGTAGGCGGATCTTTCGGTGCTTCCTTGGGCGCAGTAAATTTGCTTACGCTTAAGGACATCCCATACAAAGTTCCCGTAGCGCACCACCGTTTACAAGCCGTGCGAATGCACATATAGGGAATAAGCGCCTAAGTTACGTCGACTGCCGGCGCAGCTGCGACATTCTCTCTCGGCGGCGATCGCGAGCCGGCCACCGCCGCGATGCCGATGCCGTCTCATAACAATGTACAGATTCGATAATGCTACGATCCACGATTTATCGCGTTTTACGATCGCTCGTTAACCGCGCTACCAAATTCGAAAGAGCGAAGATCGTACATCGTTCCGCCTACCTCGATGCGGGGTCGCCTTTAAACGACTTGGCGCGCTTCGCGGATACGCGCAGAGCATTTTCGATCCCGTAGGAGGGTGGTTTTGGCGCTAGCGCGGTATAATCGATCGGTCGTGGCTCCGGTTATTCCGTCCGCATGCCGCCTAAGTATACCTACGAGAGAATGGCCAGGAATCTTTCGGTAAGACGCGGCTCTATCCGCAGGTATGTCCGTGATGCTTACTCGGAGGCATGGGGCATGCGATTGCAAGATTCCTCGGGTACCGGTAGCAAACGAGCGTAAGCTCGATCATCTCTCCCGCGAGTCCTTCCTCGACGAGCAGGTTCCCCTTTTTCGCCATTACGCCTGGCCGCTTCGCCCGCGAAATTCTTGCTCGTCTAGTGGCCGAAGGAATAAACGAGATTATCGTCTTACCGCGGGGTGGAAGGCGCTCGCGTAAGCGGGAGAGATATCCCAGAAACATCGCCTCGGCGGCTAAGCGAGGCGCATACCTCGAATAACTGCATAAAACGTCCTGGAGGACGGGGCACAGCAGTGCTTTTCGTCGTCCAGAGTTGGCTCGCGGCACGTTTATCGAGCGTACAGCTCCGCGTTGATCTCGAGACGATCGGTCGTCATTCTCGTGCTTGGAGAGAGAATCGGTATCCAGGCTACCACCGCTTTTTTTACACCTGGATCGATACGGTCGCGGTGTTAAGCAGGGAAACGTTACGACCACGCGTTTAAACCGCTCGGTCACGTCGACGCGATAGTTTTGGACGGCTCGAGCTTTGGGTCGCGCCGTCGAACGAATAACGAGCGCCAGGCGCTGGATACGCGAAGTGATTTCGTACGCGCACGGAGATTTATGCTCGTTTTCGCATTATTCGGCCAAGCCGAGTTATTCCGCGTATGGGAACGCGCGTGCGAATACAAATGGGAATTTGCGGCAATGTCAGGGCGGCCCGTGTACTCCGCAAAAGGGTGGGACGAGAGGGAAACCTACTCTCGAACGATCGGTTTCGAGGCAAACTTTCGATCCGAGCGCTTACGCGTTTCTCGTGGGAGTCTCGTATATCGCTAATTAAATGCACCGCCGTAGGTTACGGGGACAATAAAGTTCCGTTTATCGCGGCCATAAATTCCATCGAGCCGCGCGAGATCGCGCGGCAAACATCGAGGCGCGTAATCCTCGGAAAATGATTCAAAACCGAGAGCCGAATAGTCGATCGTCCGCGACAGCCTCCTTCGCCAGTCGCGTCTCCCGCCGCTCCTTCGCATCCAACTCTCGCTCTTCTTTCCGCGCATCGGTCCTCGCCCCCCCCCAAGGCAGGAGAAAAGGTGGACGAATGCGCGGCAAGTCCGGAGGAGGCGATTCTGCGTATAATCGCGAGACGTAGCGAGGGGTGGCGTGGCGAGGGGTATCGATTAGATTCAGCCTTGCCGCGGCTGTTATCTTATCGCGCCTCGCCGTCAGGAGGCGGTGGTCGAATCGCGGAGAGACGCGGCGATGCACGGTGCGAGACGGTGAAAGAAGACGGGAATGCAGAAACGCGGCTGGCGGAAGGTTCGGAGGCAAGGTTTCGAGTGGGTCGGCACCCGGGTGTGCTCGTTGTCGAGGCACACGGAAGTTTCCTAGGCGTGGGACGTTCGAAATATTTGCGATATTATCTGCCGGGATTTTTCGCCGCCTCGGAAACCGGTACCGCGATGTTTGCACTTCTGAGTGCTAACCGATGCTACAACACGCCGGACGTTTCGATCGATTATCGACGGCACGTTATCTGGCAAGTTATCGATTCTTGGAAATAGTTACGGCCGATACGAGATACCGCGGCGTGCCTGCCTTATTTTGCTCTCGCCGTATTATCGGGAATCGATCCTTTGGCCGATCGTGGCAGGCGATCGAGGCGCGAAACCGCTCGGAGAAAATCCTCGAACGTATCGCATCGTCGCGATCGTTGTGTCGATAGCGATGGACGTTTCAAACCGAAAATAAATTTGGTCGTTTAGGAATAAGAAATCGATTCGTCTAGACGTCCTTCCGTCGCGCAGGGATATCTATGGAGATTCCCATGAGGATAACGAACCACGGTGGGCCTCCTACGGAGCTTCGGGGAAGTTGCCACGAGGCATGCCGGGCGGAGCTTTTGCTCGCAAGCGCCGAAAGCGCGTATTGATCGCCGTTAGCCCATTTCGTATCAAGTTCAAGCGCAAAGTCACCAAACTTTCCTTCAAGGACGAGCCTTTCTCGACTCCCGGAGGGAGGCCGAGCTTCGAGCGCTGGTCGGAGTCTTTTACCCAAAAACTCTCGACGTTGCACGCACCCCATTATTGTTTGTTACATTCGAGGCTAAAAACAACGGAGACGCAACTCGATCGATCGTACGTCCACGACGCGTTGCGTTTCGTCAAATATTTCCGAGCAACGTCTTCATCGTGGTTCGCGCTGCGGCTCGATTATATTTATCTTCCTTTTGGCTAATCGGCTAAATATAAACGAGCGATGAGACCGCCTTTCCGAGTATCGCCGTTAACAATGACGTATCGCGTACTCCGAAAAGAAACGTGATTCATTTACGCCTGCACTCGACTTCGCCAAAGTTAGCGGATATTTTCTATTTGCTCGTTGCGGTACTCCTCGCAAATACGAGCCCTGTTAACCGTTGCTCGGAATTTCCGACTCGCGGAGAACACTCGTCGCAACTGCAAATAGAAGCATTGCAAAATACCCGGAGAGTACGGACATAACGCGAATTAATTCGGTCGAGGGGCGAGAAACGGGTGATCTCCGAGCTTCGAGTTTGCCTCATAAACGAGGGAGACGATTTCTAGCCTCCGAGGTGCAACCGAGTGTCTCCCGACACCTCTTCACCTCATTAACCCGAGAGGCATCGAGTCGATGGTCACACGGCTAGGAAGCAGGGGGCTGTTTCGTAATGGTTTCGCAAGCAAAAGCCCGAGGTTCATCGTCGGCGATGATTCGAGGAAGGTGGAATGCCGGATCGTTAAATCAATCCCGTCAAGTCCTGCGTCGTGGTCCTGACGCCTGTCCTTTGCCAGTGGCCTTCGAGCCTGGCTACCGTCCGATTTATTTATAAGCGAGAAAAATGGCGTTCCTTAGGATCGAAGGAGGGAGAGGGAGAGGGAGAGAGAGAGAGAGAGAGAGGCCCGCTCGTGCGTCCGTAGGACTGCCATAAATGGCGTTGAGGTCTTGACGGCGTGTTAGTTATTACGTACAATTAGCCCGAGATAGCGCGGAGAGAAGGCTACCGAGCCGTGCAAGGTCTGCCTGCGGTCTCAGTCTTAGCTAATCACTGTTTATCGGCCGAGAGAGCTGTACTTTTTAGGGTCGATCCACACCACCGTGGATCGACGATCGTTCGACGGGTTGTCGAACGCTGGGCCCGCGATCTTTCTCTTCCTTCTTCCTTCGATACCACTCCTCTTCCAGGCTCAGGAGGAAAGGAGGAGATCTAGGGGACGAGTCGAGCGTTCGCGAGAGGCGAGGAATGGAGGAGAGCTTACGGAAAATAGAATCCGAGCGGTGGTAGAGGCCTCGCGTCGTTTCGCATTACGCGCGATGTGAATCGGGCTTTAGATGGATCAACGGCGGCACGCGGGGGGTTACGAGTCGGGAGGGAGACGGGCAAAGAAATGGGTTAGAAATTTAATACCGTGGCCCCGCTTACTCCCGCAGTTCGGAGTCGGTCAGTAATTATACGTGCCGCGTGTACATGGCTGAGCTGATAATTTCTAGGTAGGGACACTCGATATTCGTACCGAGAGTACAAGTAGGACGATCTAATCCCGACGCTGCGTCGACTCTCGATCCATCCGGCCGATCGTGGCCGAAAGATCGAGACGCGATATTTTCGGCTCCCTCGAAAGTACGCGGCTGATCTACAAACTCCTCCGTCGCTCTCCTCCTTTCCGACGCGCGTTTTCTCCGTCCAACGGGATCCGTCGTGCGCCGATTCCGGATTAAAGAATTTCCCGCGACACTTCCGCACGACGCGTTTATTTCTGGCGGACATTTTTAGAAGAACGAGGATATCGGCTATGGGACGATAGAACCCATGAAGAATCTCCGGCTATTAATTACGCGCCACGGGGAGAGCCGGAGTTGGTCGATAATCGTCTTTGGTACGGCAGAGAGATCAAAGAAAAATTCGGGCGGCCGTCCCAGTAACCCCTGCGCCCTGCGCCCTGCGCCTCGAGGTTTCGAGCCTCCGGAGGCCGAATGGCAGCCCCGTTGGCACCTTTCGTGCACTTCGATCGGGACATCTGGGTTATTCCGATGAAACGCACTGCAGGAGCGAACTTTCGGCCCCGGATAGACCGGCAGCTCGAAGAGTGGGAGAAGCCGGCCGAGCGTGTCACGGAAACTTCGCGGAGGATCGTGCTGGCAAATGGCACGAAGGAACTTCCTGGAAACTCGAAAGAAACCTCGGGCTCCCGGCAAGCGAAGACCGCGAGGAGTCGATGGTTCGAAGGCCGAGAGGAGAAATCTCCTTGCGAAAATTCGAAGGTCGCGAGCGACGAACGATAAGATCGCGGTCTCGATCGAAATCGAGGGGAAGATAAGCGAGCCGCTTCGACCGATTAGCCGGGTACGCCGATTCGCGTACCGCTCGGGCCCAGAAAAATATGATTTAATTAGAAGGGTGAAAGTATCGGTGGATCAAAGCGCAGATCCTAATCGTTTGGACGCGGGGCGAAAATACTCGCTGCAAAAGGCTCCGTCCTTTTTGCCGCATTGCGTTCATGCGGAAGGTTATCGGCGTTGTATCCGCGACGGGAGGAAAGCGATTTCCTTATCGGCTCGATCGAGCCTCCGCGGTCTTCGCGGCGAGACGCGTTGTTTTTTGAACGGAGCGTACCTTTGGGATAATTTGCGAGCGGAGCGTGCAAGGCGAATAATTAGCGATGAAGCGAAGGAGGTCGTTAGGGCCGTACAGTTTTGCCCTCTGGAATGTCTCGAGCCGAGTGGCCGTCGGAAGACCGGGGTTTTCGTATTCCAGGCGAGGCTCGAATCACGCCCTCGTGCCTCCTCGAGTTACAGGTGTGGCCGTTACCTCTGGTATCGTCCAACGAATGCCTCGACCATTCGAGAGCCCTTCGACGCGCGGCGACCAACGCGCATAGCAATTTTTTTCGCGGCCGAATCGCCATTAAAGCACCGAGCGTGCAACGACCCCGCGACGCCCAAGGGATCGACCTATTCGCGATGCCGACCAACGGTTCTCGCCAAATCCCCAAAGCTCCAGCTCCAACTTTCCTGCCCAAACTTACGCCGCCTCTCCTCTTGGCCCATATTCTCAAGGACCTTCGAAGCAATGCGATATTTAAACCGTGGTCCTTCCACTCTAGGGACATCGATTTTCGTTCGAGCACGTTGCGGCACATGGACGTGCCGCTGCGGCATCGCGCCGAGGACTCGAAGAAACGAGCGGAGCACGATCGTCCGGATATGTCGGGCAACGATTCGGCGTTCTCGCGTCGAAGAATTCTCGATCGAAGCTCGACGAATGCGCCGTCGAAGGGCGCGAATAATGCGGGGCGTGACGCGTGGGTCGTAAAAGCTCGCCGGGGACATATCATCGGCGTGTCGGACGAATTTCCGCGGAATTGACGGTCGAGTCGTGGTTTCAATAAGCTCCAAGTGGAATTGATCGTCGGGGATGGGCGGCGCACGTCCGGGAATTGCAAAAATAAGCGGCGAGAGAGGGCCGGAGGGCTGGAGAGGGCGGCAAGCTCGGCGGTACGTAAACGTAGGTAGGAGCTTGCGGGACGTTGCGCCCGCGTATTGATTGCGGAGACGTCGGCGCCGGGACGCTACGCTTCGCCCACCGAGGCTAGAAAACCTGCGCCGTAGGAGCTTAGAACTACACCCGGCGCTCACCTGCGGCTTGCGCCAACTAAACCGCCGAACGACGCATCCTTCTCGATCGCGTCCTCCTTCTCCTTTGCTCCCGAAAAATACCAGCACGATGGAACCTATCCCCTGACCCAGTTGCGTCCTCGCTACACTGCTATACCCCATCCCCCGAGCCGCGTCCCTTCGCGCTGACTCGCGAGGATGCGAGGCGCGGAACACGCGCGGCCTCACCGAAGACGTGGACTTGTTGGCAAAAAGCGGATCCTGGTATTTGTGTCGCGTTTCCAAGGGAGGATACTTAACGCGACGGGAAGGCGGTCAGCATCGTTATCGCGGATTTCATTTGCATCGCTTAGGCGCGATGTCCGGAGGAAATCGCGGAAAAAGCTTGATTGCCTTATGCATATTCCAGCTCGTCGAGCGTTACGCGCCCGACCGTACTTTGCGCTTATCGACGCAAAAAACGCGCGATTGGCAAAGTCGCGGGAGCACAAGGCGCGGCACTGTGCGACGCCTTCCCGCTCGTGGAGGACGAGATTGGGTCGCGTTCGAGGATAGGAAAAACTTTTGTCGCCGTTCGCCTTTTTCCCCGGCGTGGCACCAGGCCGCTTGGATCGCTCACGGCGCAGTTCTCGCCGGTTGTTTCAACGAGCCGCATTGTGCGTCGTCGATCGATCGTCGATCATCGATGGAAACGCACGAACGACCGAGGTTTTTTTGCGCCAAGTTACCGACGTGTCGACCATATATTCGATTTCGAGCCTCGTTCCTCGTCGAAGACTTGGTTCGATCGGCTAAAGGACGTCTTCCTTACGAACGGTTTGACCAGGCGTGCGAAGGAACGAAAAGACGAGGCTGCAGCGCATTTTTGGGCGAGCCGCGAAGCGCGGAGGATCAAAGAAAAGCGGGAGAGGGTGGGTGGAACCCGCGAAGCAAGGTGGAGCGAGGAAAGGAAAATAATAGGAGTAGCAGGGAGCCATGGCGGGAGGGTGTACCGAGGAAAAAGAAGAAGTACATTGCGGTGTAATAATCGACGCATGGCTTTTTGGCGCCAAGTCGAACGCCCCTCGGGCCTCTATGGCGCATTGCGGCTCTCTTTGATTCGGAGCAATGCCTCGAAGCCGGCCAGAAGGGAGTCTCCACCTCTTCGCCCCCTTTTACCTCCGCACCCCTTATGCCGTCGAGCACGAAAGAGCCGCGGTGCATACGTATACATCGAAGGAGAGGAGGACGAGCTCGTCGATTAGACCAGCGCGACAAATCGCGGCGATTATTAAAGATCGAGGGGAAGAGGGACGGCCGCTCGGATCGTCGATGATTTGTACGACCGCAAAGAGCGCGTGTATTCCAGGAATCATCGAGGCAAAAAAGGCGAGGCTGGAATCGATAGCGTCTTGGATTTTTTGCGCCTCTCCGCGCGACCGCAAATATCGATGATCGATCGGTTAATTTTGAGGTTTGTCTCGGTCCACGATTCCTACTCCGTTCGGCGAAGATTCGTTCCTCCCGATTGTCTCTCCGGAAGCCACGACGAAAATCGATAATTCCTCGCCGTCCTCGGTACACGATTTGTACAGTTGTAAAAATGCGCGAGCCGATAAGAGCGTACGCGCGTTGAGAGCATTCGTAGCTACGAGATAAGAAAGGATCGACCGGAGTGAGACCCGAAAACGTTGGCTTATCTCACGAGTAGCACTTCTCGCCTAGCCACCGCCTCGAAATCGACTCGTTAAAGGAAAACCTTCTCGAGCGACGAGTCACTCTTTTATCTAACAAAAAAATAACACCGCCGAGCTCTCCTCCGGTTCTTTGAGTAAAACTCGAGTGCGGGAGGAAGGAGCGAGCTTGGGGCGAGGAGAAATAAATCCGCGCGGTGTAATAACGTTGGCAATGACGTGGATCGCGATGCGCCGGGGGGTTAATTCGTTTGTCCATCGATCGACGGGTCGCGTCGAAGCGGCGTCGTTCACCGAGGCGATAATTCGCCACGAAAGGCCCTCACGTCCGTATTAATAAGCTCCGCAATAAGAGAGGCGTTTGCATCGCGCATATCAATGGCTCGGCGCGCGGAACGGTATTTACGAAAGGGGCAAATAAAGGCTCCGTCGAGAGCGTAAACCGATCGACCCGCTAATCGTTTCGCCGATATTATCTCGCGGAGCGGAATCGGCACGATTCCGCGACACCTCTCGGCGGACGCTTCGAAGGATGATTTCGCGAGGCGTGCCGAGTGGAGGATTCGTTTACGACGATCTCTCGACTCGAGGAGTTCAACGCGGGGGGCTGCGCGGCGCATCGTCGAGGCGACGCTTTAAAATCCTCGCCGCGATGGACTCCTCGAGGCGCGAAACGGACGGTCCTCGAGGCGACGCTGGCCGCAAGTCTGGCAAGAGCGAGCGGCGAGCCGATTTTCGCGATCAGGATTCCACGGCGAATCGCGATCTCGACTCTCGGCTCTCGGTCTTCGCTTCCCACGAGCCTCCCCCGCGTCCGCGATCGGTGGGAAGATTGGTCGGCGGTGATAGCGAGGAGATAGCGATCGGCATCTAGAGCCGAGGCTCCGTCACTTTCTCCGTTGTATATTCACCGTGTGCCGGACTCGGCACGACCAGCTGCCGGCATCCGGAGACGGCTTTTCGAGATCGACTTTTCCCGGCCCTGCGGCCTCCGCACGCGGACCCTACCGACGCCTCCTCCTCTCGAGCCCTTGGGAGGGAAGAGGGGTTTTCTCTCCGCACCAGCGCGAGCGAGACTCCCCTCCTCGATCGATATACTTCCGGTTTTATCCGCCGGAAAGAAACGTCGTTTCCGCGGTGAGACCGGCGGGTCGAACCCATCGAAACGCGGGCGAGCTCGACGCCTCGAAGGATGGCTCTGGCCCGGGATCTCGGCACCGCTCTTCCTACACTCATGGTGAAACGTCCGCGACGATTTTTACGCGGCCCTTCCTCGCTTTCTCCCGTGCAATATGCAGCGATAATATACGCCGATTAGAGGATAATTGGACGATCGAGTTTTGAACCTTTGAGTCGTTATAATCGCCGACCGGGGCACGAAGCCCAAGCTCGTGACGCAACCCGTTTGACCCACTCGATATTCCTGATCCTTGCCCTCCTCAGGACCGTAAGTGCCTTCATGCCCTTATTACGAGACCAACAGGATTTTTCCCGACCCCTGCCCTCTTCCGCTCGCTAAACGCCTGCACGCCCCGATTATTCTTGTCGAGCCGAGCGAATCTCGAGTGTAATCGCCGGCCCTCCGCGCTCGTACAACCTCCTTTTTCTCGTGCCTGGAATTTTGCTCTTCCTCCCCGTCGCGCGCCCCTCCTCCCACGGCCGGCCCCTCTCCCCGGCCCTCCCTTTCGGGCTAAGAATCGCGCCGGAGGGCCTCGACTTTGGCGCGTCCTACTCCCCGTCCTCGCTCGCCTTCCGCCCGGATCGAAGCTCCGCCGAGCAGGAGTCCCGAGCAACGCGCACGGCCCGGCCGTTCGTCGGGCCCGCTTTCGTTTCCGTACACCCGCCAAACGGAAGTGCGCGCACCGCCGACCAGTTTCCACGGCACATTGTAAAACCTCCGGCATTGGGAGCGACTTCTCCGTTTCTTCCGCAGCCTTTCGGGCTTGGCTCGTCGAGCGCGACTTCCGCGTGTCGCCGTGGCCGTCAGCGCGAGAACGCGCGGAAAAGCAGGGCCGTCCGCGATCGAAGGGGGTGGGGCGGATCGCCGAAAAATCCGCGGAGCTCCGTGGGTGTCTCGTTACCAGGGTGCAGGCTCGGCCGGCTCGTCGATTCGCGGAGTTTAGATACCTGGCCGGCCGTAAAGGGGATTATGAAAGATCTGGAATATCCGCGCGGGCAAGAGCGGAGCTGCCGACCGAAAAAACGGTGAATTAATCGGCGGGTCTCCGCGACGGGTACGTAGGTGGAGAACGACGTGCCTCGCCTCGGCGTCTCTCTCCTTCTTCGAGCGAATACACCGATAATAATCCGTATTCCGTATCGTTAGGTTGGGTCGTATTACGTAAGCCGTGGCGGCCTTGCATTATAGCATCATAACCATTCATCCTGTCCGCTCACCTGCAATGCGCCACACAATTTGTCCCGAGCCACCGGTATATAGATGTAAAATAAATACGCGTATTCAGGCGCGCGTGCGTCCACGTTATCCATGGGACTGCTCGAAGCCGAAGGAACGCGCCGTGAAAGCTCGGAAAATGCCAGGAGCCGGAAAGATCGGCCGTCGAATCGCGCAGTCCTCCCGGGGCTTCGCGAATCTCTCGAGAGATCGCCTCTGGAGCCGGGGACGGAATAAATTGGCGAGAGAGGCATACCTCGCGAAAAGTCGAGGGAACGAGTCGAAAAGTGGCGTAGTGGCGCTGGTTCGAGGACCGGCGGCTAGAGAGGCGTTCGAAAACCATCCTCGGCTCCGCATATTTTTCCCGAGTGTCTCTGACTCATCGGCTTAAAAGTTACGTACTGGAAAGGTAGCCGAGCGCGAGCGGACTATAAATATCCGAATGAAAATACCGGTCGTATTTTCGACGAACAAAAGGATCGATAAGGAGGATGCGAGCCGGCCGTGCGATGCACCGATCATTGAGAAATCCGACTCCGCGGAGCATCCCTTTCGGACGGTCTCCTCGCGCAGGAATGGACCATGAATGAATCCACAACGAAGCCCGGAGTCGGTCGTTCAAAGGCGCTAATGCCCCGCGTAATTGGCTCCGCGGAATAGCCGCGAAGGAAGTTAATGGCAAAGCGACGTGCCGACCGGTATAAATAAATCTAGAACCGGCGCCACATTTTGCCGAGCCCTCGGCCCGTACCATTAGGCTCGGAGCGCCGATCGGTTGCGTCGGGCGGTCGTAAACCCGGTGAAATTGAGCGCGTTAACGTGCCTCTTAATTGCAAATTGTTCCGTACACGCAGCCCGCATTGCTCCCCGAAAACGATGCCAAGGAGCTCTCGCCCCCTTCCTCCGCCGCTCCTCGAGGAGCCTCGCTCCGTTTCCAAATTTCGATTCGATCGCGACGCTCGCGGGGGCCCACTGGCCAAACGGAACGGACTTTCGTCGACGTGAAAGTAACTCATCTCGGTTAGCCGGCGCGAAATTGGGGACCGTTACGTCAAGGCGCCGTAAACAAGGCCGGAACCGTCCGCGAGATTCGCCGGACTCGCCCACTCCGGGCTTATAACTTATTAATTATCGCGTCTGGGGCCGGACCAATGTGACTGGAGTCGTTAATCGATTTGGCGAATCGATTAAATATTTGGAACGAGGGGCGACGCGTGACGCAAGCGGCGTCCGAGGAGGCGCGAGGCGCCCTATACACCTATGGAATCGCAATTGGCCACCGCTCGAGCCTCGATTTATCGGATTTCTCCTCGGTTTCTCATTTTTCCCATCGACGCAATCGTAGGCACACCGCGCGCTACGACTGCCGATGCTCGACCGCTCCTCCTTTCGAACGTCCCTCCGCGCGAGCCGAAAAACATCCGCTCCGTGCCGCGGACGATTCGAGCGGACCACCCGAAGAGAGAGAGAGATCGACAGCGCCGAGCGGCGTGTCGCGCGTTAGAATGAAAAGGCGGGCAGCAATTACGATTTAATTCGAGCGAGACGTTAATGAGACGCAAGGTACGTTCGTTATCGCCGATTACGATCCGGCGAGTGGCTCGCGCTTACACGCCTGCACCGATGCGAGCGAGGCCGACGTGTCCGACGTGTCGGACCGATCGTGCGCATTGCGAAAGGGCGTAATTGATTTCCAGGGGAATATTTTCGGTCAAATTTCCCGAACACGCCCACGGCTTGGGCTCGCCGAGTGCCCGGCAGGGATTTCCGGAAATTCAGGGCTTGCGCAAGTGTTATAAATTACCGAGGAGGGCGGGGGGAGGAAAAACCGGGGCTCCTCAGCGGGCCGTGACTAAGAATCCCGCATTGGGCAGCGCGGATAAATACGGGCCGTGTGGTCTGGCGATAAATAATTTTCACCGTGTCCGGTGTCAAATGCCCGCCCGTGGGTGTTCGCACATAAATGATATATATTTATCCCGGCCGATTCGCCACGATGATAAGCAGGAATGATCGATAATACGCGCCACTTAATGCCCCGCCGCGAGATTTCTCCGGATAATCGCTCCTCGCAACTGGGATCCCTCTTTCCAAAGGCCTTTGCCCGGATTTTCAGCGGTCCTCGCCGATCGACCGATCGGTCGGACGTGGATTCGGCATCGCGCGACGCCTTTCCTCGCGGAAGCTGCGCTCGTGGAATTGTCCTGTCCGAGTGGCGAGGGGGAGGCGAGGGAGAGCGGGGAGAGAAACGGGCGATGATCGGAAAGAACGAAAGGAGGATTCTTAGAAGCGGGTCGAGCCGGGTCCGATAATGGGCGCTCGCCTCGTTAACAAGGCCAAGTCGGGTGGAATTGCCCGAGGATTTCGTCTCTCGGGCCACTCTCGATGACTTTTACCATCCGCGCTGACTCACGCCGAAGAAAAACAAAATTGCCCCGGCGAAGAGTAATTGCTCGCCGAGAAAGCGCGTTTCTTTGGCCAAGTCGCGCCCGCCGTACGAAATCGGTCCGATCGTTCGGGGAATGCGGCCCGCGCGATCCTATCGAGGCTGTCGAGAAACTTTGGAGCATCGGCGGGTGTCGCCGTCCTCTCGACGCGCTTCGAGAACGCCCTTAAATCCACGCCAATCTTTGTCGCGCAGGTCCGCGACTTGGTGGAGAGGTGCACCTGCCCCACGCAGTTCCCGATGATCCGAGTGTCCGAGGGCAAGTACCGGATCGGCGACACGAAGGTGCTGATCTTCGTTCGAATTCTGCGAAGCCACGTCATGGTGCGAGTGGGCGGCGGCTGGGACACCCTCAGCCACTACTTGGACAAGCACGATCCCTGCCGTTGCAGAACCTGTGAGTAATTTTGACTCGAGCACGACTCTCGCCTCCTCCGCGAGGCCCTCGACCTTTCAGGGCTGGCGCGCGCGCGTTTGCTCGAGAAATAAATATAAAAGGGTAAACGTTCCGAGCGAGAATCCACGCGCCACCTTTGAAGGGCGAAAGGGGGCCAAGCGCGCCCCGCTCGGCCCAGCCGTTTTCCTCTCTCTCGAGTTACGATCGCACGATGCTTCTCCGCCTTTCAGCCCACCGTTCGATGATCTCGGCCAAGCTCATTCAAAAGGCGGGAGGATCCTTCGACCTTGGGAGCGCGCAGGTGCATTACGAACGGTGAGTAGCGTATCTCGAAGATCGACACCGAAATCGGGATGGAACACGATGCGAGCGGAAACGAGTCGTCCCACGTTTCGCCTTAAATTCTCGTCGCTCCAATGCGCGAATAATTAGCGCGAACGCGCGCGTCCTTCGAGACGATTCTTTCCCTTTCGAATCTTCTTCCTCGAGCTTCGTCCCGATCGAAGGAGTAAAGGCGAGGATTGTTTTCCCGGCAGATCACCGCCAAGAACTCGAAGGAGTTCCGCGTCGAGCGTCGGTTCGTGCGCCGGCTTTATGCAAAGTCAGCCATCGGCGCAGCTGCACGCGCCCAGGAGCATCTCCGGCAATCGCTCGCGATCGCCCACGCCTCACAGGCCGGCCAGCAAGCAGTGCGCCGAGGAGCAGAGGAAGATCAATCGCTCGAGGAGCCCCACGCCCCAGAGGAAGTTCCTCGGCAGTCCGAGCCACCAGCCGGTGGATTTGGGGAAGCAGAGGTCGAGGTCGCCCACGCCCAAACCGAGCCTCAGATCCGCCAGCCCGACCGTCAAGACGGACCACTCGAGAGCCGCGAGCACCGCCCTCCTCGACGCGGCCAAGAAACCGAACACCGAGGACGCCAGGTCGCCGACGCACCTTGCGAGGTGCCACGAACCCAGCAGGGTGAGTCGACTTTGACGCATCGCCCTTCCTCGAGGCACTCGAGGAAAGTGCCTCGACGACTAGCGACGCCTCGAACCTTTTGGTTTAACCGAGGAATCTTAACCGCACGCGTTCCTACGGAGACCTTGCGCTCCATCGTCCTATCGCGAGCACTCCGGCGCGCGCCAGAGACCTACGAAAGATTTCGACACTGGATACGGGCGACTGCGCAAACGCCCAAGGCCAAATATCGAAAACCTTTCCAAGCCTCGATCTCGACTCGTCGCTCTTGACCGCGCGTAAACGCGAAGAACCGCTCTGGAAACTGTCCAGGACCCGAAGAAGGATCTGCACCAGGAGATTCGATCGAAGGTGCCGCTGTCGGAGGAGTTCACGAAACGATACGTCGTCGAGGGCGGCGTGGCTCGGCGCGCCGTGGAGAGGGAGGACACCCCGAGGTACGAGCCGAGTATCTACAACTACAAGTGCCGCGAGGACTCCAGCAGTAGGAGCCCAACGCCGAGTCCTCCGGCGATAAAGGAGGAGCCGGCGCTGGAGGGCTTCGCCAAGGACGTCTCCGGGGTGGTGCACTACCCCAAGTCGCCGCACGCCGATGGCGAGCACTCGGACAACTGCAGCGAGGTCTCCGACGAGGGCTACCGCAGCCTGGGTGCCGTCCAGCCGGCTACGGGGAACGGGACCTCCTCCACCAGCACGCAAGCCTCGCCCACGGTTGCCGATATACACAGTAAGTCCCCGCGCCACTTTAGCCGCCGAATCTTCCCTCGTTCTTCGAGTCGCAAAGGACGACCGGCGTCGTCTCGAGGGTAGAGGAACCTTAAGAGAGAGAGAGAGAGGGGGGGGGGGGGCTCTCTTCGAGATTCGAAGGACGAGACGCGGTCGAGAAGGAGGCGAAGGTGGCCGAGCGAGAGGCACGACGTCGTGGATTCCTCGAGGGATACGTGCTCGATCCCTCGATGGAAGGAGACCGAGCGAGGAGGTCGACGGGAGCTCGGCCAAGGCGATTTACACACAAAAGTCAGCTCGGTAGCGTCACGATCATGCCCCGCATATTCAAATACGCATAATATCCTCGAAAGTTTGTTTAACCTCCGCGGCGGGTCGCTTTCCACGAGGAGGTTAGCCGAACGCTCGGACCACCCTGTAGATCATTAATATTCAAAGTACACGGGCGCACGTTATAAAAGCGCGTATAGGAGGCTGGCCTGACATTTAGCCGGGCCGACGGATTATATGAGGGATCTCTCGGAGCGTGGGCGATCTCCAACAACCTGTCCTCGGAACAATCGCCACGGGCCGATCCTCGATAATACCTTTGATACACGCATCGCTGCGCCTCGCGCCTCGCGCTTCGTGCTCCGCGCTTCGTGCTTCGTGCTTCGTGCTTCGTGCCACTTGACGCGCTCCGATATTTACGCGCGGCAGAAATTCGCCGGGATTTCGATCTACCCTCCGCGGATTCCATCCTCCCTCCTCTTTTATCTCCGTAATCCCCCGATCCGATCGGAGAGCGTTAATCGGTACCGACCGATCGATACGGCTCGACGTCCACTCGATGCCTCTCCTCGCGCAAGACGTTTCCGCTCGGGACGAATCGCGACCGATATCGCGCTCCGTAAAGCTTTCTCTTCCGGTAGACCAAGTTCGCCAAGCTGGAAAGGGAGATTTGGCAAGCGACCGAGATATCTGCTCTTTCGGGCATTAAGCGGCTCCGTAGGATCGCATCGATGCGTATCCAGGCGTATTTATTTCCCGGCAACGTTGGCAATATCCTCGCGCGCGACTAGCCTCCCCGTGACGAAATCCGGTGCCCTCCGCGTCCGCTTAAATTTCGAGCCAACGAGTCGTCTCTTAAAAGGCCGCGTGCACGACTCGGCGTGCGTTTTGATCGTCGAGGGAGGTCATTTCCGCGGATGATTCGGTATAATCGCCAGGTTTTTGCTCGTAAAGGCGCGTACTCGAGGATCCGATGGAGGGCCCACCCGACGCGTTCCGACGTCTTACGTAAGGACTCGTGCGCCGCGGCTTTGTAGTTTGCGAATCGTCGAGGACGGCGTATCTTTCGAGAGCTCGGAATCGAATCCAGAATCTGCCGCAGGTGCGTCATTGCCCGTTGAAAAGGAGGCGAAACAAGAGCTCGACGCATTCGGAGCCGATTATCTCTCCGGGCGTTCCTTCACCTTGCCCACGCGATATGCTAAGCGGGAGAAGGTCTCGGGACCGATTTGGCCAGGCCGATTCTTAAATCCTAAATCCCCCGTGTTCGCGAAAGCGTCGAGCGTGTAGGTGCCCGCCGCGAGCAGGGGAACAAAAAGTCTGCGTGCAAACTCCCCGCATCCGGAATCCGCAGGATGAGAGTAATGGTCGCGCAATTACGCGGGCTGGGATTGCGTAAGCGCGCGGAGTTTAATCGATCTAAAAGTACGGACGGGGGGTCCGGGCTGAGAGCCGAAGGCTCCTGGGATTCGTCGCGAGAGCAAAAACCCGCGTCGGATATTTATCGCGCACCCCACGCCGGGAGTCCCTCGAAGGAGCCCGTACCCCGATTCTCGTAAATTCGATTCGCGAATGAGAGGCCGCCTATCTCGAACGGGATGCCGTAGGCGATACACCAGTCCGACTCTCGAACAGGACTGCCCCATGCGAGCCTCGCGAGTGGGGCTCTGGCCGGGCTAAGAGGTAAAAGGAGAACGAACTCTCTGTTCCAGAGCAACCCACGAAGGAAGAGGAGCGATCCTGCGTGGAAACGGAGAGCATCGAGACCGGGCTCCGGAAGACGCGAACGGGGCCCGCCAGTCCGCTGAGAGCGTCGCCCTCGAGGAGCGTCGCCTCTTCCTCGGGAGATCGGACCCCACGGGCGGGCTCCATCGCTCGCGAGAACAGCAACGTCTCCAGGGCCTCGTCCGGCAGTCGCACGCCGCGCGAGGGCAACTCCAGCCCCGAGGGCAGCCCGCACAAGCGAGGAGCCATTAGGAGCAGCCTGAGAAAACCACCGAGCGGCAGTCTGAGCAAGGCTTCGGCCGTGTCCAGGTCCTCCTGCCAGTCGGCCCTGGTCGGCAGCAACACCTGGAACGGACGTCAGGCGAGGCAGAGACCGGGTCTCCAGGCGGACACCTTCCTGAATCCCCAAGGTTCGACGACGAGCACGGCTACGATCACCGCGACGCCGAGTTTCTCGCGCAAGAGCCCCGCGAGGCAGAGCCTTCCGAGGCCCAGCTCGAACGGAGGACCCCAGTACGATCGCAACGGGCGCAGAATCAAGCCGTCCACCACCGGTTCCCTCCAGTCCTCCCCCACCAAGGTGGCCAATCCACTGCTGGAGCAGATCCTCCAGAAGGTCGGTCATCTGCAGGACGAGCGAGAGGTCGTGCAGAAGCTGCAGGACCTGCTGCGCGACTATCACGGCCAGGGAGCCGACGGCGTGGCGAATCTGGATTTCACCAGGGCCTGGATCGACGGTAATGGGACCGTGGCGCTGCCGCCCGACAATCAGACGGTGGCCAGTCCCAGGAAGGATCCCAAACCGGCCTCCGAGAGAGGAGGATTCTCCAGGATACCGGCGCCGGTCTACAAGAGACCCATGTCAGTGGCCTCGGACAGTATCTGAGGAAGGCTCTCGAGGAAGGCTCGGCGTCTCGTCGAGGACGTCGAAGGGTGCGGAGACGCCGATTCGCTCGGTCGAGCCTCTCGCGCGTGAGACGACCGGTAAGCGCCTGAGAGTCCAAGAGGGCGAAGGAGGGGAAGTGGCGGCCTCGAGCCCCGACAATGGAGCGAGCCTTTTATTCGCGAGAGTTGCCCGAGAGAACGTCGCGCGCGAATCCGAGGATCGTTCCGTGGCTATGCCCGTCGAGGAAACGGAAGGATTCAGCCAGCCTCCCTTTCCTCGGCCGAGGAGCCCTCGAGGAAATCGCCGGGCTGGTGGAACATCGGGGTATGGTGCTTGGATGGTGCTGGACCGAAAGACGTCCACGAAGAGGGCCGAGACGCGGAGGAGCCGAGGCGATTCGGCCGCGACGTGTCTCCCGACAAATCGCTTCCCAATCGATACCCTTCCAGCGGGTCGATCGCGAGTGACGCCCGTCGGTCGAGCGGAGAGGAGTGCCGAGAGAAGAGAGAAGAGAGGAGAGAGGAGAGAGAAGAGAGATGTCAGGGCTTACGTTTGACGTGCGCGCGATACTTTGTTCGTAGGCGGCACCTTTTAGCGCGCTCCTCGCGTCTTTGATCGCGCGGCGTTCGAGAGACGGAGCGAGGACGGTTCGAGGAGTGAAAAGTGTCCTCGAGCGAATCGAGCCTGTCCCTTTGCTCTCATCGGCTTTCCAACCACCGTTTGGCTCGATCCCCCGACCAATTATTTATTTATATAGTCTATCGGTTGTATTTATTGAAGACGATTTATGTGCGCGTTCGGTGGAGAGAAACGAAGGGTGGACCGACGGGGGAGGTTCGACGAGGCGAGAACGGCGGGAAGAAGGAGGACGGTCCTACTCTGAGAAGAATCAAACTAACCCCAGACAGACTGCATCGTGTAGATAGCGACGCTTCGTCGTCGGACAAATGCCATTCCAATGTTTAACCGTTTTTTATACCAAACGCGAGCGTAGCGCCATTTTGTACCAAGTGTCTTAGTAACGGATTAAGGGGGAGTACTTCCGACGGGAGGGCAGAAAGAGGTTTATTTTATTGGAGCAGCTCGGACGGAGGTACGAGTCGGGGACGGAGGGAAGGAAAATCTGAAACTATTTTTTGGTAGCGCCTTAGACGAGTTGGCGGCAGCGTCGTTTCCGGTTCGCCTCCCGCGTGGCGGCCAGAGCCGATCGGTTTCTCCCCCCGAGAGGGGAGGCCTCTCGAGCGACATCCTCCTCGCGAACGGCCACGTCCTCCGCGGCCACTCCTCGCGTCGACCGCGGAGAAGCGCGGAAGATCCTCTCGCTTCCGCTCGCTCGAGCATCCAGTCGCTTCGACCTCTCGCTCGAAAGGCGATTGATTGCGCAACTTCATGTTTTATTTACGCCGACTCTCGGCGCTTTGTAATTTCGATAAACATCGGGATTATCCCCGGCGCTAATTCGCCCGGCATTGTCATTGTAATCTGCTTACCGCGTCGTACCATTTTGGCCGCGTTATAATGGGCGTGGAGATTAAAATTGAGTTATGGCCCGGGCGCGTTAACGCGGGCACCTAGCGGCGAGTTTTTGTCCTTTATCGCCAACGCGTTCGCCTCGCGTGGCCAAACAATTTTTTCTAGGCTTTTTCGAGACCGAGAAAGAGACGCGGGAAGGACGATGTTACGGAGGGCGGAGGCTTCTGGAGGAGGATGTCGACGTGAATCGCGCGCGATGCGCGCTCGATCCTATCCAAGGCGGTCTCGCGATCTTCGTCCCGATCGATCGAACGATAGACCCAAAGGAGGGGATTATTCGCACGCCGTGCGAATGTCGTGTCGCGAAAAAAAAAGGTCGATGCCAAAGAAATTCGAGCGAAAGAGGACGGTTGCAGGGTGAAGACGAAGGACGATCGAGAAGTGGGACGTGCAATCGCCTCGACGAAATTGTCGAAGGGAGAGAGGGCCGGGGGCTCTTAACCGTGACCGTCCAAAAATGGCGATTGTCGCAAAAAAAAAAAGAAAATTGATCCGCCGAAGAAAAATACCGAAGACGATGCTGCCCAAGAACCGCGAATATTGCCGATAGATCCCTCGTTTCGAGGGCCGTGCCGCCGAGCACGGTTCTCCGTTTAAGCCTAAGCCTTGTAACCCCAAGCGACGCGGTTCCGCCGCGATAACAAGTAACAATACCGATGATTACCAACATTAATATTATTATTGCGGTCATTGCAAATATCGCTATTATCATTACGATTATTATTATTATTATTATTATTATTGTCGTTATTATCAGAAAAAAAATAATGATAATTGATCACTATTATTATACGCAACGTTGAGTATGTTACGTTATCCTTTTATCTACGAGGAGTTGTAAATTGAAAAGGAGTCGATAAAAAAAATAAATAAGCACCTTAACGAAATCCTCGTCGAGATTTTGATCGGTTTTGCCGATTTGGCGGAGAGACTTTGGCGGACGTTCGAGATCAGGTAAGTCGATCGTTCCCTGAAGAGCGACTCCTTCTCGCTTGGACTGCTCGTTGCGCGCTAAAGCACGAAGACCGACGAGAGTTGGATTTCGGAAAATACGGCGATGGACATCGGCGGTAGGTTTCGACCGGGGGGAATGGAAGTTTGGCGGAGGGAAGGGGCGAGCGTGCCCACGTAGTTTTCGCTCTAATGGCGTCCGACCACCGGCGGCACGATCGTCGGCGCTATCGAGGCTACCGCGGTCCCTCATAAATCTCCGGGCCGCGAGGCGACGCTTTAAAAATAGCCCCTTCCCAGATTCGCGCGCGCACTCGGAGGCGCGTGTGCTGACTCACGCACACGCGCGGATGCTGGACGTGCACCATTGTTGGCCGTTGCCGGTGCTCTCGAGGAGAGCCGTCTCGCCATATGCGGCAAGGCCGCCGGTCCGCGCGGTATTGGGCCTTATAACGGGCCCCCTGCGCCCGCTAACGACGCGCTCCTCCCTCTCCTCCTCGCGCTTTTCGGGCGCCGTCCTTGTTTAGTCTAGGAGCCGAGCCGGACTCGCCTTCGGCCACGTCGCGACGTGGACGAAGCTGGAGAGGGAGGGAGGACACGAGGTCCGGGGGTGGAGGCAGGAAGGGCCCGAGGGAAAACGGTAGCGCGAGGTTTTCCTCCGGCCTCGATCGAGGGCAAGCGTGGAACGCCTCGCTTCCGAGAGCGGGTTGGCGCTCGAATGGAATTTCCAAGGGGGGTCCGTCGGCGAGCCTCGAGCGAAATTCGATACGCGGTTCGCACCGGTCCCGCTGCGCAAACCCCAAAGAACGACCAATGTACCTTTGCGATCGGTTAAGCATCGCGGCTGCCACGGCTTAGAAGGACCGTTCTCCGTCGTAGGTCTTCGAGCCCGGACTCGTCCCCTCGGGTAATCGACTTTCTTGCGCGCCAATCGGACTTTCTCGAGGAGCCTGACACGATTCCTCAGCCTATTATCGCGCAAAGTCGATTAACGGCGGCTCGTTGGCTTCGATTTGTCGCGGGTCGGCCAAAGCCGAGAAGGAATCTTCTCGGCGCGGCCGTCTCGCCGCCTTCGAAAGAAATCGCGTACGATGCGCCGTAGGATGAAGCTCCACGCGTCGGTGTTCCGTTCCTTTGGCCGGCTCCCTTTAATCGCAGGCCCCGGCGCTGCTCTTCGATCGAGTCGCGTTCTTTTTCACGCGGCGATCTTTGACGGGCGCAAAGTTATCGACGCCCGAACGAGCTCGGGAGCCCAGGCTGGAACGTTCAATGGAGCTCTTATAAAGTCAATATCGGCCGAGTCATCGTTTGTTCACGGTCGATCGTACCCCTGCGTATCCAGGCGCAAGTATAAATCTCTCGTAGACGGCTGAGCTGGAAATCACACCTGGATACGTTTCATAGGAGAGCGTAATACTTACCTCGAAACGCCAGATGTGGTAGACCGGCTGGACAGATATTGAAATGCATGGCGTATGCAAATAGCGAAGGAACAGCGCCCGATGACTGTACAATTTGCATCGGTAGACCGCTTGTGCAAGCTGGAAAAGCAATGTCGCGTGGACAGAGTATCCCCTTTCCCGCTACGCGGATCTCGGGCGATCCTCCCACGGCCCATTATGAAACACGGTACTTTTACAGGTGCCATTGTAATTTCCATTCCTTATTTTCATCCCCGAGGCCCGAGGCACCTCCCGCGACAGCGTCGATGCTAATGCCCCGATGCTAACCGTGGTCTCGAGCTCGGAGCGGGTCCGCGGTGCTCTAAGGATGCTTCGATGCACCGCTATCGAGATAGATGGGTTCCATCGGCGAGCCCGGTCCTCGTTGATGCGCGGAAAGGGCCGTCTCGTCCGTCCAGAGTGCTTTTGCACCTCGACGAACCGATTATTGCTCATTAACGAGGCGATGGCACCACCGGAAGCGCTCCGTGATTGCGTTTAATTGACGTTTAATGGATTCCAAGAGTCTACGTACGCTAGGAGCTCGACTCGCCTAGAAAGGCTATACGTACGGTCGCCCGTTCGATCCCAAATCGATACGCGCGGCTTTGAGAGCACGTCATCGGCCTTTTAGCGCCGATTCGGTATTGCTCTTTGAAATTGCGCGCGTGGAAATTAATGTCCGTTATTGGAGGAATGTCGAGACGCGGTGGGACGGTGACGAAGAGAGTCGGGATCGAAGAAGCGGAGAGCGTGGAATATTCATCGCGGAGAAAATCAAAGTGCCTTCCACGTATTCCCCGGAGTCGTCCTGCAAAGGTCAAGTTTCGCGAGGCAAATGGAGACGCGACCGGCTCGAGATTCGTCTCTCAGGGTCGTCGGTGACAGGTCCTAAAGGATGAGGCTTGGAGTAGGTTACGTGCATGCCATATTCGAAGAACGAATAACCTTCGAGGTCCTTGCACGGCTAAGGTTCTTCGGGAGAGCAAACGACCGGCGAGCGCGCGCTGCTCCTGCTCGAGGAGAAAGTCGATTTTATGCGCGAATTTATAATCGACGAGTAGGTGGTGCTTTCTGCGTTTCCGATCGTTTAGGATTTCGTCGAGGACGAGGAGAGGGAGGCGGGAGGCGAGCCTGCTCTCGCTTTGAAGCGAGAAAGCCACGAGCCAAAAAGTAGCCGGGTCCTCTCGACGCTCTTGCTTTTGGTTATCGACCTCGCTATGAAATCGGAGCGGACAAATTCCCAGCACGATTCGCGACCATCCAGGCTTCGCTGGGAGATGCAGGATTCTGAGAGGACGAGCGGATCGACGAGGATGGCTCGGCGAGATCCCGATCGATTGCTCGACCTTAGCCAATCCGGGAAAACAAAGCAGCGGGCCGTGAGTTTCTCGGATCCTCATTGTCCCGAGCGCTAATGAGAAGTTAATGGCGCAACCGGGCCGCCGTCTGAACCAGAAGTGGCGTCGGTTTTTCAGGGCTCGCAGACCGACGAAACGGGCGGCTAAAGATGCCTGCGGGATACACCCCGGGGAGGCCGTGCGAAATACCGCGATGAAACAACGAGACGGACTAATAATAGACCGAATAATGGACGCGAAGGAAAATTCAAAGACGCCGCGGACCCTCCTCCGTTGATCGAGGAGTCTTTTCCCTCGAACGCTCGGTATTTCCGTATAAAATACAAAGGTGGAGGATGAACAAAGAGCGGAGAGGTTGGGGAGGGATGGAGAGATACCTGCGCCTCGCGGAATTCTAATGCAAATTAAAGGAGACGTAGACGCGTTGGCGAGTAGGTGTATTAACGCCAGGCTACGGCGTATCGAAATGGAAGGTACGTTAATGCGTTGCAAGATACGTACGGCGTATACGGCATCGGTAGAATATTCGCGGCATAACTCTCGGCATCGGCTATAAATTCGATTTGACGCCTAACCACGTCTGCCCGCTTCCGAACCGCGGGGATAGCGTGGAAGGAGGCGCATTTGCGTACAATATAGGCGGAATACGATCAAAACGGAAGTACGGGATGGCCGTCGCGCGAGCGCGGCCTATGGTTGTATATCCGGAATATCGGGGGATAAGTATCGCGTAATAAAATCGAGGCGCGGCTGTCCACGCATCATACATATACATGCCGTGTCTAACGTCGATCAAAATCTATTACGTCGGTGTAATCGAGCGCGGGCACCGCTTACACCGAGATATCGCCGGCGTTTAATTAGCGAACACGATAGGAAATTAAAGGGAGATAGGCGAGAGCGATACGGACTTAAGCGCGATACCGAAATCGACGCCTCGATGCCAAAACCGGGCGACTCGTCCCAACGAGGGCTGTCGCGGATCGGGAAGAGCGCGACTCTCGGAGTCGCGAGACGTCAAAGTCCTGGGAAGGATCGACGCGCGATTTGGGAAGCGAGGCCTGTCCTCGAGGAATACGCGCCGAGAGCGTTTCGTCCCCGGAGTTTGTTGGCGCCTGGAGTTCGCGAGGTTGCGAAACGGTGACCGGATATTTCGGAAATAACCTTGAGCGTTACGCGCCGGCGAATGCGAGGCTCGACGCGACCGGTCGACCCGCAAAGTACGCCTTAAACCATATATGGATGGCGGCAGTGGCGCTAATAGGAAGCGTATCCTTGCGGCCGATCCGCTCTCGGCCCCGCGGATAACTCCGAACGAAAAATACCGCCTTCTAAGGGAGTCCTAAGGACCGCGCTTCGACTCTCCCCTCGCCAGCGGCCTCCGCGCCCAAAGAATCCTCGCGAATCTTTAAATTAGTCACGCCTTCGAATCGGAACGAAGGACGATGCCGATGACTCGCACCGCCGTCCGATCGCGGGTCGCTATACCGCGCATCGCCTCGCGGAGGCCGTTGGAGCGAGTCGATTCCGCGGAGGGACGTTTCGCCAAACGCTCCCTCCGCTCCTTATTTTCGGCCTCGCGTCCCTCCCTCCTCCACGGATAGAGAGCGAGGAGGGCACTCCGGGTGGCAGGGTGTCGTCGCGGTTTCGGCATTCCCCGCCGCCTTCGGCCGATGTCGACATCCCGACGAGAAACTGGATTACGATAGGGGCCATTGCCTAAAAATTCAAATCCCAGCGTGGGTTTGGCTCTTCGGCTTTTCGCTTCGGGTCGCGACGCACGGACGTTTACCATTGTTCCGTCCGTCAGTCCTAATTGCGCGAGCGCCGCCAACGATATTCGACGATAACTCGCTCGTCGATTCGCATAATCGCGCCTAGTAGAAACATTAATCATTCCCTGGCGGCCGGCGAATAAATTGCCGGGGTACCGTGAATTTCACCGGGCGTAATAGCCGAGAGAGCGATCGCGCCCGTGCGCCTCGGAATATACGTCGGCCTCGCGTTCTTATTACGCCGCCTCTCGATTACGCTATAACTTACCGAGCGAGATACGCGCACTTCCCGCCCTCTCCACGGATTTATGTTTGTTTAATCCCGCCTAACGACCGATCGATACGTTATTTACGCGAATTATTGCGAAAGATCTCGAATACACGCCGCCACGCCTCGAACGTGGAGCAGGAATTTCTGCGTCGAATCGCGATCGGTTCCAGCACCTTGGCGCGCCTTCCGCGAAGAACTCGGAGGCCGATCGAGAGGAACGATCGAGAGCGGTCCTTCCCGATCTAGGGCCAGGCTCGAGCGAGGCGCTTCGTCGGCGGCACGCGCCTTGAAATCGAAAGCACTGCCGGCGATCAAAGGTAACGTTCGGCGTATCGGTGGCCATGCGAGGAGGGTTAATCGCTACATCCTGGCAGCCCGATGACGGGCGCGAAAAGGCGCCATGGGTATTCTCCTATAAGGCGCTCGAGGGCCGCCGGGCCGTGCTCGCGATGACGGCTACGAAAACGCGAGAAACGGCGGTGAAACGGTAGTATACCTGGCCGAGTACAACGAAGAAAAGGACGAGGAGGCGGAGGAAGGAGAAAAAAGAAGAAACACGCGGAAGTGCGGAACCTTGGCGCGGCCATTTCGGGACGAGTCCTCGTGTCGCGCCGTATAAAGCTCGCCGCTCGACGGCGCGTCGGTCTAATTTGCGCGAGAACGGGCCGATTTCGCCAGCGAGGGCCGCCGTTTAAATTAGAATTACGCCGCGGATGACCTACCAGAATTGGGCCGAGACAGCTCGCATTGCAGTTCCGGTAGATCCAAAAGGGGAAACTCCGAGTCCGGGGGAATGTCGAGCGCTTCTCGGATGCTTCCACTCCACGAGAAACGCTTCGTGGCGCGCGCTGCGTTTTGCCTCTGTCTCCAAGCAACGGCTAGAATATCCACTTTAATTCTGGATTCTGCTTTGTGTCTCGAATAAAAGATGCGTCGTTGCAACTTCCGTACGATTTTCGTGCGAACGCGCTCGGCAGGCTAGGCTTTCCGTTGCTCGGCTCAAAGAGTACTCGCCCGACATTTCCGAACGATGAAACGTTCGCGAGGCTCTCGAGGCACGTTCCGGAGCGCTCGGAGTATTCGGAATCGAGCTCCGCGCTCCTTTTTGCCATCCTTCTTTTAGTCTTCTCGCATACGCGACAGGTCGAAAGTTCATGCGGCGGTGCTCGATTATTTTCAACCCGGAACGAACGGCGGCCCGGAATTCCTCCGCGTCTCGATCGAGCTACGAATCCTCTTTATCCTCGAGATAACGCTCTCGCCAGACTTTTGCCAGCTTCGAAGGATCGAGGGTAGAATCGTGTCGAGGGGGCTGGGATCAAAGCCAGGCCGGATAAATTCGATCGCGGCGACGGTCGGTTTTGACGGTATCTCGGGCAATATTTTCAAACGACTCCGGGACGCGGTGCCTTACCGGTCGTTCCAAATACGGCGATCAGAAAAATCAAAGGTCGATGTATAAATAGTATAGCTACCAGATCTGTGGGTGCAACACCCAATAGAGTCGCGCTTGCCGGTTGCCATCGCAATGCCGGACTTGTAAGGACATACTCGCCTTTTTCTCGCCGATTCCGACAAGGTAGACCGCGTCTTGTCCGCGTCGAACACCTTCCGACACGCGTCTCATTATCGGCCTGCCTTCTTTATTATCCTCGCAAGCCATGGACCTCCGCTCAGAAGGGACGGAAGCGCGACGGAAGGAATCGTCCTCCGTAGGAAATCGGCGCGGAAGATCCGCGAGATAGGCGAGTATCGTATGTTGGCTCGCGAGTGCCAGGAAATCCCGGTGAACCTTCACCGGGCCTGGTAGTCCCGGACTCGTATCGCGTGTCCGCGCGATCCACGCAGGAGGATCGATCCGGTAGGATCACGGGTGTTTTCGAGCCGAATGCCGCGACAAGGCTGCTCGAAGCGAGTAACCACACGCGCGTTTCCGTCTCGCCTTTCGCAAGGCCGAGCTAAGCACCTCCGCGGCCAGAACCACGGTAGAAAGTGACGGTTTGCCCGTCGTTGCCTTCTCCGCCTGCCTCGCTGTCGACGTTCTTTTAAACGCGCCGGACAATCGAAACGATAGCGGGAATATCGAGGAGCGGACGTGGAGGGAAATTGGATGTCGGCCGAACGACGAGATCGTTGGGTCGATGATCCGTATTATCGGCGAAAGGGGATGCGCCAGGGGACGAGGTACGTTGAGCGCGAAGACTCGAGGAGCGTTCCTGGGAGGGCTGGAGGTGGAAGGTGCAAGGTAGAAGGTAGAAGGTAGAAGGAAGGAAGGCAGAGAGATCGTCGTGGCAGCAGCCAGCTAGGCGTGAGTCATCGCGAGACAAGATCTCGAGTAAGGAGGCGGCCTTGATGCCGCAAAACCGTTCGTAATATCGGAACGGCTACTCGGACCGCCAGCTCCGATCGTCGTCGTGCGGCTGCAATATCGCTGCTCGCTCGTCCGACCCGGGAAGCCTTCGGAAAACTGCTTCGCGGAATTAGAAACACCGTGGAGAACGTCGAGAGGCGCTGTCCCTTTCGGGGATTTCGAAGGGACGGCGACGGATCGCGAGCGATCCCTTCCGGCCAGCCTTCGCTGGTTGGGTAGGGACGTTTCGAGTACGATGGAGGAACGCGTCGATCGAAAGGCTGATGAGGAAAAGGTTTAAAGCAGGGTTCCTTCGAGGCTCTCGATCCGACGATTCTCCATCCGCCTTCGACGCGGAGGAGATCGAGAATGAGGAAGGATGGCCGGCGCGGAACGAGGAGACGAGAGGGAGAAGGAGAGACGAGAGCGAGGAGGAGGAGGAGGAGAAACGAATCCTCGTGCTTACCTTCATTCGTCATAATGCACGCGCGGTGGTAGGTATAATGGTCGTACCTGCGGCCTTATAGCGATGCTTAAAGCCAGCGCCAATTATCGCTGTACCAGGCTGACGAGGCTCTCTCGCAGACGCACGCGGCGTATCTTTTTGTTTCTCCTTCCACGTTTTTTATCCGACTAACCATAGGCCGTACAAAGGCCCATAGGCGAGCACGCAGGTGCATAAAGCGCAGGAAAGCCTTTGCGTCACTACGATTCGCGCCGTACCGCAGCCCGCATCGCGACAATGATAATCGGTATAAGAAGGAATGACGCAAAGTTGGCTCGATCCCCCGAGTCGCGTAAAGCGACGAAACCTATTTGGGAATTCCGACGACGAGGAACACTTTGAGCCTCGACTTAGGCACGCGCGAGGCGCGAATATTTTCTAAAGGGCAAATAGTAAATATATGTGAATGCGGCAGGGGATCGCGGTTTGCCGATCCCCGTTCCATATCCTAGCTCGACTAAATTCTCAAGAGCCGAGGCTTAATGACACCTACGTGCGGAATTCTCGTGCACCGCGAATGTCTGGAATCGGAATCGTATCTTATTAGTCTTCGTGCCGTGTCCAAGTTTTCTGCGTGCAGTTTTCAACGACGGTGCTCGGCGATGCTGGGTTGGACCGAGCTCGTGTATCCATTAATCGGCACCCGTAAGCCGGGAATGCGAGAAGTCATGCTCCGGGAAAGAGAAGCGGCCGTTTCTTAAAATACACTCGAGTAATTGAAGGGCACCGAAGGCAAGAAACGAGCCGGTGCCGTTTTTATTGCGATCTCGATCGTTACCGGGGGGGAAAAACCGCGGGCAGGCCGATCTTGCTGGGCGATCTCTCGGATCTCTCGGATCTCTCGGATATAGATATCCTTCGGAGAGAGATGTACGAGAGATACCGCTGGCTGCTGCTCGAAAATAAATGGATTCCCAAGCGGTGGAGCTTATATTAGAGAGCTTTTAATGAAGCCGCAACGAAAGACCGAGTCATTGTCGTGCCATTCTGTAAGGTTCATAGCGCAAACCTGAAGAAATAGACGCGATGGATGACCGATGATGTATCGAGCGGTCGATCGAACGCGGTGTCGCCAACGAGATTGAGGATTGGAACCGACCGATGAAGAGAACTGCGCCAGATGGGCCATTACCGATTCCGCATGCGAATTGCTCAATTCGCGATACCAAGAACAAATTCCGCGCGGCGATGCCTGAGATCATTTTCTCTTTACATGGCAAATCGGCATTTGATTGGCAAATAATACTTGACGATAAATAGGCTCTGTGTCGATCGTAGCGGCGATCGATGCGCTTGCGTTTCGTGGAAGTACGACTCGATCGAGAAGCGGCAAAGATCCGCAAATAAAGCCTCTGGGCCAAGGAGTTACGATATCGGCAGTGCATCCTACTATCCTACTCGTTGAATCGAGGAACTTGGGATGCAAATCGATCGGTAAGGAGAACCTATGAAGTACCGTCGTTAATGATCGTTGACCGATTCGTTAATAAAGGTAAGATTAATTATCGGGAGAGTTGCTTCGCGTAGATCGTGGCATCGGTAAGAAAGAAATCGTCGAGCTCTCCTCGATCGGTTCCTCGAGAAACCGACGTACGATAGAGAAGTAACTGGATATAAACGAGTCCACTTCGTTCGATCCGACCGACTCTTCGGGTAAACGAGCTACTTATCGTAATTACGAAGAACCGCACAGTATTTTAACTGTAACTAACAAAGATCGTGTCATTGGACGTAAGTGGAAAGCATCCAGAGTATTTTGCGAGGAAAAATCCTACGGTCTTATTTGCGATTAAACAAAGGAGCACGATGATACATAGGATTAGGAAACATAGCGTGGAAGATAGAAAAACGTATATTGTTGTATAGCTTATCAAATTCTTCTGATACAGCATGTATAAAGTTTCGTTTTGCATCGCAAAATATATACAGCGGTTTCGACACTCCAAAACTTTAAGGAATGGCTGCAGCAAAATTCCTATTGGTTTCTAAAATGCAGAAGGCACAAGGATCCTACTGTGCGTCCGACGAGTGTGGGAAAATTTTGCTCAGCGGTACGCGACTGAAGATTTCGTTGCTGATCTTTGCAAAGACCAAGCCGAAGGACTCCTCGTAGGGTGCTTGAAGTTCCTTGAAGAGCAGCTGAGAGTTGTCGTTTATGAACTTGTTCATTTGTTCGCCTACGAAAGGAGCGTGAACGTGTAGAGTAGATATTTCTCCAAGCTTAGCCGTGCGCTCATTTCTCCCGAAGGGCTTACCTAAGACGGAGTCTCCGCCGAAAAGATTGTCAAATTGCATTGTGACGCGACCAGGGGAAAATTTGATCGCGTATTTCTTCACTCTGAGGTACTCCTCTCCGTCCTTCTGGTACTGCTCGCAATAAATGGTGTTTTGCGAAACCAGGTCGTCTAGAACGAATTTTTGAAGACTCGCTCGTTAAGACGTCCTTTGCACGCACTTTCACTACTCGCCACACCGCTCGTTACATTGCCATTGCTTCCCTAATATGTGACTTCAAACTTACACATGGTTATGTTCGATTTACCACTACCAGTTATCGGCAGCAACAATATTTTTCCGTCGATCTTGTAGTCCCCGACAAAGTCCACTTGGGGGTTGTAGGATTCCGAGGTCCATATCTGCTTGTCCCAATCGATCCTGCGAAAGATAGATCGAAAGAACTTCAAATGTCTTCCCCGACTTCCCGAAGAGTGTTTCTTCACGCACCTATAATTTTTGAGGACGAGTCCTTTCGTCAGTCCATGTAGCTTTATATTCTTATACTCTTGAGTCACGCTAACGGATCCTGGCGTTCCCGCGATTTTGATCTTGTCTACCGCTAAGGGCTCGATGGGTAGAATCTTAAAGCTCTTTAAACCTAAGTAAATGATTTGCAAACGTCATAAAGGATCGACAACTCGCAAAAAGGAATTTGGCACGATCCAGCACGGGTATTGCAAAATGCGCGCATCGCGCCTCCAAAGGAAGATCGTCAGTGTCGAGGATCGTTTGCTCGAAGCAAAGCAGTATGGACAAAAAAAATTAGCGAAGCATTTCAAATAAATTGGGCAGATATCCTATCTGAAAATTGCAATGGACAGATTTCCCGCGCGCAAGCGGTTCCGCATAGCCGTAATTCCACGCGTCTCGCAGATGCATATTTTTATGCGTTGATCGGAAAGCGACAGGGCGCTCACTCGAGTCAAGGAGAACCTCTGCAAATTGCTATACGTGACTATGTGGGGAAACTCGTGCTTGTTTGGAGGGAATGCGTTACACTTCGCTGCGGTGAAATCAATGGAATACGGCATCGACTTGGGTTTAGCAAGAAAAAAGAAGCCCTACGGGTGTGTTCCCTGGATGGAAAATTTTCCTTAACCTCGGCTAATCGTTCCGTTGTAACGGCGAAATCGCCTCGGGCCAAGATAAGCCACTACTCCGTCTCGGGAAAATAAATATGTCCTTACGTAACATTACCATGGCTAAATTATGAGGCGTGCATAGCTCGTGTGCATATTCATGCAATGGACCGTGAGCGCGACAATGAAATTCAAATTGCTCTAATCCGATTAATCATTTTATGAGAGTGAATTTACCGGCGGTTTTATAATCGAGTCGAGGATAATGCGTGTCTAACGTGCAATTACCAATGTCCACAAAAGCATCCATTAAACGGTTCGAGAGGCGCGATGCCATGGTTTTTCTGAACATCGCGATTCGCAGATAGGATTATGGAGAACGATAAATAACGCTTAAACGATGAATGAAAAACGATCTGATTTTAGCACGAGTTTACCTCCGGCCAATGAGGTAACGGCATCGGTAATAGCATCCGCGATGCAGGTGTAGAATTTTGGATCCGCTTTGTCGCAAGTTTTCCAGGAGCTCGCTGAGAAACAAAAGAAACGTGTGCTTCGATTACATAACTATCCGCATTGCCGCAGATCTGGGAAATTGTATCGGCGCTCAGAGTCGATCCCCGAGCTTCGAATTTACTTTCTCTTTCGGTGCTAGCGGTCTAACGACTTTTCGATCGAGCGCGCGGAGCTTCTGCCTCGCGATCGAAGTCGCCTATGCGCCGACCAAGTTTCCTTTGGACCTCCAAAATTATTTACCGCGCTATCCCTCCAGCCGCTTCTGCGGTTGCCCCTATTTTACCGCACTTGCGAGAATAGACCGGCTCTACACGAAACGTTTAACTTTCCGTACCATCGAGACACCGATGCTCTGAGCAGCCGAATAGTTTACTCGTAATTCGAAGGTTTGTCGAGAAAATTAGAATGAATCCAAGACTCACGCAAGTTCTCCGGAGAGACCGCCACGATCACCGTGAGCATAACAACCAGGATTTTCATCTCGAAAATTTCCTCCTCCCACCAGCAAGGCTTGCCAATTCCCAAAATGCGCGAGGACGGCTCGACGGAGGAACGAGAACGATCCTTCGGAATGTCCTCCGAGTGTCGAATGCGGACTGTAAGATACTGTCATTCATGCAGTCTATTTAAGCGACCCTTCCCCACCATAATCACCGTCGGAGCATAGCTCGCGCGAGACTGCTCTCATGACATTATGCGAAAATCTTCAAACAAAACGTCAAACAGCGGCACACCACCACACGGGAGCCGCCGGTCAACGTGATTCACAACCACGGACTAAAACGAAATCACGACCGAATCGTGGAAAAGTTTGCGACGGCCGGATCCGGCTGACTTTCCTCCAAAAATGCGGCACGTGGCTTTGAATTCAAAGTGCACTCCGAGATTTTTACGTTTTTTCGGCGCTACCGATGTAAATTCGTGGAACGACGATCTTTGGTGGACGTGCGCGTACGGAGGCGAGGGAGCCAAAGCCGAGCGATTTTCGCGATCCGCCTGGAGTAAGCACGTCTCCTCTGTCGGTCTTTGCTTACGTTCGTATGATTTACCGCGCATTGTGCGCCAACAGAATTAAACTTCTCCTCTATGATGCTCACAGGTACATTGCGGCGTACGACGCGAAATCGGGACGCGCTGGACATTGTTTCGAGCGGAACCTAGATACAAAGCTGGTCGAACCTGGTCGTCGGATTGGTAGGCGAAATGTTAGAAATATCGTAGCCCTGCGACGACATTGTAGTGCCTTGACATAATAAACCGACGATTAAATATGCGCGGCTCTTTCCGACTCGGTGGGGCTACCGACTCGAGGTCGTCAAGGGCCGCTCAAGGTCCGCCTATCGTGAAATTTGCGAATGGTCCTGCTGCACGTCGATCCTCGCTCGTAACGATCGCCGGTCCACGATAAAAATAAATTCTGGGTCTCGTTCTGTCCGCTGGAGAAACTGGATTCAACGATGACCGTGACGAGAAGCATCTTAGAAAAACAGGAATAAAAAGCCAGGTGTCCTTTGTTAATGACTCGGTTGCCTTCTTAATTATCTTAGAGAGATGACCTGTTACGCGTTTCAAGTACGCAGAGGTGAGATTCATAAACGCGATGCCGGTTTTTGAGAGGTGCGAGCTACGATATCTTCGAGTATGACCTGCGTAATTCGTCGGCGAAACAGCTTAAACTTCGTCCACTGCGCTTTAATAACGCGTGGAAGACGGTAAGCGTGTCGGTGTATAACTGTATAATTGTCCTTACAGAATTTATTGGCAATGACGCAAATGTAAATAGTTACTGTAATTAATGATCGGCTTAATAAAGCAGGGGAACGCGCACACCTAGGTACAATATTATCGAATTAAAGAATAATAGAATGTATAGTGTAAATTGCTCTTCCGTTTTTTTGTACTCTTAGGTATATTTGCATTGCAATTGCACGGAGCGACCATTTGTCCAATTATTTGTGAGTTGCATCTTAGTGGTCTGTAAGGTTTTTGCGCCGACTAGACGTCGACCAAAGGTTTACCTATGTTGTTGATCAATGTTAAATTCTAAAATTCCACGTCATTTTAAACAAAAACAGATAGCGTGTGGAAAATAAATGTAATGTTTGTACGAGGATATGTAGGATACGGATAGGAGTAAAGGTGCATCGATACTTCTTCGATGCAGACCGAGTCGCGTAAACTTATTTTTCGAAGGTTAAAAATCTAATGCATCTCGTATCATCCTAATCTTCGCTTGCAGACTTCGAAGGAACATCGTTGGTACATCGCGTTTCTGCCGATGCTAGCTTTGAACCACTGTTTACGAATATTTAATTCTGATACAGAAGTCAAATGGTGGAGAAGCAAAGTCAAGTGTCTTATAAAAGAAAGATAAATATAATCATCGATCTCAGAATGTCAAAGTAGACGACATGTATTACTTATTCGATGAATTAACATCAGATGCAATGAATATTAAACGAGCGGGACTGCTTGAAATGACTTCCTTATTCGTCATCGAGGAAATCTGAACGTATAATTTTTCAGCCGAACTATATTATCAGTCATTAATCTTTTCCCTAAATTTTTTTTCTACCGAATGCCGACTCGTGATCAGGCATAATCTTATTTCAGAATAGTAAAACAGATTCCGAAAAAGAGGCCTTCCGCCGTGCTTCTGCGAACCGGAGCAACAAAGTTATAAACACCTAATTAAAAATGCGTTTATATTCCTTGCATTTCGTTTAGTAATGCATAAACATTATATAAAGGAACTTAAAGATTGCGGCTGAATATCGTCGTGCTGTGTATAAAAAATTCCATCGTCAGCAACGTTGCACACGAAACCCGTTTGGACAAATGCAAAGCGAGGTTTTTGTTGTCGGCCAATTGCTTCTTTGATCGTAAAAACATTACTATTTTTGTCGTTATGCGCGGTTTTATAAAAAGTTTCTAACGCTTATCGATAGATGCTAAAGATAATCTACAGAATTATTCTTCTCGCTACCGATCATTCCGATAGATAAACGAATCCGCAGAAGTAAAGGAAAGAAAGTAATACGAGTACTTTTTAAAAGGGTACTTAACATAATTGGCCATCTCGGTCCAAAGCAAATAACGCTTAATGGCCATCTAGAAAAAACGAACGTTCACAACATCGAGGAAGAATCGTCATAATTCCATTCAAATTCTTTGCTCGCGAATGTATTACGACTTCTGATTGTAAACTAATTAATTATGGACTAACGTCGTTGCTGAAGATATAGACGAGCGGTATGTCGATCGAATCGCGATCGATAAATCAAATTACTCATCGTCACTACACGAATGTTTTGGCAACCCGATAGCGTCTAAAGAGCACGAGGAAACTAAAAGCCCAACGTCAGTCCGCACGATGCATCATCGCAAATTTAATACTCTTACGAAGGAATCCCGTTTTTGGCAAACTGCCATCGCTTTAAATCGACCAAATGCGAGAAACCTGATTTTTCTTATTATACAATTTTAATACATCTCATTGGGGCTAAGGAGAAAGGAGAGTAGACAAAGTAGAGAATCCTGGATTCAATGGGAAAACAGATCAGCAGTATCGGCATTCTGTTCGATTCTACAAATTTTATTCAATGGCGATGAATCTCTAAGAAATTCGGAGCGATTAATCGAGGATCAGGATGAGGCTCCGTTCGTTAGCGCCTTTGCTTCTGATACTTGAGGGCCAAGCTGTCGATAGGCGGCTGCATCTTCAGAACCCCGAGATCTACCGCGTGGCCGGTTAGAGGACAGGTTTGGCAACGGCGTTTCTTGTACTTGGTGTTACAGGGCCTCTTCTCCTGGGGGACGACGAATCTCGGGAAATAGTGCACGCGTTTTCGTTGCGTCGTGACGCAAGCTGGCATCGTCACGACCAGGTCCCGCCTGCGGAGTCTGCCGACCGTTTCGGGAAAGAGCCTCTCGTTGAGCAGGCACTGCTCCAACGAATCCGAGGATCTCGGCGAGAGGAGAGCGCGACACGAGCCGTGAGTGTCGAAGTAATTCATTTCGCGGAATTTCTGGACGTCGCGCACGTCCCGATCGATGGAACGATCCGCGCTATCGCGGACACAACGATCGTATCGTTGACAAATATCCTCCTCGGTCTCGCTCTTTTCAATGCCCTCTCGAGTCATTCGGCACGCTGCCCTCTCCAAACTCCTTCCGCGATCTTTTTTTTCCCGTCTTCTACCTGCGATTGTCGCCCTCGAATCTCCAGTATCGATCTTAGATTCGGGGAGGGATTTTCTGGAGCGGATAGTCCTCTTTGTACAATACATGGATCTCGAGGATTTCCGTGAAGGAAAATGGAGAGCCTTGCTGCACTTATCCTCCTCCTCCTCCTCCTCCTCCTCCTCCTCCTTGGAATATGCTGGATCTCTCTTGATCGTTGATTTACACGACTTGTCCACTGTTCGAAAATTCTGCGTATCTTCGTAGTATGGCGACGTTGGTTTATCTCGAGCGTCGCGACTCGTAGAGCTGTTCTGAAAGAGCGAGGCTCGGCTCTGGACGTTGCGTAGAAATCGAGATCTAGGTGCATAGTCTATTTCCTGGACGCGCCGCAGCGTCTCGCAGCTGAGCGTAGGACTTGGGACATCCTTCTCTTCCATTTCTTCGGCTTCTACCGGTCTAAGGCATACCTCGCTACCGTAGCCAGTGCGCGGAAGGAGAGGTCTGCGGCGTGTCCTAGGAGACCTGAGCTTTGTTTTGGTAGACTTCAGGTTACAGTAACAAGTTTTCACGGGTTTCCTGCGCGTCACCTCCGTGCACGGTTCCTTGCAACGTCCCTTGGATCTTATCAGGATCTTTCCAGACGATTGTACGTTTGATAGCGATGCAGAGATGCGTTTTGGGGTTTCACAAAAGTATTCTGGACAAAGCGCGCCGCTTACTCCACTGGAGTCGTTTCTCAATTTCCAAACGGCGACATCGTCATTTCTGCAGTAACGGTTGCTTCCCTTAAAACTAGCCTGAACGCCTTCTGGCATTATTAGAGACAATAGCGGCTCACAGGGACGTTGGAATAAATAACCAAAAATGCAACCAGGCTCCTAGCTCTTGATAACCGTTGATATTGATCTACCAGGAATATTACATCTCATCAAGGCGGAGGTAGTACCACAAACTCATGCTCGCCGATATCACATCCCGTGTTTCTCGGTTCAAACGTCTGACAAGCAGCCATACATTTATTTTTCTTCTGCGGGTTGAAGTCCGCCGAGCGTCCGTCGTAAACAAAAAGAATGCCTCAGGCCTGCCAAAGCAGGAAGCTCAGATCTTCCTCTCCGCGCTCGCCTCTCGGCCAGGAGACAACGTCCGATTAATTTTCAACTTTTCCCTGATTCCGCGCTCCGTCCGGCGGCCGTAGGCGCGATGCAGGCCGGCCGATCGTGGCGATCGAGTTTTAGGGGGTTGCGCGAAAGGGGAGGAGGGCGCCGAGAATAGGGGTTTCTCGCAGCCATGTTGGAGCAACGCTCAGGACGCGGCGTACGTTACGATGCACCGTCGGTGGAGAAGCATTTTTTAATTTAATTAGCCGCCTTGCATTTTACATAAATGTATCGAAGGGCAGGAGGCGTACGGTACTGCGCTTTCGAAGGGAATGAATCTGGAAACGTGACTCGCCGGTGTTCCTAGCTTCGACTCTCCTCGGCGTAGGTTATAAAAGCCCGAGTAGCGCGAGTTCTAACGCGCGTTCCCGCGACACGCTGCCACCGAGACGATGGACTTCTCCGAGGGAAACGCTCTGCAGGGAGCCCTGCCGCAGTTCTCCGAGCTGACGTCTCGCTCCAATTCGGTCTCCGCCTCCGAATACACCAGCAGCCGTGCCGCACACTCGCAGGCAGCGCAGACCTCTGTTTACACCACAGCCACGGCCTCCAGCCAGATGAAGCAGCAACTCCTGGTGAGTCTCTGGGCTTTAACGCATTTAACTTCCCCTTAGATTACCTCTGACGCGACTTACTTTTCCCCAGGCTAATTCTTCGAATAAGTATGCCGGGCCGCTGCTCGCGTGGCCGGATCCTAATACGCTGATGCAGCTCTGCGAGAAGCAGGGCATTCAGACCATCAACATTCCTAACTACAATCAGAATAATTCTTTACTCGGCGTCCAGCCCAATGGTCTGCCGGTCAGGATCATACCCAATGTGTATTTGCCGTCTACGTCGCAGGTCGAGGCCGCGAAGCAAGGCGTCGACGCGAGGCAGGACGGCGAAACGAGGAATTCCTCTAGCTCTGCGCAGCAACAGAGCGCGGCCATGGCGGAGTACCTTCAAAAATTACAGGCCACGACGTTGCCTCTGACGCTGCAGCAGCTGATCAAGCTACAGACCGAACAGGCAAAGAAGGAAAAGACCGAGGAGGAGAGGATAGAGCACGCGCAAAATAATATTCTCAACATTCCCAGTGTTCCCGCGTTTAGAAATGCTCAAGCGCAAAACGGAAACGGTTTTATGAACTCCGATCATGCAATGGTGCCGATAAATCCCAACGATTTAAACGTGCATCTGGAGAATCAACAGGAAAACGATAGCGGTTTGCAGACGATAAAGGTGGAACAGCAAATTCAAACCGACTCGCCAAAGACGGAGAAAAAAATGAAATTTAGAGCAAAGATGGGCGAGATAAAGATCAGCGTCGCGCTCGACGGTTCTACGCTCTATTGCTGTCCCGAATGTAATTTAGCCTTCCCCGACAAGGCGGAAATCGAGCAACACATACAGGCCCACATACAGGTGCGTGGCGATCGCCCTATACACGTCGTGTCGCGATCTTTGGCAAATTAAACACGGTGTTAATCGTCTTGTTTCAGGAACGCAAGTATCAGTGCAAGGAATGCGGCGCTATGTTGAAGAGAAAGGAGCACCTCGATCAGCATATGCGCGGACACTCGGACGAAAGACCATTCAAATGTCCGGTATGCCAAAAGGCATTTAAGAGAAACGAGCACCTAACGAGGCATTACGTTATCCACTCGGGCGATAAGAACTTTTCGTGCACCGTGTGCCAGAAGGCCTTCTCGCGGAAAGATCATCTGAACAAGCACACGCAGACACATCTAGGTATACGAAAGAATAAGACGAAAAAGGACTCGTTTTACGTGGAACAAAAGGACTCCTACGACAAGGCCGCCGACGTATCCTCGATGCTCAAGCAAGAGATGAACTTCGTACTGAAGGACGGCTGCTTCATAAAGCAGGAGTCGAATTTTCTTCAGCACATACAGAATCTGCAGAAAGACCAGAATTTGATACACACCTTTTCCTCGTTCAAGGAACAAGCGATGAAGGAGGCGAACGTCCTCCAGCAGCAGGCCGTCAATATGAACGAAATATTGCCGCAGAACACGAGGTACTTAATGCCATCTTAGTCCTAGACAAAATTTACGCGAGTTCCAAAGCAATAAACTGCTAGTAAATAAAGGCTGTTCGCGAGGTGTGTTAAAATCAGCACAAATAGATAATTCATCGATTAGCTGGATCGAAATTCTCTACGTTTCGAAACCCTCATTCCTCGAGACGCTCGATCTCTCGTTTCACAATCGCGTCGAAATGCCGTCGTGCAATGAACTTAGAATCGAGATTAGACATCGTGTATGTTGGCAATAATTTTGGGCGTTTCGTCGTTAGATATCGCGTACCTTCTTCGAAATCCGACCGATCTTCCTCCCCGAGAGAAACGCGCTCCACACCCTATACCCCGTTGAGCGTACGCGACTGGGCAAGAAACTCTCAACTCCCAGTGTCGATTCGCGCGGATGTACGAAGGACGGATGCCTTAAGTTCGCGATGTGTCGCGAGCGCGCGTTAGATGGACGAGTGAAACATATATTTCAGGTACGTCGTGTAAACTAACGATCGACCGTTGCCCCTTTTCGCTTCCCGTCGAAGTACGAACGGTCCGATCGAAGCCGCCCTTCACCGAAAGCCATGCCGAACTTCAGCCCCGAGACGAAGCAACTGGATTAATTTAAGCGCGCGCCTTATCTCTTATTTAAATTAGCTTTAAAGGAAATAGTTTGTTCATCGATTCTAGTCTACGATCACAACATTTAAGATTAATAGTACGAATTATTCGCCGAGCCCGCGGTACGTCTCCAAGATTCGCGAATGGAACTCTTTACGCGGGTTCGATGATTTCTTTAATATAAAAAAGAGAAAGGGGGAGGGAGGTGGTGTGCGGGGCCGTACCGATTACGGCCGACTCTGCTAAGCGACGAAAGCAAACGCCAATCTGCCATTAGGATAATGCGGCTCCTCGAGAGGAGCCCTCGATATATTATATAGCGACTAATAGTATACTGCCGGTAAACATCGTTACAAAGTTGTAGAATAATTATGTATATAAGTATACGAGCTCTACCTGAGAATGGATATTCGCTAGGTACGTCGTTTAAATTTGATCTCCGACTCGTCCGTGTTCATTCGTAACGATGCATGCACAGCGCGTATTTGAGAGCTACTTTCATCGGCACCTCGACTATGCACCATATATTTTTTTTAACCGAAGGGGTCCGCCCTACCCTTCAACGATGCGTGAAGGCTATTTTTTATCACGAGGACGATGGAGCCGACGGAAAGTTCCATCGACTTTGGACGGAGGCGATCGCACCCGCCCGCCGACGTTTCTTACGACGATCGTGCGAATTAAAATCGTTTGAAGCGCACGCGATGAGTACGCTTTGGAACGATAGAACTTTCCTATAGATTTCATCGGTATATATTATATATAATGTATGTATACGTGTATATATCACGTACGAGCTTTTGAGAGTTTGCGATCAAAGCGAATCGAGGTACATCCATTAATACGAAAGTACAATGCTTTCTCGATTTCAAGGCTCACTCCTTGCGTCCCGAATCTACGTCGGAGCAAGCTCCAGATTAGCCAAAAGAATGTCGCCCTTCGATGTCGAGCTTTGAGCGTCGCGAGATGCTACGAGAAACGGAGCTTGGAATCGAGGAAATAACGATGAGATGTCGTACGCGCATCGTTTTCAAGATAGCGATTTATCCGTCTTTCGGAAATACTTTTTATAACTCCTGGATATCGGTGAATCATTGTCAATGGATACCTTCCATGCGCCGCGGCCGCACGAGGGATCGTGGACGCAGTCAAATAGGTTCCGATTCCCCGGTGGATGTACATTAGGTGTAACGGACATTTGCGGATGGCACTAACGTAAGACTTATACCGCGTAACGATAGAACCAAAGACTTCAGATGTATGTGAAATAGCAGTATTTTAGCCCCTCTTCCCGAACTCTCCTTCGACCGCTTTATTTCTCCCCCGCCTAAACCCCGGAAAGTACGATCGTTTTTTAGACCCTTCTCAGACGACCGCGCGTAAGCCTTTCCTTTCGTCATCCCTTAGAGGAGAATTCGTTGGAACGAATCGTTTTAGCAGGTAACCCTCGCGTACGACGCGAATCTTTCCTGGGTTAGGAGAGTGATGTTTGTGTTACTTTGGATTTACATTAGGTATATAAGATAACGTTTGTATTTGTGACCAACCGACGAAGGAAAAGAGGATCGCGTATAGGACGAACCATCGATACGATAGTTTAACGGAAAATATGCATTTACAGGAAGGTGTTACTACGCAAACCATTGTTATTGTATGATATAATGATTGCCAAAAGGAAAATGAAGAAAAAGTAACGTATGTATTTTTCAGACCAAGATATTTTTGAATAAAAGATGTACAAAGAAAAGGGTGAAGGGACGTTTGCTCTTAAGTATTTCCTCGTTAACGAAAGAACAGCATAGTCCAAGACGAGGAAAGGGGCCCGACGTAAACTATTAGATTTATTTCACGGGAGAAAACGTCCTCGGTTGTATCGTAATTGTATTTATTTATCGAATATGAAGAAAAGCGTCGGATACATCGCAAAAAAATGTCTTAACACTGGACCTTCCTTCTAAACGAGCAACCCTCGGTTAACCGGGCCTTGCCGCCCGTCGATGTGCAGAGAATCGTACGGCATCCGTCGCACTCTACGGACTTCTGTGCATGCGAGAAAATAGTTTTAATGGCATAACATCCCGGGCATTTGACGTCCATGAAATAGCTGTTTGGTTTCTGTACGAGCCTCTTCAGCTTGTGCTTCCTCTTCTCCTCGGCGGGACTCGGGTGAAGGAAATCGCGTGCGAGCGGCATTCTGCAAGTACAAGATGTTTTCTTATAAAACATTCGGGAGTACCACACAACGGTCATCCCTCGTATGTGTTTGCCCGCATCGTGCTTCTCGAAGAGCTACTTTGTGGCAAACACATTCGACGTAACCGATACTTCTGGAACACCCTGTTTACACAACATTGTGCAACCGCAGTTATGTTGTACCTTTGTAAAAACGTACGAATTTCTGACCGAAAAATGGGACAAAAAATTACGAGAATCACATGAAACGTGCATAAACGGATAGGGCGATTCTAATTTGTTGGGAATATACGCCATGTATGCTAAAATAGTGTAATTTTACCGAGCGTGGAATGCACTCGAAGCCATCTCGGTATGGGACATAATAACGGTCTCATAGGAAGGCAATCTTTTTAATTTACGATAGCCACAAAACGCACGTTCCAACGCTCAACATGAGGCATCTACTTACGTGGTTTCTTCGGTATTTCGCCTTGAATTCGATAATCACACTCTTAACCACGTGTTTCGCGAACAACGTTAAGAATCGGAAAGGAAAGCAGCCGACTTAATGCACGTTAACAAAGTTCCTATAGTCGGTTCACTGCTGCCAACCCAGCTGCGACATCCTTCATTCCCATGGCGCACCGTGATTCACGTATGTACTCGATTGCGTAGTGAGCAAATCAAACGTAGGTACGTCAAAGACTTACATTGTATCTCATAATATTTTACAACTCATAATAACTACAATCTTAGTAATTTACAACGGACAGTCCTGCGTTTTGCCATTTCTTGTAAATACAAAATCACGGAAATAATATCGTTTAGAATTCCCAACAGGTAGCAAACTACAGCTGCAGACCGGCGGAAGACTCTCGAAGAGGGGTATTTACAACGATAAGCTTTTACGTTAAAACGTATCTATCTGCCAAGTCCGTCAAAAAATCCGCTACCATTATGGTTTCAACGGCTATATCCAGTTTATCGTAAGTCTAGGTAAGAATCGGGCGGCGACTCCACCACACCATTTATAAACCTGGTACTTACATAACGAATCTTAGAATTTGAGCACGATCTCGCCTATTCGGGTATCTCCTATCGTTATACAGCAAAAATGATGACATTACATAATCCCAACGACCCGATGAAAAACCATTCGCGGAATTATAATACAATGTAAATCGAGAGTCAAAGGCGCCGCTATAGGCTTTAGTCACGGTGCCGTTGATAGCTAGATCAGACGCGAACATCTCTTTTTAGGTGAGCCAAGATCTCGATCCTTCCTAGGGCTGGTTGTCAAAATAAAGAAGCCCGGTCAGTGGCCTGTCCCGCGGACAGGTGGGTGGAGAGTTAAAAATTCGGTTAGACGTTTCCGGCGATACTTAATTCGCCAAAAGGAGCATAAGGGAGGCCGTCAAAAGCTCGCGATCGTTTTTCTAGAAAGGTTCAAAAGCTTCTCGTACTCGTGGGCGCTGCGATCAGAACGAGGTGCCAGAACGAAAACGCTCCTCTCGATTCTACGTGCTTTCGGCTGCTAAACTTCATAAGCCATTTTGTGCATCGTTCGAGCAGCTGTGCAAAATTATTACATATCATTTTGTTGAGAAGTGTCAAAGCTCAGCTGTACGCGGACGTTGTGTAAGCGCGCCTTCGATGCGAATGCACGAGGGCCGTAGGGAGATCCGTCTACGCGGCACGATCCTGCGGCGAATCGTAAATCTCCGAGAGCGAATTTCGCTAAACAAAGAACCTTTCGATATCTTTTATTAACCTTGGCCTGCTCGTCATAACAGTGAGTATCGTTTTTGGAGAGGGTTAAAAATAGGCCGGGGGTAATGAAAAAGCCGTGGTCGTAGAGTGTGACGGTATAGTAGAGAGAGCGGTGCCGTGTTAGATACGTACGTAAACCGAAGTTTCGCAACCGAAGCTCGGGTACCGTGAGTGCCGTTTACGAAACGATTCGCCGTAAGTGCTTCCGGAATGTCGCTTTCGATCTATCTTGCGACTGGGCGCCTACGTTATTTTTCTACGCGGTGTATTAATAACCAACGTGTTGGAAGAACGCCCCGGTTGTTTTTCAGATCGCGGCCGAGGAAGAATGAGGGTGTCGGGCGAGAAGTAGAGAGGCGACGTTGGAACTATGTAATTTCCACGCATTGAACTCACCGACGTTTTTGCCGATACATCGGACTACCGGAGCCGCTTAGCGTTGAACGGAGAAATGAAGTAACTATGTAAGGAGTGCACTGAGATGCGTCTTTGCCTTTTGTTGGTGCATCGTATACAGAGCTGCGTTAGTCCTGAGCGTTAACTCGGTTAGTATAGCGATGTTTGTTTTAATTACTAATAATCTCACGGTACGAATGTACCGTAGGTGGGATAGAATATGAAAGTTGCATTTGCGTTTAATGTTGCGCGTGCTCTTTGCCATTTTAGTACACGTCTTTTTGGCCGTATAAATCGATCACGATGAGCAGCGAAAATTTACAAAATCACCCGCATCAAAACATCAAAGACATGGATATAACGCAGGCGCTGCCCGTGTTTCCGAATCAGAGTAAACCGGGCATGGATGTGTGGATGGAGAAGATGAGCAAAGGGGTGCTGTCGTACACTCATTTCAAGGAGTACTGGCGGATTTGGGTGCCAAAGATATATAGTCCAGAACCGAATGGCAATTGTTTGGACTGGAGTTTTGATGAAGATAAAGCGCAGAAAATGCTTTATAACACTTTGGAGGAATTCATTTGCAACGGGGATCCGCAGGTTGTTCTCAAACAGCTGAGTCAAATGGATAATCCACCTTCCGTGTGCGGCAAAGTATTTAAGATGGGAGAACCGACGTACAGCTGTAGGGAGTGCGGGATGGATTCGACGTGCGTCTTATGCGTGGATTGCTTCAAGCAGTCCGCTCATCGGAATCACAAATATAAAATGGGCACATCCAACGGAGGAGGGTGCTGCGATTGCGGCGACACAGAGGCATGGAAGAACGATGCGTTTTGCAAGATACACGTGGTCGGAACTCAAACGAAAGAATCTCGTGGAAATAAATTGCCCGGGGATGTCGCGGAAAGGGCAGTGGTGACTTTCGAAGCAGTGCTTAAGTATTGTTACGAACTGTTGTCATTGGAGCACACTCCGAGTTTACCTTCCGATTTATGCGTAAAGGAAACCGACGGGGATGCTTTGTTCCTCTCGGCCATTTCGGATACTTTTTGTACAGTTCTTTTCAACGACGAAACTCATACCTTTGAACAGGTAATAAATACGCTTATGCGTATCATTAAATGCTCGCAGAGGGATGCGATAGAGTTTGTGACGAACATCGACAGAGAAGGTAGGACCGTGGTCAAGTGTTCGGGATTTCAACATTGTAGCGAATTAAAGTTCGATATCGAGAGGTTTACCGCGCGACATAGTAGCCGGCCGTTGAAGGTCCTCGTCGTTCATGCTCACTTAATCGCTCATCAGATATTTGCGATGAAGTTACTAAATTGGTTGCAACAATTTATAAGCCACTGCGAGGGTTTTCGAATACTCTTCAGTAATGTTGCGTTAACTACCAAGCTACCGGAAATTTCTATTGTCGCGGGTATACTCATGAGAGACTGCAACTTATGGAAGGCTGCCAGAACTGCGTGGCACAGGCTCTTCATATCCGGTATGCTCATGGAATACGAGAGTAAAAAAGCCCTGGCGACCGTATTCACGTACAACTACGGCTCCATCATGAAGGACTTTATCAGGGACGACCACGATCACTCATTCTCCATCGTTTCGCTTTCCGTACAATTATTTACCGTACCCACCCTCGCGCACCATCTTATCGCGGATCACGATGTATTATTTATATTACTGAACACGTTTATCTCCGAGAGTACGAGAAGGTGTAACGCCGCAGGAAAGATAGAGTTCGAGAGGAGTATCCCCAGTACGTCTTTCAGAAGGGCTCAATACATACTGTACGACTTAAGGTATTTATTAAGCGCGAAACCGACTGTTTGGACGGACGAATTGAGAAAAGGTTTTTTACAAGGAATATCCTTGTTACTTACGCTATTCTGTAGTATGCAACATATGGATGCGGTGGTGAGACAAGTAGGCCAGCACATGGAATACGAACCGGACTGGGAGTCCGCGTTTAATTTGCACATCAAATTATCGCCGGTAATAAGTCTTGCGCTCGAGTGGTGCGGCTCGGATAAGACCGTCCTGATCAAAGCGTTCCGTTTGGTTTTAAGAAAACTCTACGACCAGCCTGGCCAAGATTCGGGGCCGACTCAGGTCCGAGAGTTGGCGAACCACAGCGCGACTTGTCTGCAATATGACGTAGCCTCCGAGCCAGTCTCCATCCACCTCCCTCTCTCGAGATTCCTGGCTGGTCTGCTCTTGTATCTAGAAAAGTACAACTTGAGCTCTCAATGTCCCGAGTACATCAGCGTAGCGAAGCCTACAGCCGAGCAGATAATAGAGCCCGTGCTGATTACCCAAGCTATGATAGCGCAAGTTCACGCGGGTATGTGGAGAAGGAACGGGTACTCCCTGTTGAATCAACTGTACTTCTATCAGAACGTAAAGTGCCGAACGGAGATGTTGGATCGAGACATCGTCCTCCTCCAGGCTGGAGCCATGCTGATAGAGAGCAACGAATTTCTGATTCACGCCCTGAACAAATTCAATCTACTGCACTGGGCGAGCGAGGATTACGAACTGCATCCCTTGAAGGATTCGGAGGACGATAGTCTCACGCAGACGATAAACATGGTAGAGGAATTCCTGGGCTTACTTATAACCATCATAGGAGAGAGATACATGCCCGGAGTCGGCCAGGTTACGGAGGATGACCGTCTGAAGAAGGAGATCATACAGCAGCTGTGCATAAAGCCTCTCTCCCATTCCGAGCTTAACAAGACGTTGCCCGACGACGTGCACCTCGAGACGGGCATGGACAGAGTGATCGAGGACGTTGCGGATTTCAAGAAGCCCTCGAAGGCTACAGCCACGAAAGGCGTTTACGAACTGAAGCCTCATCTCTATTCGGAGTACAACGTATTTTACTATCACTACACGAAGGAAGAATTCAGCAAGTCCGAGGAGGCTCAGAGAAAACGGCGGAAGTTACTGGGCGAATTGGAGTGCTGTCCACCGCCGAAGCTCCCGAAGCTAACGAAGCTCTTTAGTTTGGTAGTTAATTTATTGCAGTGCGACGTTATGCTACACATAATGCACATCGTGTTGGAGCGGGCACTCAATCCCACGTCCAGTAGTTTCACCGAGCCACAGCTGCACAAGATCCTTCACCTCATAGGATACGCCTTGCAGGAACAAGAATCGGGCTATTACCCCTTCCTCGCCTTCACCGATAGAGCCGAAAAGTGGCAGATGTACAAGCTGCTGAAGGAACTGTCCAGCAGTCCGCGCATAGAAGCCCACAAAGATTTGCTGACGTGGGTGTTGGAAAAGTACAAAGAAGTCGCCGGATCCAGCGTGGTGGAAGTTAAAACCGCACCCTCTTCGCCCCAGGTGGAACAGCAGGAATCCACGGTTTCCGCCAAGAACGACAAGGAGTGGAGAACGAAGATGGCTGCTCAGAAGCGTGCCAAAATCATGGCGCAAATGACCGCTATGCAGAAGCATTTCATAAAGAAGAACGCGAAGCTCTTCGAAGACGTGAGCCTGGACGTGAACAAGATCAGCGAGCGGGGATCCAGCATGGATCTGACGGAGTGCTCTCAGAAGACGCCGGTCGCCGTTGGCAGCGGGCAAACTTCGAGATTGTCCGAGGAGAAGAGCTACACGTGCATATTGTGTCAAGAGGATCAGATCGTGTCCGCGGTCGGATCCGCGATGGTACTGGCCACCTTCGTCCAACAGTCCACCGTACTGTGCCAATACAGGCGCAATACAGCCGAGCCAGACCCGTTGTATCTGTCGGCAAAGCTGGGCGCCTCGCCTTACGCCAGTACCTGCGGCCACGTGATGCACGCGTACTGCTGGCAAGAGTACTTCGACAACGTACTCGCCAAGGAAAACAGAAGACCGTACCGCCTGAGGCAGCCCTCGAGTTTCGACGTGGAGAAGCAGGAGTATCTTTGTCCCCTCTGCGAGTGTCTGAGCAACACCGTCATGCCGGTTCTGCCAGACTTGGGAACCTTGCAGCCGACCACTCCGATTCAATCGAACCTCAGCTTCGCGACTTGGATGGAAGGCCTGAAGGCGACTTTGGAGTGCAAGTCGAACGGAAAAGCTCGGCAGGCGCAGTCGGCGAAGGATCCGCACGATTCTACGTGTCGATGCTGCACGAACGCCAAGTCCGAAGACACTCGCGCGATGGACGAGGACAATCCCCTGGAGCACGACGCCTTGGTCTGTCCCATAAAGATCGTTCAGCAGGAAGCTGGGACGGTAGGGACGGCCTTCGAATCGATGTACGACCAGCCGGGCCCACGCTTCTCGGAGAGCATTATGGCGATGCTGTACCGCTTTACTCAAGCCATTTACACGAAGAGCTTCGGCGCGGAACCTCACGACGGCGACTCCAGGGTTCCCTTGCTGACCTGGAAATCGACCGCGTATACGGTACACGCCACGGAGATGGTCCTGCGGGATATGAATAAACCGCTGCTGGGCGCCTTGTCCTCGAGGCAGCGGGACGGTTTGGAGGGCTTGGCAAAGATTTCTGCCATACTGGGATCCACTTGCGCGAGCACCTCCTTCATTAAGCCAACGTGGGCGGATAAAGACACTATAGCGCACCACGCTCTGTCCCTCTTAACGATGCTCATAGAAAATCCGCACGACGGTGCGAGTATCCTACAGTGGGATCCCTTTGGCGTTTTGATACCCCTGATCAATTCCCTGCCGAGCCTATACAACACAAAGTCCGGCGCCAGGACGCCCATCATCACCAGCTGCTTGTACGAATCGTACGCCCTGCAACTGGTATTCTTGTCCCTCGTAACGAAGATCCTACTCACGACGGACTTCAAGGAAAGGATGGACGTCGATAATCAAGAATCTTGCAAGAACGACCATCCAGAATCCATTCTGAAGCTGGTGCAAGCCCTGGGGCTGAACATCGGCAACGAGACCCCGAACGAGCTCTGGAGACGAGTGAAGGAAGCGTGCCTGCCCTTTTTGAGATGCTGCGCTCTGTACTTCCACTTCGTGACGGACGTCCCGGCGCCGGTGGAGCTTACGGAAGTGGAGGGAGGGACGTACGAGAACATCTGCTCCTACCTGGGATTGCCGACGAGTTGCGACGAGCTGATCAACCCGAACCTGGAGATCGTGACGAAGCTGGTCGACGTGTGGAAGAGTCATCCCGCGGTACAGTCGCATCTGTCCGGTGCCAGCAGGGTCGTGATCGTGAAGGAACCGCTGAGGATCAACAAGTTGGTGGAGCTGCCCGAGGACTACAGCGAGCTGATAAACACGATATCCATGTTCGTCTGTCCCAACAGCGATCGGGAGGACTCGAGGAATCCGACGATGTGCCTGGTCTGCGGGGCGATGATCTGCTCCCAGAGTTACTGTTGCCAGGCCGAACTGAACAAGATAGTGGTGGGCGCGTGTACCTATCACGCGAGCAAGTGCGGTACCGGGGTAGGGCTGTTCTTGCGGGTCCGAGAATGCGAGATCCTTATTCTGCGCTCCCCGAATCGCGGCTGTTACGCGCCTCCCCCGTACTTGGACGAGTACGGTGAATCCGACCAGGGCTTGAAGCGGGGTAATCCCCTTCGATTGTGTCACGAGAAGTATAGGAAGATTAATCAAATGTGGTTGTCGCACGGACTGCACGAGGCTGTCGCTAGGACGATCGAATCCTCAAACAATATCATGTCGACGCAATGGCAACATCTATAATCGTTCTAGGGTTTCCTACGCAATCTAGGCTGGACGTTTTAGCTAAAAGTACTAAATCTATAGCTTGACAGAACCCGGCAGCTGATATCGTGGTCCTTGATTATCCGTTTGATTGATTGCGAGAGGTCGATGAAATTATTTATTTTAAGAATACGATGTGGTGGGTGGCTTTGTATATTTAAAACGATCGGATGTTATCCCCGTTGCTCGGCGTCGTTTTACATTATTTCAGAGTTTACGGAATTTTTCTATTATTATTATTGTGTAAATTAAATATAAATTTCTTTATGATCATTAACAAAATGTTGTACGTGGACTTTGTTGCTCATAGAAATTAGTTTATGACGGTGTCGCTCGTTCGACCGCCGCTTCGTTCGCGATTCTAAGAAGTTAAGAGTAAGTTGAAACGTATTAAAAATCTTCTTAGGCTCTGTAATTGTATTTCGAAAGATATTCTAACGATTCGAGTCGGTTTAATGGTCATTTTACACGAGTATCGTGGACTATCTTCGACCTTTTGGGTACGTGCGTCTATCGCGCGATTCGATGGCCGAAAAGAGATACGCGCGTTCGCTCTTCTAATATCGATTAAGAAAGTATGGATTTTTGTTCGATAAACATTCTGTTCCTCGCGATCCCGACGTTAATTTTCTAATCTCTGACGAACCCGTGGAATATTCGCCGTACCGAAAGGGTTGAAAGTAGGGGATACCATTTCGTAGAAATTTGTGACCCCAGGAGATTCGGTTTCCACCTGCGAAAGTGGAAGCTGCAGAGCTACGGTACATCGCGGATCGTAGATAGAGTATCAAAATTACGAAATATTTAAAAAGAATTCCTTTCTAAGAACTTAGCGATGAAATAAATAATGTGACACGACCTTTGTTTTCTCATTGCCGGTATTCAGTTCGGTACTCGCGATATTCGTGCGTAATATTAACGACATTTTTATAACGATTAGATTAGCCTTTCGCCAGAGAACGATTTGCGCGTACCTTCGTGCAACGTCAAAATATTCGCGTGTACATATATATATATAAATATAATATATCTGTTGCGTTTTCTTACGAACTAACCGAAGGTTCATGATTTTTCGTACAAATGCACAGTGGATATTTCCGAATCGGTTTTGCGCGCGATGGGTATTGATAAGCGACGAAGAAGCTGAGGGTGCAGGATACGTTTGCTGTTTAACTTGTATTCACTGCGGTTTGTTGCGATAAACGAAAGTCATGAAATAACGATGTTACCGATCATTTCGGAGGATTTTGATTAAATCTCACGCTAATTAAACCCTATAGTCCAGATTATAGCGAGTCCCGTGCAATTATCGTTTGCGGAGTGCTCAAAAATAGAAACAATAGAAGCGTTTGGAAACGGGCATACTTTACGAAATTCCCTTTATACATGTATCACTATCAACTAAAATCGTAATGTCGAGTTTGCTATATACGTAAACAATAAAATTATCACGATTGCCCAAATATGACGATGGACGTTGAGATGCATTTTCGCGTACTTTTCTTCTCATATTCGAGTATCAACGATTTCCTTTTATTCCAGCCGCTGGATAAGATTGGAATAATTCGAGAATAAAGTTTGCAAAGTAAGTTTGTAGGATAAAAGAGGAATTGCAAGTTTTTTAAACAAAGAAGATGGCAGTGCAGGTCACCTTTTCGCGAGCAGAAATTGTGATTCCCAGAAAAGCCGTAGTTCGACATAGGTTCGGTGAAGTGGAGCCGGTGGCTGCAGAGAATAGTTTCAAAGCCAGCGGAGCGTTTATCGGCTAATTGAATGTATCGTTTAAATATCTGTATAAATTCTACATAAATCGTTGCTTCATAAAAAAGGGAAGATGTTTAAAAAGTACGTGTGCCCAATATGTCAACTCAACGTATCCTAACCTCTTTGGCCCACGGCAAAATTTATTCTACCCCCTGATTCCCTTGCTAGGTTCGACGAAAAGGACAGTGTTTCTGGTGTGCAACAGTTAAAATCGTCGGTGCAGAAGGGTATACGAGCAAAACTGTTAGAACTTTATCCGTACTTAGAAAGTCACGTGGATGTCATCATTCCAAAAAAGGATTCCTTCCGCATTGTAAAATGGTAAGGTCTCTATAACCGATTTGAAAAGGTTCTTTCGTTTTCGAGATTTATGAAACACTATATTTCCATCGTTGCATACAGTCACGACCACATAGAAATCATAGTGAATGGAATAGGGGAGCTTTTATTTTTCCGGCAACGGGAAGGTCCCTGGATGCCAACACTCAGATTATTGCACAAATGTAAGTACTTCTTTTTACGATATATTTGCCATTATTTTCTCGAATTCACTTAACACTGTCACGCAAGAAGGCAATAGGCCATTCAACAGTTTTGTTATGGTTGTCCCGATCCTTTAAAGGACACCATAGGGTGACTTTTTAAATTTAAACAGAGCACACTCTCTACTTTTCAGATCCATTTTTCTTACCAATGCAACAAGTTGATAAAGGCGCGATTAGATTTGTTCTAAGCGGAGCAAATATCATGTGCCCAGGTTTAACGTCGAAAGGCGCGAAAATGACTACCGTAGAAAAGGGAACCGTCGTCGTATCCTTTATCAGAGTACTTTAGATTAGTCAATAACTTATTGCAGCAAAATCACAATAAAATATTTGCGTACTTAACTTGCAAGCACAGGCCGTTATGGCGGAAGGAAAGCAACATGCCTTGGCGGTTGGCGTAACCACATTGTCAACGGAGGACATGTAAGCGTAATATCACCATCGATATTAAACTCATCGTTAGATGCGTACAGCGTACATTTATCCGTTGCAACGTAATTTTCAGTGCCAAAATAAACAAGGGCGTAGGCATTGAAAACTGCCATTACCTAAACGACGGCCTTTGGCAAATGAAGCCCGTGAAGTAAGACTGATACTACGACGGACATCGGAGTTTATTAAGATAAGAATTCATTGTCCAATCTGTAACCGCATTTTAGTATTTTCAATGCTAGGTGCCATTCCGGAAAGTGACATTTCTAATCCTAGTACCGCTAAATATTCCCAATAAAAAAAAAAGATTACAATAACACCATTTTTATCGTAAAAACAGAACGAGCGTGATACTTTTATTACGTCTGTTTAAATGCAACACACTTTCATCGTAATTCCACATCGAGGTACATCCATCTGGTTCCGCGATACGCTTACAAGCCGGTCAAGAGTGGAAGGAGACTATCAAGCGGAGCCCGACTTAACATCCACCTGTCCCTCCTGATTCTCCGACGGAACGGAGCGCTCGTTCTCGCAGTGTCCGGACGCCGGGGAATAGGAAGGATTATTTGAGTCGGGAGCGGGTGCAGAAGAAGCGGTAGATCCAGGTACGCTGTTACTACCACCGCTATTCTCGTTCACCGTGTGAGGCGACTGTGGATGATAATGCGGACTGTGAGGACTGTGAGGACCGTGGGCGTGGGGCCGACCCATGGCATGAGGAGAATACTGCGAATATGGTTGATGATAATATGGATGGGCGTACTGAGGATATGGTTGATGATAGGATTGTTGTTGAGAATATGCGTAGGAGGGATGCGGTGGTCGCGGTGCCAGGGGCACGTTTTGCGCCTGCTGGCTCGGCCCCGGCTGATACTGCTGAGTGTAGCCCTGATTCGGCGGGATCATTGGTGGTGTATGTGGATTGGAGACGGGGCCCTGTGGGGGCATCACTTGCGTTCCCTGGCTACCCTGCGAAACCTGGTGGCTCTGCATTGCGTGGTTCGACAACATGCCTTGCTGATGCGGATTGTGCTGTATGGGAGGAGCCGGTGAAGAGACGGGGGGCATGGTTGGAGCGTTGGCAGTGGCACTCGCAGCCGCAGCCGCAGCGGCCGCTGCAGCTGCGGCGGCAGCCGTCGTTGGCGGCTGCTGCGGTTGCGGAGGAGGAGGTTGCTGTTGTGGCTGTTGCTGCTGTGGTTGAGGCTGTGGCTGTGGCTGTGGCTGGTGTTGCTGGTGCTGTTGAGATTGTTGGGGTTGCTGAGGAGGTGGCTGCGGGGCATGCTGTTGAGGTTGAGGTAGCTGCTGCTGCTGCTGCTGCTGCTGCTGTTGTTGTTGCTGTTGCTGCTGCTGCTGCTGCTGCTGTGGCTGTGGCTGTGGCTGTGGCTGTGGCTGTGGCTGTTGAGGCTGAGGCTGTTGAGGCTGTGATTGTTGAGGCTGCTGGATGGGGCTAACAGAACCGCAGTACATGCCAGCGGTCGAGCCTTGGAGTTGATTGGAATTCCCTTGCACCGTTGTCGGTTCAGGCTTGGTCTCGTTGTACGGCGGAGAGGATGTTTCCTTCTTTATCTCGTTGGCAGGCTTCTCGGAGCCATTGGATTTCTTGTCCAGAGTATCATTGTCGGAAACCTGGAAGGAATTGTTTCTCGATCTTATTATCGGACAGTAACAAAAAGTCGAGAGTAGAGCAACTACGATGTTTACGTCAGGAGGGGGTTCCTCATTGACTGGGGCCGGAGTCGGGGTGGGGGTAGAATTCGGTGTTGATTCGCTCGAGGCGGGACCGTCCGAGCGATTCTCCTCGGCGCCCTTCAATCTGTCGCGACGCAGTGCTTCGTATTGTCGTTCCACCATTTTGTTAAATGTCTCTTCGTCTACCGCGGGTTTGCAGTGCTAGTAAAAAACGAATCGTGTATGTGCGAGCTATTGGTTTATATCAAACGTAATGATAATCGGTGTACCTTTTTCAATTCCTCCTGGAATATCTCGCTCGTTTCGATAAACTTACGCTTCTTGGCCTCGAATTTTTCCTCTATTTGCTGTAGTTCTGCCTCTAGTTTTTTCTACAAAACACGGCCTGTGTTATCTCGATGAATCGCGAAAGCGCGATACGGGTGTAAAAATGATAATTACTTACCTGATGCATCGTCAAAGACTGTACTTGGCGTCGTAAAACTTGCATCCTTTGTGTAGTAACGACGGATCGGACGTCTGGTACCACGGTATCGCTGAATATTTCGTTGATTAGACGATGATTCCTTGTGTAACGAGAGTACGCTACGTGCTTCACGGAATATCCGTCATCTTGGTCTGCAAGGTACAAGAGCAGTTACTACAGGATTTTTGCTGCTATATAGAATTACGCACCGTCGTCGTCTTCTGCAGGTAAGATATCGATTCTTCTATCTTGAGCTGCCTGACTCTTGCTGCTACCGGACGAACGTTCGTGGCTCTCCCGGTCGTCATTGCTTTGTTGTGCTGCACACAACGCTGCGTTAGATACAAGATGTTGTTTATATGTAAGATAATTTATACACATCTAACACAAACGGAAAGTTCTATATATTGTGTTAGAAATGAAAAGTCTCTATTAGTCTACTTTGACTAACCGGATTTCCCCCGATTTTTGGCAGCTATGTATGCCAAATATGCCGGTGAATTGTGATAAGTTTTCAAACTTTTCTCATACTCTACCTATATAAAAAGAAGAGCTTTGATTAAATTGTCTCTAGTATATCTTCGAACTGTAGCATACATGTTTAGGGTATAGCGATCTTAATTCAATTACGTATATTTAATAATCAAATTACTTTTTCGGCTTCGTATTCCTCTATGAATTCAGTTTTATCCTCTTCTGGCAAATCCCTCCACATCTGACCAATAATCTTTCCTATTTCCCATAATTTTAATTCCGGATTCTGAGCTTTTACTTGATCCCATACTTTTCTGCTATACCTCATATATGGCATAAGAGGTTTCTCCGGAGGTTTCGGTGGTTTCGGCATACGAGAGTCAGCCTGCATTATTGTCGTTATTAAATATATTTTTCTTTAATTTATATTTTATCATACGTACATTTGTATTTTTCCCAACTTTCTGAGGAGTAAATCCAGGATGACTGTGAGGTGTCTGGATGAACGGGCTTTGCGTATCTTTCTAAAAGTCGCAAAAGTGATTTTGATCGTACAAATATTTCTCGATAAAATATTCCAGGAATTTAGACTTACGCTAGTGGTAGAACTACTACTGCTTCCACCGGATGCCCTCAAGCGCTCTGTAAAATAATCCAAACTACATTTAATATATGTTTGTTGGAATGAGTAACACACGTAAAGGAATACATTTACATCACTTACGATTAGATGCAACGATGTTTGACGTAGCTATCGCTACTTGTTTGTAATTCGGTGGCAACGCCATGCTGTACGAAGTAGCTATAAAGCTTTAGTTTCACAAATTTTGCTTCAAAAAAATACACCGCGTACTCGACCCAACGTATTGTTCGTAGTTTCCAGTGAGCGTCGGCTTCGGTATAATCGAAGCCAATTCTTTTTATCGCGGCGCAGAATCGTGGTAAAGACCGATTACAAGTTAAAATAATGGTCACACCTCCGGATAATATCGTTACTTTAATAACTTTGATCTCCCTGTGCACCTCCAAACATACAATATCGACCCATTTTTTTATTAGACACGAGACTCGTACAATATAATGGGCAACATTCTAATGACACTGTATAGTTTCCTCCGGTGTGCTGAGCTTGTTGGAAGACATCTGGAAATGCTGCCAACCTCGGACAGTAGATATAAGCTTGGTTAGAAGCTGAAGAGTAACGTAGATAGGTGGGAACAGTGATCGGTACGCCATCAAGTGAAGCGCATAGAAATGCAGTACTAGGAACATCCTGTGTGGGTTATATATCGCGCTACGTTTCACAGGGAAAGGCATTTTGAAACATCTACATAATCTTTCCATCTCGGGAATTTTAAGGATTCGCAGAAGTGATTTTGGAGATCTTTTGCGGAAAAATTGAGAAACCTCGGTTGACGATGCTATGACATTATTCGGTTCGCGCGCTCGTTTCTCTGGAACTTTTCGATTTCTCCACCTGAGGCCTCCAAAATCAACTCGGAGTTTGCTAGTGTCTCCTGTAGACCGTTAAGGGGTATAAAACATCCTAGTTCTCTTCTGAGCGTCTTTTATGTTCATAAAGTATTACTTCCGTGCTCACCCTGGCACAAATATTCGAACATTATCAATGCCGCGGACATATAATATAAAGGTACAGAAAATATACGAAGTTTTATTAGCAAGTTTTATATCACAAGCTGAGTTTGCCGCTAAAAAAATTCAGCAAATATATACAATTATATGGCAGCCAGTCGCTGGCGATTAGAGGTCTTGTTCTAAAAATAAATTGGGGTAAAATCTCAATGCCTCTATCGAATCGTCTCTACACGCCTTTCCGCTGTTTTCCGTGACTAGTAATTTCTCGCGTGCCAACAGGACGGACATTCCTTCCAATTGCGCCAGTTCTTCTGCCGTCATCGATCCTCTGTCTTTTAACTGCAATTTAGAATCCCGTCAAAATCAGAAACATCTTGGAAATTACCCATATCCTTACCAATTCTGCGATAAACTCAACAACGCTATTGTCGTCGTGAGATCTAGCCTGTAGGACCATGACTCCACTTTCGAAGATCCTCAATACTATTGGTAGACCCAGAGGCGCTAATTGCCTACTCGCGTTTAACAAATCCTCGGGCGAGAGGAGCTCCAATCCTCTGGCTCTGTTTACACGACAATAAACGTCTGTCATCGTCATCATTCCTCCGACTTCCTGGAAGAGCATCTAGTTATATGCATTCTGCAAAATCACGAGATCGTTCTGGCAACACAGACCTTGATGGGCTCTTCCAAAATGTGTGCGAGCTGCCGCGCCAACTGTTTAAAATATTCGTTGCTGCTTTTATAGGCATCCCGTGTTACGGGATCATCGATACCTAAACTCATCAGATAAGACTTAAATTTGATGGTTTCATCCTCCGTGATATCTCCTTGTCTCTCCTGCAATGGTCTTGGATTATGAATGTCGATATTACAAACTAATCGGTTAAAATCACCCGTATTTTTGTCGAGATGGTCTTAGAAATGGCCACCATGTCTTTGGCCATTTCCATGAGCTTCTTCAGATCCTGAAACGCCGTCGATATACTTTTGTCCGTCGCTTGCTGCTGCTCTTGCAGACTCCTCTCGATTCCTATGATACCTGTCCTTGTCTTTATCGGAGGAAGAGACTTTGCATTGCCACCATTACTTCGTGCATTAGCGCCCGTTAATATATATGACACAGCTGGAGCCAATTCCCAAACTCGTTTCGTAATGGTGTCTGTCAGGTCTCCGATAACGCGTGGATCTAGGCCCTCTTTAAAAGACAATTTGACGTAACTCTGCACACTGGTATCTATCGGACCTGGCATTTTATCTGCAGAAGTAGCGTTTCGATAAAAATTCGACGTAGTAATAACGACCGAAAGGAAGTCCGATCTTACCTATTATAGGTGCAGAGAGGTGTAGGACAATTTTCTTGCTCCGTCCGAAGGAAAAGGGCCCTGGATTATCCTCCTCGAAGAAGATGACCCTGCATAGCGAGAGAGAAAGGCAGGTTTGTCCGCGAGGTATGTCGCCCGGTCTCCCCCATAGAATTCTATGGCTGGTCAGCACCAGTTCGCCTCCCTCAAAGTTTGTCTAATCAGGATTAAGAGGTTATGCGCCTTCGACGAGGAAAGCATCGTCGATGGCACGTACCTTGGTATCCCCGTCGTAAAGACGTACTCCCATATCCCTTCTGACATAAACCTCGTTTGGCAAAAGCCTAGAGTCGGCGTACTCGAACCTGTTCATAACGTGGGCTCGGCAGAGACGTAGTATCGCAGTATCGCCTCGCTTGGCCCTGCGAGACTGCACTCGGCGGCCATGCAATTGCACTTCGAAATACGCCAATGGCAAGCTGCATTCATTACGATCGACTACATCTTTTATTAAAATGTTTCAGAGCTTTTTCATCCTTTTTCCTGCCGTAATATTTTACACTTTATATGCGAGCGTAGTTTATCATTCTTCATTACATCTTGTGTTCGAGTTCCTAAGAAAATCGATAAATCCCGATAAATCAATGACGATGCCACCGATTTCAATTTGGCATCGACGTTTGGTAGAAACTGATATTATTAAGTATTTTGCATCGATTTACGGAGAGTTGAAAATAATCAGGAGGATATAGGATTTAAATCCATACACGAGACCTTTCAAAGTTTCGTGGATAGGTTTAGAGGGTTAACGAGATTCGCAAATTTACAAAAGTGGGAAGCTTAGTTCAAATATATTTGCTTTGAGTTTATTAGTTCAAATATATTTGTTTCGAATTTATTCGGTAAACGAACCGTGTAAATAGAACCGCAATCATGATTAACAATGATCATGTATAGTTAATAGTATATGATCTTCCGTGCCTGTATTACACGTCGTACAATGATTAACGTCTCCCTCCTTAATATATTTCTTTCCCATGATTTTAATGCAAGGTTGCCTTTTATAATTAGTACAATACGATGTAATGTGTAACGATACACTTTATACCTTTCGCAAGCACAGACTCGCGCGTACCCGAATCGCTCAAGGGACGTGTGGTTTAGCTGAAAACGATCTGGATCGCACCCTTCGAATCATACCTCGAATGTACAATGCAGGGAGGCACGTCGTAACTCAACGATGCGCTCGTCGTCTTTGGCGAAAAAATCCAAGCGTATCGCTCGAATACGATAGAAATAATATCGGATATGTGCAGGCCATTACGTCGGTCGTATATCGATGAACCGTCCATCAAAAAGAAATGGCACGTCCCTTTGATTTTATTCCTTGAAATGCGCGGTACGCACGAGCGCAATCCGGAGCGCAGTTGGGAAGGGCTTGGCAAGGATTGTTCTTCGAAAAGTTTCACCTTAATCGATAAGATACAAAGATCAATGCATATACAGGGTGAGGTGAATGTGCCCTTATTATATCACAGAGAGGCGTAACAAAAATATAAAACAATTTAAACTTTATAGTACTTTTGTATGAATCATACACTCGTGCAATGGCTATGCGCTGCGATTCGTCCCACAATTTTGATATCGATCGTGAAAAACCGGGCTACGGGCGGCCTCTCGGCACCGCGTTGCTGTTTCGGGTAAAAATTGTATTGTCAAAAATAGGGCGTACCGCTTGTTTTGACCGCTACTAAAATAAAACCTTCGGTGCGTGATTTAGCCAAGTTTATTCGCAAACGGCCCTACTACCAAGGCGTCGATAAAGCGCGAAATCTCGCCTTCGTCGTCTCGCAGGGTGCATTAAAAAAGAGATCAAAGAATTCTTCGTTTATTGATAGATTCGAACCAAGGTCTTCCCGCTACAGCGAAGTTAATTGGAGGCACTATTCAGCTCTAATTGCAAGGACAATACTATCGTGACGTTTGCAGTACGAATCGCTTGGCATTATTATTGTCATCATCACTCCTTTCTCTTTCTCTCCCCCTTTCTCTCCTCATCTTGCGCGCTTCCATTTCTCTTTCATTCTTCTCCTCGCCCTTCGCTCCTCTCTCGCGCGCCTCGAACTTCTTTCTCTCGCTCGATATCTCCTATCGCTCTTTCTCGACTCGTCGCTCTAAATTTCCTCGTGCCCTCGTGCCTTTCTTACTTTCGCTCACACTCTCTTTCTCTCGCTCTCTTTCTCTCGCTCTCGATCACTGTTACTTTTAATCTCAACTATATCTAGCCTCTGACAAAACTAAATTCTGGTAAACGAGAAGCAAGCTATTGAACCTCTTCAATATCGCTCTTCCCCTGTCCTCGTTCTGCGCATATGTAATATATTTAGTTTAACAGTAAAACTCAGTACGTATCGTAAGATATACGTGCACGGACGTAGGCATACGCACGGCATGTATGCGTATGTGCATACGTCACACGTAGGTATTAAGAATAAAAGATCAGTTTTGTGCTGACGTACAACAGTGTTAAATGGTAATTCATTTTGTCTTACGTGTATACGGATTATACATACGTACTGTGTACGGACGCTATGCATCGAACGAGCCGCGAGAACGAATCCAGTTATCAATCCCCACGTTCGTCGCCTTGGATAGAGTTGGCTAAATTTTTGCAAACATACGGATAGTCGAAGCAGCTCTTTGACCCTCTAAACGTGCTGGAACGTTGGACCGAAAGACGTGGGCGTAACCGATCGATAGTGCGGCTAATGCCGAACGCAACAATCGTGTATCGTGGAACGAGTCGCAACGATTAGCGAGACTTCGGTAGCGATTCGTACAGGAAACAGCGTCCTTTCAATTAAGATTAGCATTTTCCAATTGATCCGATATATTCCCGATCCAATCTCGTGGACCGTTGGATGCATACGGATGCGGAGATACATGTCATTCATGATGGATAGCTTACAATTATATTTATGGAGTTAATGAGAATTCAGCGATATTAGTCCCATAGTAAGTTGGCGATAGAAAAAACCTGAATAAGTTTATAAGTATGGATTCAAATAGTTGGCTTTTATGACAAAAAATGTATAGTATAGAGTGTAAAATTCTCTCTATGTATATATATGTATATATGCATATACATATATATGCATTCATATATTTATATATACGTGTGTATATACGAAGGTTCAATTTTCAAGTTTTATCGTGTATGAAGAGGTACAAAATTTATAGGTATAGAATAGGCTATGAGGTCCGAAAGGCTATCTAACACGTTCGATTCGTACCGACTATTCCGTTGGGCGAGTCTGTAAGATCCGTAAAGTCGATATAAAATTGCGTAAACTATCGTTTCCAATCGTTATGTACCAAGTTGATGAATAATCTTGCAACGTAAAAAAGAGCGCCGACCAGTCGAGTCGAACGTTATTTTGAGTGATCGAATTGGATGCTTGGACGCACGAAGGTGTGGCTACACAATTTTAACGGAACGATCTTGAGATCGATCGTAATTTCCCCCGTAATTTGTCGGTTGAATTTTGGCCGGGCTCCACGACGATCCAGCGGAATCGTGGACGATCGAGCGTTAGGATCATCGTATCGATACGAAAATTCTCTGCTGTCGCGTGGTAAACGCACGGCAGAGGCTTTGCGTCGACGCCATACGCTTAAAGATTGTATAATTCGGCCACGCGCCAAGTGCTGAAAGAAAAGGATGTTCGATGACTCGAAGGAATCTCAAGAGGGACACGCCGGTGAAGACGAGGAGGAGGAGATACGAGGGAAGTGGGAACTCGATGGCGGCGGCTCGCCTTCGTCGCAGAGAGGAGGCCCAGAAGGCTGAGTTCGGCCGACCACGTCTCGAGGGAGAATGCTCTGCACGTCGAGTACGTCGTTAATAAACTCTGTACAAACATTAACAGTCCATTGGGAACAACAACGTTTACATCTCGATAGAGCACCCGATCGAGGCCCCAACGATTCACGCCTCTCGACCGATCTGGTCGAAAGGCCTCCGCACATCGCGCGGCTGTCCAAAGCGATCGGGGAGCGCCTCGGATGCTCCTAGAACGTTACCTTAACTCTCGTCTCTCTCGCAAGACTTGGCTCGATTCGTCAACAATGGGTGAAGCGAAAGGTGCTAGAATATCCTTCTTGGACCTTGACGTTCGCCAACCGCGTATAAAATATTAATATCAATACTTGAGCCTCGGATGGGGAATGACGGTCGTCACACGGGGACTCGTTTGTTTTTTAGGACAAGGGGGACAAGCCAACGACAGCCGCGATTGGACGCGAACGGCAACGTAGATCCGTTTGGATGATTTTAATATCGATAGACCGTCGGTCCAGGGCGATCGATATCGGCTCCGTGTATTTCGCGCATACTTACACGCCTATTGATTATCCGGCTGGCCGTCTCCCGGCCGTCCTTCCCACCTCGGTACAAACCACCGCCTACGACTCGCCTTGGTACTTATTCCGGGCAAGACCGCGATTACCTCGGTCACGGAGCCTGGACCTTGAACCTTTCGCCAGACAGATCGATGAATCGTGCGCTTCCGGTTGATGGATTAACGGTGGAATACCAACTCGTCGTTGAACTCTGCGGCATCGATTTCAAAACGGCCAGAGTTCCGGACTTAAGATCTATCCAAGAATACATCGACGTTTTGCGGGGTAGAAAGCGAAGACATCGTCGTAGGTTTTTTTTTAGTAGGAAAAAGCGGACGGTCCAGCCTCGACCGTCGGTATCCTCCGGAGTATCGCAATTCGGATTATTGAGCAGACGCGGATTTTCTTCGGGGTGTAAATTAAAGCGAATGCAACGAGACCGCGGTATTCGCGGCTACGTTTTCATTCCGAACTTGTACCTCGAGTCTAACGGTTTCGTATTCCACCGGTCTCGCTGTCCGTCCCATTAATCTCATTTTCTGAGCGGGTGCCACATGGCGACGGGCCGTCTGAGGGCGGCCAACATTTGTCTCCAGTGGGCGAGAGCTCTTCCGGTAGACGTAGATCCCACGATGATGTGTCCGACGGAAAAGGGTTTCGAATTCGTGCCCTGCTCTCCGTTCACTTCCGCCACCGTTAGCCTCAGCTGTATATTCTGCAAGGGAACGTTGGATACGGGTTACGTGGACTTTCTCGCCGATACGCTCCACCTTCTTAATCGATCTAACCACGCGCTCGCGATATTTCTTCTTTAACGGACTTCTCGAAATAGGGGGAAAAAAATGCAAGACCTGCAGGGAATGCGTGGGCACGTTGAAGATGATCGCCTCGTTGAAAATCGGGCTCTTCTCGCCCTTCTTCACGGACGTCTTCTTCTTGTGCAGCTTCTTCCCTTGTTGCAGCAGGTACACCTTGACGAAAAACAAATTAAGTCGCGACGAATCAGCGCCGATCGTCTTCGTCCCTCGCTTCTTCCGTGTCGCGTTAGTTCGATTATTCTTCGCGCGACAGCGCGAGTCCGACGTACCTTGACAAAGAAATCACCGGACGCCGTATTGACTCCACGCAAATTTCTAGCCTTGACGACGACCAGGGTGAGCCTCTCGGCGGTCGGCAGATAGCTCAGAGAAAACATCAGCTCCCCCAATCGTGGAGTTGGCAAGGCGGATCCGGTTAGCGGAAGCCAGGTCGTCGACGGAGCTCTTGGTGCGGGTCCAAGCCTCAAGCTGGCTTCCCCGATTAACGACGCACCGCCGCCCATGCTGGATTCGTCGGAAAACACCTGCAAATCGGCCGTGCATTACGGTCGCGCGGCGGCCGAATATATCGATTCGCTAGAGAGGAAGGAGGCGGCGGTACCTCGACGAGGAGCGTTCTACCGGCTGGACCACCATCGAGAGGGAACAGAAACTTCTCCTGATAGCTGGGCGAGGGACTGCCCCTGTAGAGCCTCGTTTGCACGTGGGTCTGTCTGTCCGGCAGCAGGCATACCCTGGGAGGCACGATCGTTTAGCGTCGATCAAAGGGGGAGAGAGTCGCGGGAGATGCGTGGGACGTTAATCGACCGCGCTGGATTTACGTTACTCCACGTGACGCAAAACGCATCGGAGAGCATCGGCTCTTTCTACGTCACCGTGCGGAGGGGGCGTTCTTCTTCCCCCAAGGGGCAGAGGAATACGCGCCCACGGTTTCCACTTGGAATAAAATACCCCTAAGGACTCTTCTCCACCTCGCTCTTGCGTGTCGCGATATGAATCGCGAACCGTTAACCGTGTATAAATCGGCTCGGTAGTACCGAGCGAGGTGCGAGGACGGGCTAAAAATAGGGGTGGCGATCGCGGAGCGGGGCGCAACACGAGCGATGGACGTCGAGGGTAAGTGAGGAAAGCGTGCTCGATGCGGGAAGGAGGAGTTCGGGAGAAGGTGGTAGGAGGAGATATCGAACCTGGCGAAGGTGTCCTGCGCCGGTTGGCCGTCCGGCGCGAGCAGATCTCTGGCCTCGAGGACGCTAACCGCCAGGTCGCCCTCGCTATCCGCGCCGCGGCCACCCCATCTCTCGTGCTCCACCCCGACGCAGACGTGCCCGACGATGGGCGCCTCCTCGAGGTCGTTGAGCACCACGCTCGTGTCGGAGCAGACGCTCTCGCAGCTGACGGCCCTCTTCAGGTTCGTCTCGTCCGGCGGAGGCTCCGGCTCGGGGCCCTGCGAGCCACGACGGCTACCCGTCGTCGTGTCCGAGTGCTCGCTCATCGTGTAGCTCGTCACGTAGCTCTCGTCCAGGCTCTGGAAGGACGGGAGCGTCGATTGGAATCGCCTCCGTACGGACGAGCTCGCGCGTCGCTGCTCGCGCTCCTTCCGCGTCCTCATTTCGATTCGATACGCGGACACGGAGCCGAGAGCGCGACTCTTTCCAGCATCGACGAATCTCATTATTCGATCCGTGCATCGGTATACCGGGAGACGAAGTGGATGGAGAGAGGGAGAGAGAGGTTTCGTACCTGAGAGAGCTTCCGCTTGAGCTGTACTTCCTCGAGCGCGGCGTAAAATTCTTGGCTATTTCGTTTCCTGAAAAGAGACGTTTCCTTGCTTGACCAGAAAGCTCTCGTGGCTAGTCTCGCGCTAGTAGGGGATGGGTTAAATATTGTTTCGAGAAATAATCCTTTACCGACCTAAGTGGTTCCGCGGTCTCGAGCTCCGCGAGCTCTTGAATCCCGTTCAACCTTTCCATACTTTTTCTTCTCTGCTCGAGGCTATTGAATATATCCTAGAAAACGTTCAATCGAGCATCTCGTTTACCTTTTCCATCGTGTCTGGTTTCGTCGAAGGAACGATCGCGCTTACCTCCGAGGTTCTAGTGAAACTAGGGTCCGACATGTACATGTAAGACTCTTGATTGTGATCCTTGAGCAATAACGGCGACGAGGGAGGATCTTGCAAACTATTGTACACCTAAAGCGTGGGGTCACAAAGGGCCGTTAATCGGAGATGGAAGTCCAAGGTTCCGCGGTGTACGCGAGATTTTCCAGGTATATCGCGCACAAAGGCTCGGCCCATAATCGCTTTACTTACTTCCTGCGCGGTTCTGTGCGCTTCCAAGTTGAGCTCTGGACTATAAAGGTCGGAACTGCGTCTGGATCCGTCCAGGCCGATCGCGTCCGAATCGTGCTCCGCGTAAATGTCCTTCACCTCCTCCTGCAAACGACTATTAGCGTCGTTCACCAAAGAGGCCGTTCTCGAAGAGAACGTGAATCTCTGGACTTGTTGCGCGGACGAGAGCACCGAGCTAGATTCGTACAATTTTCATAAGCCAGATTTTAGCGACTCGAACTGCGCGAGGGACGGTCGCTCCAAGCAGGTAGGCGAGCGCCGCACGAGTTATTCCACCAAAGTCTACTACTAAGACGAGAAGGCTGACCCGAAGAGAACGAGGCGCGACTCGCTCGTGAGGCGCGCCCTGCTCGGAGTTGTTCGTCCTTCGGTTCGCTACTCACTTGTAAAACTCCGAGGCATCGATGTAGCTCTGAGAAGTGACGGACCTCAGGGCGCTGAATATCCTCTCCCCCGTGGTCGGGCCGTTCTTCTTGGAGATGCTCTTGGGAGGATCGGGCGGCGCCGGCGGCGGAGGCACGGGGCTGGAGGCGCTGGCGGGCTTCCTGCCATTGATCCCCTCGGAATAGTGCATCTGCTCGCGGGTCTGATGCATCGAGTGCTCGTTGACCGACTCGTAGATGGGCAGATCGGGAAGGCTCTGGATGTACTGGGAAACCCTCTGCAATCCTTGAGCCTCCCTGAAGAGGTACGCCGAGCCTATGTCCTCCTGCAGGCTGGAACTCCTGAAGGGAGTCATCTCGATGCTCTGAGCCTCGTTGCTCTTGCGATCCAGGTCGTTGCCAAGACTCTGCGCACCGTGAAGCATCTTGGTCAGCGCCTCCGGGCCGTAGATGGATTCCATGATGGTCTGGCTGGTGGAATTCGCGGAATTCGGAGTGGCAAAGGGGGCCTGCGGTATCCTGGAATCGTTCCTCGTATGCTGCCTAATTCCGTGGCTCCTCTGGACGATGTCGTAGCTGCCGTAGCTCGCGTTGCTCTCCTTCGCCTCCGCCTCGGCCTCCAGGCCGGCCATGGGCGCACCGTGCACCGTGTACCTGATCCTCGAGGAGTCGGGCTCGTACTGCCGGTAGGGATTGCACCTGGCGTCCTTCCTCGTCTCCTCCGCGTTCTCCAGCTCGTACCTCGAGACCAGACCCGATTCGACGTGGTTCTGCGTCGCGTACGCGCTCATCTGGATGCTCTCCGAGATGGTCTTGGAGGGCTCGCTCTCGTATCTGAAGGCCGCGTGCCCGTTGCTCGGCTTGTGCGCTCCGTAGCTCTTGAGAGGCTCGCTCTGGAAGAGGAAGACCGAGGGTCCACCGGCTCTCGAGGGCATCGAGGACCTTTGCAGAGTGGGAGGGGGTGTCAGAGGGCCTGGGCCGGCCTCCTGCATCCTCAGGTACTCCGAGGTGCTCGGCGTTTGAAGGGGAGACGGCCTCGGCCTGGCGGTGGGCCTCGGCTGAGGCGCCGGCCTCAAAGGCTGAGGCGGTATCGTACTGCCGGCCGTGCTGAGCGGTGGGTGGAGGTCTCTGTCCACCGGCTCGAATCTGAGGGGCCAAGTACGCCTCGCTGTCACGCTACGCACTCCTCGCGGGCTTCTCGATCATCGGCCCGCGCGTCCACTCGCCGACGGACGCGAGGGCGATGAATGAGCGCGAATCTACGCCGGTATTTCAACGACATCGATCTCCTCCTCCTCTTGGCGTTCCTAGTATAGCCGGCTATACGAGGAATTCGTTAAAAATGCAGCTCGGTAGTTGCCTTTGTGGAAAGCTTGGCCGGCGAATTGGTTGGACGATTATCGTCGGTCGAGGAATACGCGAGGGGCTAAAAGTAAATCGCGGATATTTTCATCCCAGGAGAGGACGGAAATATCCAAACCGATCGCGTCGAGCTTTTTCGGCGGCCGTCTTAAGCTCGGGGATCGGCCGGTCTTAGAAGCGAGGATATTACGGGGAGAAAAATTGGCGGTATCGCCAACGGGACGGGATAGGAGGAAACGCGCGCTAGCTATACGTCGTCGTTTTGCCATTACTTCGCCTTAAATTGCCTTCGAGTCGAGCCATTAATGGTTTTACTCGATTATTTTGAGTGCTCGTAGAGGGCGGGACATCGTAGGACGATCGAGCCCGAGTAGCGGACGCGCGAATTTTAAGCAGACGCCTCGATATCGTCGGCGTTATTCGTTAGCGCAATGTTACGAGAAGCTTTTGTCGCGTCCGCCGCGCGCTTCGAGCATCGCGTTGGGTAAAGCACTTTTAAATTTTCGATAACATCCGCTATTGTCGAACGGGACACGGCTTCTTTGTATTCATGGGTATCGGAGCGGTTTTGAGAGGCTGTTCGTCAACTCGATTGGTTTCGAACGTTTCGAGCTTCGCGTTCGGCCCCGATTTTAACGATTGGACCGCGAGCGTTGCAAATCGTGAACGGAATCGGCTGAAATTAATCGAGCTCCGCGAAAACATCCCCCCCCCCCCCCTCCTCGCATCGCTCGAACGCGTCGCATCGGCTCTCGGTTGGAAAACAATTTGGCGCGGATCCTTTACCTCGTGAAGGCCCCTTGCGCGTCCAACCTGAGGTCGCTGTCGCTGTGCAGCAGGTGCTGAGACGCGTTCCCCGTCTGTCTGTACAAACCTGGGATTGTCTGTGCCGTCGGATGCTGCGCCTTAACCAAACCGACCTAGAGGCGAGGCAGAAGAATCATTGGCTGGCCGAGGGAGCTTTCGCGCTTTCCGCCTCACCTTTTCCTCCCTGGGTGCCCATAACCACGAGAGCCTCTGTCGCCACTCCTCGCAGATGCTCCAAACGTTTCTGGTTCCCCATTGCCAGCCGGCACAATACCTGCCAAGCATTTTAGCGAATTAGATCTTCCTTCGGCGACGCGGAGGGGAAAATCCAATTGGCCGTAGAGATCTCGAGGACGATCGAAGAAAGGGAGCATCGAGGATCCTTCGTTTCTGCCCATCGAGATATCGAAAGGAAAGGTTAATATTTTTGTAGGGCAGGATTTTCCGTCGAATAGAATCGGTGATCAATTATAGGAATGTCGGGGATTTATTTATAGGGTAAATGGACGTTTACTTATCGGAAATTCTATTTTGTGTGCGACGGAGCATTAAAACGCGGAGGGGCTTCTGGTCACACAGAGTGTTCGGCCAATAGGGGCTAATAGCACACTGTCAAGCGCACGAGAATATGCTATAATTAAGTGAATAGAGACGTGCGCCTATCAAAGGGGTCACGGAGAAAATCAATTTTAGTAAACGTTGCATTAAAGGTAAAATAAAATTGGTCCTCCATTCCCCGGTAGTTGAGAGACGGAGCGCGCGCAAGAGAGAGAGAGAGAGAGAGAGAGAGTGCGAGAGAGGAGGGAGGAATTAATACTCTCCAAGATGAAAAGAACGCGTTAACTCGGTTATCGTTTCCATTCTCGCGTTTTAACCCGCCGGGGAAATTTTTGCCGCCGAAAGTTCGGCACAACGGCTCGAACGTTCATTCGTATTATCTCGCTTTAATGCGGGACAAATTTAATGCGGCGCGTGCGGATCGATCCGACGGTATAAATTCGGTACCCGCCGTTCTCTCCCCTCCTTCATTCTCTCTTCCACAATTCCCGAACCGCGGACAGTATTTACTTCTGTAGATATTGTCCCGCTGGAAGAAAGGCCCATTATCCCACCAAGATAATAATCTTCCAAAATGGCAGCCCTTTGTTTCGGGATAACAATAATTCCAGTGGCTCTCCCCAATAGCGGCCGCTTTTAATTTTTCGAAGAGGCGACGATCTCCTGCTCGTTGCGCTAGCGGGAGGAAAGGGGCGAGGGGCAAGGGAAAAGGGGCGAGTGGCGAGGGGCGAGGGGCGAGGAGAGAGGGACTCGGGCAGAAACCGAATACAAGAAAGATCGGATACGAGGTCGCCGATAGGATCGGCGGCTGAACGACCCTTTAACCTGTTGCACCCATACTCTTAACCAGTTTCCAGAAGTCCAACGCGATGCGGAAGCCGCGGGAAAAGGCGGCGGGGGAGGAAAAGTCGCGGGGGGAGGATTTTGGAGGAACCTCTCGCGGGTGATACTTTTCAAACGAGGTCGCACTTTTGAAACGAGATCAGCCGAGCGGCCCCTGCGCCCCTCGCTCTGCCTCCGCGAGCGGCCACCTGAAAATAACCTTTTGAAAAGGAGCCGCTCGGCCCGCCCACGGCCCTTCGGTGCTCGCTTTTTTCGACGCTCGAGGATCCTGGCCGTATCGCGCATTTCGAGCCGTACTTTAGCTTCGAGGTTCGAGCGACGCAAAGACATTGGCGGGCAATTACGCGGGGGTTAAAAGCGGGTTGCAATCACCTTCTGCAGAGAGCCAGGGCGGCGCCAGCCACGACGACAATGACCAAAGCCACCCCGAGGCCGGTGAGTGCCCAGCCCATCCTTCTTAATGCCAAATCCAGGCGCGACCACAAATCCAATCAGACCGCCGGCCCTGAAACACACGGAGTAAATCCATGGAGAGCACGATCCGATTACAGTTACAGAACGAAGATTACCCGCGGATTAACGAACCTTACGGACAGCTCGAGTACGCGCTCAAACTTTGGGTTTACGCGCCGGGTCGAAGGTGCGTTTAACGCAATGCGGATTTCCGACGCTCGTGGAAAAGGCCATTATTTTTTCAAACCGGCTTAGCCTCGAGTACGCGAGCCTCGAGGGGTCGGCGTCCCTTCGCGCGCCTTTCCAAAGGCTCGCTACCGAATTATGACGCGAACCCGACGTTTGAAGCGCGTCGAGCTCGCGTACCGCCAACTTATGCCTCGAAGACGCGAACTTTCTCGTCTCCCGGATAATACCCCGAGACTCGAAGTTCTCGCGGCGAAGGGCCATCGGAGGAGCGGAAGTCGAGGGGACGTCGATGCGGGGATTCTCTTCGCGCCCTTATTTTAATCGCCTTGCAGAAATCTATGAAAGCGCGAGCGATCGGAACCAATGGTCGTCCGCGGTCTGCCCTCTCCTTGGCCAACGACCCGAGGTCGACGAACCCCTATTATCGAGCGCAAATGCCGTGTTTTCGGGTTACAAGAATTCGCCAGATACGCGCGGTTATCGTGGTGCGAGCGATGGAAATATCGGTGATAAGGATCACGGATGGGTGGCATCGTAGCGGGGCTGTTAGCATTTTATCTTTATCAAAGGGCCTCGTCCCGAAACACGGCCCGGCTTATAGATCCGCGTCTGGCAGACTGCGTTATACGTGTCCTCGTTGTAGCAGCATACATATGCATAGGAAGGCGGTTACACTGCCGGGGGTAGACTAAAGAATCCTCGAGTGCCCTTAGACCGCTGCCCTTATGGCGGTATCGGTCGGCGGCAGTCTGCCTTATACCGGGGAGCGCGATTCAAACGCGCCTAATTCAATGAGGCAGCCCGAGCGTACTCGGCCTCGCTTCTCTTCCTCGCTTTCACCCGTCGACTCACTCCGGGTAATTCGACGCTCGATTAATTGGCCGTCGAGTATCGAAAGAGTCACGCTCGGTTTTAAGAGTGAATCTATTATTCAGATTGCACGCGGACGGATTCGTCCTTCGATCGAATTTCTTCCTCTTCGATCGAGCGGATCCATCGCTCGGAATTTTTTACGTATCGCCGATATTAAACGTTTGCGTTTATCGTCAGCATTAAATTACCCCCGACGCATCCCGTATTTACGCTCCATTAGAGGCCGAAAGACTCTTCGCGGTCTCTCGAAAACGTCTATGAATTTTCTAAAAAGCTTCACGATCGAACGCGGGATGCGCTTCGTAAATATTTCACGAGAGAGGTATTTCTTGGCGCTATTTTTTCGCTCTCAAGATGATCTTTACGATGTCCGAAAGGCGCCGTGCGAAAACTCGACGCATTAGCCATTCCCCTCTCGTATATCGAAGATTTTATACCTTTATCTAAAGGAGGTAAAGGAGGACCGTCCATTTCCCGGGCGGAGAGTAATACTCGCCTTTTACCTCGGACGTTTTGGCACAAAAGTATACGTGACTCGGCTTAGGCGTAGTCCTGCACTCAGCTTCTTTGGAAGAAAAAAAGGGGAGAAGAGAGGGAGAAAGGCGGGGGCTAAGAGAAAGAAGGCGAGGCACGGCGTGTGCCTGAAAAAATAGGCCAAGCCGCTGGAATCGTTGAACTTTGCACGGGAACTTCGACCGGCATTCGACAAACGCGAACGATTCGACGGACGCGGGTGGAGCCTCGACCGAGGCTCCTTCGAACCGCGTAACGCCACGCGAAAAATCTCCTCCCGTACCTCTCGACCTCTCGACATCGTCGCCGATGCAGGAATCGGTCTTCGAACGGAGTGCCACTCGTCCAAACCCTCCAACGTTTTCTTCGGCGCACTACCAGCTCCAAAGTGGCAGAACTGCGTGGCGCCAGAACTCGAAAAGGGGACTCTGGTCGCGAGAGGCCGAAAGTCCGTTCGCCAGGACTACGCGCCTTGGCCGCACTCCAGCCTCGTCTTCGTCCAGCGCTATTAACTCGGGCGCGTAGTAAACGAAATTAAACTCGGCGGTATGCAGCGCGCGTATATAAAAATCTATTTGGCTCGGTCGCAACGCGTGCTCGACTTAACGAACGTAACGAAGGTAGTCCGTTGGAGGGATGGACTCTCGCCTCACCTCTCCCGCCCCTCGCCAGCTGCCTCCCCACGAGCCAATGCAGTTTACTCGGTTCGAGCTACGACTTCGTGACCCCTTTTTTGCATCTGCCGAGAAGGACGAGAAAGGGGCTATCCAAATGGATGTACTCGGGGACAGGAGGGCTCCTCCTTCTCCTCCCCTCGCCCTCCGCCTCGCGCCATCGCCCTCGGCCTCCCTCAACCCCTACGGCCCCGGGCTGAAATCTTACACGCCACTAATTGCTACCATTGTCTCTCAAGCTGCCAGCTCGCGGTCCCTGCCGCCCTTTCCCTGGGCCCTATCTCCGCTCGTCCATCTCCTCGGCCCCTTTCGCCGAGAGCGCGCTTATCCGACTGCCCGCGCGCGCCACTCGGGGAACCGCGCGTCCAGCTGCCTCTCAAGCGGATGTGCCGCCGGTAGGAAGACCGCCGCTTCCGGCCACGAGTATCCCTCCTGCATCGGGACAACAGCCGCGAAGAACATTCTGCGACGGAAGCGAACGCTCCGACGATAAACAGCGCGGCCCGAAATCACGCGACGTGGTCTCTGTATTCGCAAAGTGACCTCGTATTCCTCGCCGAGGAAGGGCGTTGACTTCTCGGAGAGATGGTGGATCGCTTCGGGGGTCCGGACGATTTTTGGCAAGGTCCTCGCTCGGTGGCGAACGGCGCAGAATCGCGCGGGTGTCGGGAGGGTGCGAGGGCGACGCATAGCCGAGCGCGAAATAAAGACCGGCAAAAGTAATGGATCCGAAAAAGTGGGTCGGCCGGGGGCGGGCCGCTCTTGCTTAGATTCGTGTCAGTGTGTCAAGGTAGCCCGGCTCCGGCACGACGAATCTCCTGGCGTCGATTAGCCGCGCGTAGGTTCGTCAACCGTTCTGGTATCGCGACCAACTCGCCCCTCGATCGCCGGCCGAGTTGCGTCCTTCGCGCGACGCGACTGTGCAGCCCTGCCGGTCGTTGGATTCTTTTGATCGAAGCGCAGGCCCCGAACGTCGCCTATTTCCATCTCAAAAGAGCGCCTTTTCCCCGTCGGTCGTAAGTCGAGAAGAAGCGGAACCGGATAAACGGCCCTCTCGCGCCCTTCCATTCCTTCTCCTCCGTCCCTCTATCGGCATCCTTTAGCCGTGCATCGATTTATCTCGGATAGCGGAATGCGTCCAAAGGGATAGAAAGCGCGGACTCGACTACGCAGAGGTAATCGCAACCGAAGGGATGGGGAGCTTGGAAATTTATAAAATAAGGGCTCCCTACTGGAGCTGGTTTATCAAGATGGCTTCTGGACTTGGCGATACCTTACGATACCCTACGATGGCTTTCGAAAGAGAGATCCCGAAGGACGCGCGCTCCGCCGATCGGCGGAGTGAACGTCGCTCTATCGCGACGCCTTCGAGCGACTTTCGGCTTTTGGGAGGATCGTGGGCGAGTGGTCGTCCGACATGGCTGGGAGACGCTTTGTTGGTGCGTCAAATTTACAGGAGTTCCTCGATCGTTAATGGCGATTCGCAAAGTTACGGGATCGGAATTCACGAGTCGTCATGAATAATTCACGCGCGAGAGGCGGCCGACGACGGAAGTCTGTTGGTCCCGGCTCCTTTTATTTTACGAGCGGCGTAAGGTGCATCGCCAATCGGGCCGAGGCTCACGGGCTTTCACGGTAATAACAATAAAACATACCGCCGGGGAAGGCACGATTTGCAAAACCATCTTCTCGATTTATAGTCGAGATTTTTTTATGGATCGCTCTTTCAAGGAGGAGCGAGAAGATCGCCGCGGGTATTTTTTGATCCGCGCTCCCGAAGCTCCTCGATTTTCCGCGGAAACTCGTGGCCGTCGATGGCGCTTACTTGCGTGGGCGGGTAATCGAATAATTTTCAACGGCGCGTATCACCGTGGCCACATATTAGGGAAGTTTGCGTTCGGCGAGGGCGGAGATTCGCGCGAAATTGCCTTCCAATAACCGACGCCCACGCGTCAAAAATCTCCTCGCCTTGCGTAGGACGCGTCATTCTCGATTTAATTAAAACGGTCATCGAGTATCGGCCGATCGAACGTCCCGATCGACGCGTCGATGTCGCGCCGAAAGTCTTTCCTCGAAACGAGCTCGATTTCCCTCCTCGAACGCGCCGACGCGTCCGGAAAACTCGGCCAGCCGTGCGTGGCGCTTCGCCCGATTTAGCTTTATCCTTGTTTACGAAAGTCGGTACGCATCGAGGAGTCTATCGCTGGCCTCGTCAAAACGCACCTCGAGGAATGCCAGCGAGCAACGGGACTTTAAGTCGCACGTGCCTCGGTCATGGCCGTTAAATGCGAGGGCGAATATTCCACTTATCGGCGAAGATTCATCCTACGCTCACGGCCAAAGCGACGGGGGATCTAACGAGCTCGTTCTTGCGTTATTGCCTCGAAGAGCGGCCCGTACCCTTCGCTATATCGTAATTAACTTTATCGTTTTTCGCGGCTAGCCGAGCGTTAAAAACGCGTCGAGCCTCGTTTTAATCGCTTTCGGGTGTTCGACGAGCGAGTCTTCGTTCGCGCCTCGGCTGGAAGACGTAGGAGCAGCGAAGAGAAGAAAATTCCTCCCGGCACAGGAGCCACCGTTTGCACGGTGACCCGTGAAAAACGCAGCTGGAGAAATCCCTCGTTCCCGTAGGAGAAGCATAGGCGCGTAGATTAAATATTTATCGTGCATCCTCGCTCCTTCCGTCTCGTCGAAGCTCGAACGATTCGCTCGTAACTGCGCGAAGAAGCGAGGGGATTTTTAGCATCGAATCGACTTACGCGTACTCGCGTTCCGATCCTCCGTGACGAACGTTTGAATTTAAAATTGCCCTGCCGTCGGGTCGGCTCATATTCCATTCGGCCGGCGTACAATCGCGCATCTCGCGGAGAAATATCAATCGAGGGCGCCGGCCGAGAAGCGCCGCGTGAAAATCTACTCGTCTGTTTTCGTACGATCCTGAAATAAACTATAACGGATCTCGCAATCGAAGAAAGTGCTCCTCGCCTTTGGCGGGGATTAAAAGGACGCGCCGTGGAAGGAGGATGAAGAGAGTTCGGTGCAAAGATAGACGTAGCGTCGTTCTCTCTTCCTCTCCCTCCTTCTCCCCGTATATCGACATTTGAATTTAAAATCCACCCGCATAGAAATTGCGCACGTGTCCGAGCAGTCGCCGGGCGCGTCTCTCCGCTCGAATCTCCCCCGGAGGAAATCGAGTTACGCCTTTTTCCCCCGAAGGCAATCCTCGCGGTGGCGCGAAGCCGCCCGGAGAGAGGTAATCGCCCTCGGGAACTCGCGCCTCCGCTCGCTTATTTTCGAACGGAGCCCAGCGGGCCGGACGAGAATAAAGCGTGCGATTCGGGAATGACGTTCGATGAAGCGCGGCGCCAACGCCGAGGGAAGGAGAGAGAGGAGCCCGCGGCGCGCGGACATGCACTTTTACAAACGCGGTCGAAAGTGCAACGAACCTGCGGCACTCCTGCAGACGCGTGTACCGATCGATCGAGAGGGGACCGTTCGATTAGCGCCGCTGCAGGAACGTCTTTGCGATATGCTAATTCCCTCTCCAGTGGCCCTCCCGACCTCCTCGAACCTCCTTTTCGATTACAAGGACAATGGTGGCTCGTTGCACGCTTTTAACGAGCCACTCGCGTATGGAAAATCGAATCGATGGATGTTACTCGGACGATCATCGATGAGAAGCGTTAAGAAAATGCCCTCCTTCCCTCAAATTCCTGCTTTCAAAGCGGACGAGCCAGCGCCGGAGTAATTCTTCGAGGCGCGAATCGATCCATCCTCGTTATCCACGACTCGTTCGGTGCGTGGGCGTTCGACAAATGCGATCGTACATCCGAAATCCCTATTTACGAGCCCCATTCTTCTCCCCTCGTCCCGGTCGAAGCCGGTAGGAATTGTCGGCCGGTCTCGTTGGCCGGAATAGCATTACTTCCCGGAGAAAATCCCGTTCGTACCTCCTAGCCGGGCATCCCGCGAACTCGCCAAGTTTCATCAAAGTCGGGCGAAAAGATTATGGAAATTCCGGGCGCAGACGGTGTCGTAAATGCATTTTCCAGCGCGGGAGACCTCCGGCACGGACTGGGACGTGAAACAAGGCGGTGGCCGGCCGGGGGTTCGTTGCACTTCCGCTGCACATTCATAAAACTCCGCCAGGCGGCCTTTTTATCTTTCCTCCCCCTGGCGGGCCATCCTCCTAATCGAATTTCGCGCCCCCGGGGCCCGTTCTCGCGACTCGCCCTTAATCCGCCCTTTGACCATCGGGATCGTTAACCGAGGACGAGTCCTCTCTCCCTCGACGGACTTTTTATCGCTCGATTCGCAAAACCGGGAGGATCCTTTCCTTGCGAAACGCTGGCAAGGGAGATAAGCGAACTTGGATGGAATTTCGAGGAGGAGAGAATTCGGGGGTGGAAGATGGGGGTGAGAGCGGAGCGTGAACGACGCCGCGGCGAGTCGCGTGCCCGAGTTTTTCCAGGATGCATTCGAGCTGATTGCACGGGGAAAAGGAGGAGAGGGGCAGGGGAGCGAGGGTGTGGAGCCAGCCAAAAAACGTCGGCGAGGAATACGGCCGAGGGTCGATTAAAGCGCAAACAAAACACGGCGAATGCTCCAAGGGCGTGGGCGTGAGAGAATGAAAAGGGGAGAGAGGCACGGCCGCCCATCTCTCGTCTCTTCCTCTCCTCCGCCCCTCCTCGAGGCCGCCCAGGAGGCCGAAGCGGAGTAACAAAACGAGAATGGAAGCGCCAAGAAATCCGGTCGTCCTCCTTTCTCCTTTATTTACTCAACCTTCGGCGCTTTATTTATATAACGCTCCCGTGCCGCTGGTTCTGCCTCCGAAGGCGGATCTTGGAACGATCGACTTTGCGTTGCGACGAGAATCTGGAAAGATTCGGCGGTAACCCTCGCGATTCTCCTTGAACGGCCCACGCCAAAAATCGCGGAGCGAAGAAAAGAGCATAGGCAGTGGGAGATGAGATACGTTAGTAGATCGAGAGGAGGATACGCGATGAGAATGCAAGGCGCGAAGTGAAAGCGGCCCAGGAGGATGACGAGAAGGGTGCGTTTCTCCTCGTAAAGAAGGAGAGAGGAGGGAAGGGGGAGAGGTGGCGATGGGCGGCGATGGGTGGCGCGAAAAGGGAGGTAGAAATTCTGGGTAGCTGCCAGATGGCGCATTGCGCCCTAGAAGCCCGGCCCTCGAGTTTCTAACGTTTGCTGCCAAACACCGAAATCTCACCGTTCCTCTCCCCCTACGGGATATATCCCTCCACAGGACGCCCAAAATCGGGGGCACGAGTGCCACCACCCGAAGCCCTAAATGTCCACGCGGACGCCGATTAACGACGCTCGTAATCGCGTTCCTGGCCGAGATCCGCTCGAACCTCGTCATAGGAATTCTGGACTTGGAAGGATCGGACGAGGCCTTCCCTTTGACAAGGGCGCTTTTAAAAGACCGAGGACAATTTCGGATTTTATTATCGTTCCTTTTAGGGAGAGAAGCGTCGTTTCGCGTAGATGCGCTTCTAGGGTTCGAAAGCACTTGCGCGACGAATTCTCCCATTAAACCGAAACAGGCGTTCCTCGCCAGGGTGCTCGAATTCTAACGACCCTATCCTTCCGTGCAACCTAAACCCGTCATTGGATAAGGGCGCTTCCGTACACCCGGTTGATCAGCCTCTAGCTCTTTGGATTAACGCGCGTAAAAACCGTCTCGCTCGGAAGCGGTTAAAGTTTTTAACAAAAGATCGCCACGATTCGTCTTTTGCGATTCTCCGTGGGGCTGGAAGAAAATAGAGTCGGCGTGTCCCCGGCGTGAAAGGCGAGCGAAAGGGGTTGGGCGCGGGGGTTAACAACCTCTGGGCGCAGAAGAGACGCCGGGAAGGGTAGGGACGATTCCGGCTCGAGTCGATGGCGATTAAGAATCGGCAAAGCGACACAATCGCGGCGCAAGTCCGAGCAGCGCGACACCCGGCTAAGGAGGCAACGCTCTCGTTCTTCGCGCGATTTTGTAAACACCCCCGCCGCGCTCCTCTCCTCTCGGAGAGGAGATAATTGAAATTTGAGGCACAAAAGGAAGTTCCTCGGGCATCGTGCTCGGTGTCCAAAATGATTCTAGGCGGCCGTCGGCAAGTTTTCCGATCTCAATTTGCGCGATAGCCATTCTCTTCATCTCGACGGTCTGGGTCACGTAGTTGGCGTGGTCGACGCTATACGCGCCGATCTACAGGGTGAGCGAGTGGAGCAACCTCGTGCACGGACCTCCCAGGCCCGGTTCATCGTCGAGAAACTTTTCCTCGATCGAATCGAGAGGAGGAGGTCCCTCGGATGCAGCCTAGGGGACTCGACGACTCTCTCGCCGAGTAAATAATCGAGATCGCTCGTCGTCGGTCGACGCGAAAGAGAAGGAGCGAGCGTCGGTTCCTCGAGGATGGTCAAGGCTGTCGCGGAAAATCCCAAGACGCGCCCCGGCCTTCTTCCCGCTCGGGCTCGAGGAGGAAGCGCCGGAGGGCCGAGGGGGCGCGAGTAGGCGAGTCGATTCTTTCGGACTTCCGTGGCCGCGGGATGCTTATCGGCCGACGGAAAGGAAAAATGCATCTTGGGACGGTTTAAAGGACGGTATCTAACGAGGTACGTTCTTGCGGTCGGCAGTAGGTCGCCCGTTAGATGGATTTAATATGGCTTAGGAGCGCGTGGAATGCCAAGCCTGCCGCATTCTCGAGGCGCCCACCCTCGAGTTTCCTTCTCTCCCATTCGGCCCTCCAGCCCCCTCCAGCCCCCTCCAGCCCCCTCCAGCCCCCTCCAGCGCCTTCCAGCCCCCTCGAGCGAGGGTAAAGGCTGCTCTGCAGCCGCGGAAAGAAGGGAGGAAATTGTGCGGGAAAGGAGAAGACACGGAGAAGGTGAAGGAGAGAGAGGGAGACGAGCTTTTCTTCCCATCGCCTCATCTTCCTCCCCTTTGCGGTGACTCGTGTGCGTGAGGGAAAGCGAGCGAGAGCGGCGACAGAGGAGAGGACGGAGCGAGGAGGAGGAGAGGGATGGGCGTAAAGGGAACTCTCTTGGGAGATTCAACCGTCATAACCAACGAAGGAGAAGGACTTCCTCTTCCGCACCGAAAGGCCGACCGACACATCGGCCTCGCGCTCTCTTCCTCCTTCGCGCCTACGCTTCCCCGGGAGAATTGATCGTCGGGCCAAATGGAGCCTGGGTTTGTTCGGTGCTCGAATCGGGAAAAACAAATTTACAATCCTCTTTGAGAGCGTCGCCGAGATCGTAAGAGAAGTTTGCGACTTCTCCCTCGTTCTTCCTTCTTTGCCAGCACCCTTTGTTTCGAACGCGAGGAAAACTTGCGTAGGTCCGGATTCGACTTTTTTTGTCGAACCACCGCTGGCCTGCGACGCGTTCGATGTATCGTGTCCGACGATTTCCTACGCGGGGAAACCGATTAAGCCCCGGTATGGATTTTGCATACCTCTCGAGGATCTCGAGGAAGGAACGCTGCGAAAGCGGTTCGGCGGTGTCTGCATATCTTGGAGGCTTCCGCGTTCTCATAAAAATGCGTGCCCACCATTTTTCCCCTTCGCTATGCGCCGAGGATTTTTTTCCCTCTCGCGTGGACGTTCGAACGGTGCGGCCAGGAACCCAGAGGAGGAACGCGCCGGAGCCGGAATTTCGGTGGAGGTCTTGCGAAAGAGAGCGAATAACCGGCTCCGGAAAAATCCTGGCCGCGACTTCATAAAGAATTCACCGAGAAACCCTTTCAAGTTCTTACTGACAATGAAAACGGGATTGGCTTGGCACATCATCGCCCCGCACCTACCCCTCTAGCCCTCTAGCTCGGGCCGATCTTGGGGAAGGGAGGAAATGAGAGTACCGTCTGCCGTGGACCTCGTGCGAATGCGAATGCCGCTTAAAGAATAATCCCCTAATTTCTTTGGAAGCTCTGCTCCTGCTCGGTAACGGCCCTTTGGCTCGCGTACCTGCCAAGCCTCCTCGCGTTGCTCGGAAGAACTCCGATAAACGAGGAATCGCGTCCCTCGAGGAGATGCGAGAAAATCGTGGCCGTTGTTGTTAAAAATGTTGCTTAAAGGCAGACTTATTTTCGCACGAACTTTGCTCATCGTCGAATGGCGAGTTATAACGTTACACCCGGCTTAATGAAAGGGCGATTCAGGATTCCTAAAGTACAAATGCGATTGTCGAGCCTTCAAACCGAACGGTTAATTGCCAGCGATTGCACCCCCGGTTATAAGTCGATAATGCACCTGCAACTTTCATCCCACGGGGATAAACTTTTCCCACGAGGCAACGAGCGGGAGTTTGGAAACTGGCGTTGTAACTTCATAAGCAAGGCCGTAGGTCTGATTCTCGGTTCCTTTGACTCGCCAAATAAGCCAGCCTCGCTACGGCCAAAGGAGAACTTGCCGCAATTTTCGGAAGAACTTAGGATTCCTGAATAATTAATTAATAAGCTCGTACGTGGAACTCGCTTCCCGAATCTCCGATGAGAATAACCAGTTTCCCGAAAATTTGATCGGCCCGCGAGCCCGGAATACCACGGTATCGGTCTTTTTCCTCCTCGCTGGTGAGCCCTGTTCCTCGTACCTTATCGTTATCGAGCGCGAATTTCTATCCGCGATCCCCGTTCTACGCGAAATTGCGCGAATACGCCGTGCAAAATTCATTTTGACTCTCACAACCCGAATCATTCCACCGTTTCGATTTCTTATTCCAACCCTTAGGACTTCATCCCCTATCCTCTCGCGATCGTGGTCGAACGAATAGGTACTTGCGAGGTATCCAACAGAGGTATACCCCGTAAATCCAGTGGCAAACCGCGACGATAGATCTTCGAGCAAATTATCTCGAGGTTCATCGTCGAAAATCGAATAAACCTACGTGTCCAGGGGCAGAGTCGCTTCTTCGAACCGAAAATTGAATACACGCTCAAACACCGCATCCGTGTCGCGAGTTAGAATTTGAAGCACGCGATTTTTCACCGTTGGACCGTATCCAATTTCCGTTCCTTATCGAGCGTGCATTTATCCTGTTACGAGAGAGGTAGGTACGTGACTCTAATGGCAGCCGGCCCGGGAGGAGTTCCATCGTGCGAAGTACAAGTGCGATACGCATCGCGTACTCGTTAGCGACACGAGCTCACCCTCCAAACGTTTCCTTCTGCCAGAGAGAAGGCTTCCTACGGTCAGGGTCGCGCTATCCTTGACACGGTTCTCCTCGAATCTCGATATCTGCTCGTCCATCGACGAGACGATTTAATTGTTCCCCGGACGTCGTTAGTGGTCCGTGACGGATTAGCCGATCGTTCCATCGATATAGAGCGGTAATCAGGAGCGTTGCGTTGCTTTCGAGACGATCCGATCGATCTTGGCCCGGCACGAGGACCTTTTTGCATATCCCTCGAGGCACCGTGCCTCGGAGATCACGTCTCGGATCTCCGGAGCACTCTCCCGAGGCTTCTTAAAATTTCAGACAAAGGTACACGGCCAAGAGATGTAATGGAATATGCGTGCACGGTGTGAACGGGATTAAAGGTGAGACGTATGGTGTACGTGTAGGGCTGCAGGCGTTCCGATAAATCCTAGACTTATTTTTCTTCGACATCGTCTCGCGATGATCTCGAGAGAATTTTTGAACGAGCCGAGCGTACGGAATGGCCGATTATTTCTACCTTGCCGCACGATACCGATTCGCGTACACGTGGCATCGGGTTCGTGTTGTTCGCTCGGTAACAGGCCAGACTACCAATCGGCCAGCTTCATTACTTGTTGAATGCGAGCCATTGTCTAACTCCGTTTGCTCTCCTAAATGGATTTCGAAGCGAGCCAATAAGACGATAAACTCGTACAAAGGAGACCACTCGGGGCTCCATTATATTCTCCTTGTACTTTTCGCCAAATATAATATAGGGTAAAAGTTCCACGAATGTCGCAACTGGAGCTTCCTCGTGAATGTCACGGTACTCGCGAATGCACAGCGGCCTGCTTTTACCCTCCCTTTCCCTTCCTTTTCGTATAATTCTTTGCGTTCAACCTCTCTTCCACCTTCCTCGAATCACTTTTACGTCGTCTACCGCTAACTGCCAGCGAGAAGGGAATAGACGATCGTCCATAAATTAAAGGCGCCGCCTCGCGAGGCTTTAAGGCGAAAGCGCTCTCGCGGCCTTTCATATCGCGTTGTTCGCGAAAGATGCGTCGTCACGAGGAACGGATCTAAAGTACGAAAGCCTCCGTATGAATAATGCGGAGCAGAGGCGGCGGCGAGGAGCGAGGCGACAGGGTTGGGCGCGGGTAATCGTACGTCGAGCGGGCATTCATCGGTCCATCGAAGCCCCAGCCTCATTTTTCACCCGGCGCGGAGTATCGCGTTATGTCGGCGCATCCACGCTTTTCTCGCCTTTGAAACCTGCGCGGACGGACAGGTGGCAGGGCTGGTTTAATAAGTTTGACGGGGGGAGAGGTAGAGAACGGGATAGGATAGTCCAATAGCCTGGCAGGGCTCTTTGTCTACCGCTCGGATGCCAATAGCTGCCGCGCCTCGGGCTGTACCGCCTCAGCTTTCTCTCCCTCTATGTTCTCTTCCCTACCGCGCGCCACAGAAATTTAAGGCGGGTAAACTCGTCGATAATGAAAGACCGGTCGACGCGCGACTCGAGGAAGAATCGTCGTCGCGGATTGAAAGTCTCGTAGCCGCGGATGAGGCACGGCTGCAACGATCGAACGGGGCTTCTCATCGTCCTCGGGTGTTACGCTCGCTCTTGGCAACGCGAGCCGCGTGGACTTTTCCCCTTCCACTTTTGGCAAAGATCTCGGAGATGATTTGGCTTAAAAGCAATTGCCTCAAGCCGATTTCCCAGCCACTCGATCTACGCGCCTGTCGCGGATCTTTAGTGTATCGGGTCTGCACGATCTGTTTGTCGTAAACGGTCGTGAGAGAGAGGTGGGATATTTAGTAGGCTTGAAATTCTTCGTTCGCGCTTTGCAAGCGACGCGGACGGGCTTCGACCGAAAGGGTAAAGAAAAGAAGGGGCTCACCCTCGACCTACGAGCGAGTAATTGAGCTCCAAGGTACAGCTCGAGGGCCAAGGACGGCGGCCGAGGTTTGTCAACCGAGTTATCGATCCGGAGGCACAGCGTGAAAATAGAATCGCAACGGCATTCCTAATCGCGGAGTTGTCGGCTCGCGAAACCTACGCTGATTTCTAAATGTCGGACGTTTACCCGGAATGGCCGGGCCGAACTTTATTCGGCCGGACAAACAAACTTCCCCGAAAGTGAATTTACACGGCTCCGGCCGGAAGACGCGCCGGTGTCGCGATGGCGGCCAAAGAAACGTTCCGTACACGCTCTCCGGCGCGAAAACCTTGGACTTTTCCCGTCCAACACTTTTCTCCGCCAACCTTGGCCCGCGCGATGTTTTTATTTTCGACCTAGCGTAGCCAAAACTTTAGGAATCAACCCACCGCGGGATGGTATTAAATCGCTTTGCGCGTTAAAAGAGTATTATATCTAGAAAATTGAGGGGTATATTCTAGTGGCCCTTTTCTACGTTGAAATTGACAAACGAGGGACGTTGAAATCCTCGCACGCCGGCTAGAAGGTTTGCCCGACGAGGATTGAAATTTGGATCGGTGGCGATCGAGAGAGGCCATCGAAGGCGGTGGCAATAGCGAGGAGCGGCACGAGCCGGCTATCGGGCTTTCCAAAGCGGGTACACGCCAGGGAGGATTTGCAAAGTGGCGAGATCGTTCGTTAATTAAATCCTCCTCGCCTCGGCTGTCTCGCGGCTTAACAACGCGCTTACCTCCGGCTGCCTTACGTCCTTTTCAGGCCCCGACTTGGCGCGCCCCGATGCGAATTTCCCTCGCTCGATAGACGCCACTTTAACTCCGGTTTAAGGGCAAAATATACGCTCGCTCCACGGCGCTCCTTCGCTTCCGTCGATATCCGCCGGTCGATTATTCTACGTTCTTGCCGCAAGAGTAATTCTCCATGATCCGATATTTAACTTTTTTCGAGCGTAGCGTTAAAAGCCATTTTGGGCCGCAAAACAGGATGCAGGAGCGAAAACTCGACGGTACCTCGAGCAGAACTCCGCTCTGAAAGCTCTCTCGGTATTATCCGTGGTCCGACAACGGCGTGTGCGTTGTAGGTGTAGTGTAGTGGTTCTATTTAAGCACCGTATTAAATAGCTCGTGGTTAAGGTGTTTCTAAAGCCAAACTTTCGCGAACGCCTCGTGCAGCACTCGGTCTTGAACACCCTGCCCGGTAAATTCCCCCAGCTCTCTCCATCGGCCGATTTACCGCGGCTTCTTTCAGCGCGCCCGTCGCGGTTCGACCGATTAAACTTCACCGTCGCCGAGTATTTCGCTCGCGATTATTACATTTCCTCCTTTGCCCGAGCCTCGAACGAAGCGCGCGCGTCCGCGAGGCGCCGAGGGGGAGGAGCGTCTTGCGCGTCAAATGACAGAGTTCAGTTTGCCGGCTTGGCGCTCCCGATTTATTTATTTGATCTCCCCCGGGGCTCACCTCGGCAGCGTGCCCTTCCTGGTCGCGAACTGGAAAAATCGCTGATCCAATTACGAGCCCAGGGGCATTCTGGCGTGCGTCTTTAGCTCCCCGCTTGCTAAAGTCGAATATCTCGTATAATGTCAAAGCTAAATCGCGGATGGCTGCCGCGCGTGGGCGAGGGGGCTTAACGAGCTGCCTGTTGCGACGCACGAGTTGAAGGAAATTCCAGGAGCACTTCCTGCGAGAACTCGCTGCTAAGTAACCGAGATCCTCGTTCGGTGCCGTTGGCCTTTATACGTTTCAATCGTAAAAAGAAGGAGGCACGAGGAGGAAGAGCGATTTATTTAACGCTTCGCGCATCGCGCCGGATGGAAAATTGCGGGAAATCTATCGCGAAAAATTGCGGGCGATTCGAGAAACGAAGCGGCTTCCATTGACACGCTTTACTCGTGTTTAGCATCGATCATTTTCTCCGAGAAAACTCGGTAAAGGGCGCGGTGGTATTAGGAGGAACGGGACGGGAAGCCAGACGCCGGACTGCAAAGCGTTTTCAGCCGCAAATCCAGCTGAGCGAGTATTTACCCATCGTTCGATTCTCGAGCGATTTAACGAATGCAAGGGGCGAGCGGATGAGAGCACCTTGTCCCTCGCTTCGAATCGCGAGAGGATTTCCTCGCGGGGGAAAAAAGTGGAGGGAGAGGAAAAACGGATGGGAAGAAATAACAATCTCGTCGTCCTCGTTTCCCTGACCAGCCAGCGGGACAGTTTCGTAATTTGCCGCTCGGTTAAGCTCCTCCCGTGCGAGGAGGAGGCGCGAACGAAGCGGCCTGGTCCGGGCACGTAAGCCCCTGGAAGGGTTTTCGCGGGCCTTTGTAAGGGGGAAAGGCAGCCTCGTTGTCGAGGTCTGGCCGGGAAATTCCGGGGTAAAAATTGCGCGGGCCTTTCGTAGCGTCCGCCCCGTTGTTTGTTCGTCTCCGGGTGCGTATTCGCTTAACTCGAGGATTTTACTTTACCGCGAATTCAAGGCTCTCTCGTATGAAATTCGTTTGACGCAGGAGCGGCCCAAAGGAGGGCGGAATTATCCGGGGGCTTGAGCGAGCCGCGGAGTTCGTCAAAACGTCGACTTAATTGCGCGGGCTTGAGCAAGGGAGATGTGCTCCCGACTGAAGGACTTTAGGCGGGAATAAACTCGAGATAAAAATTCCTGGAGGAAGGAGCGGCCGTTCGAAGCGGAGGATCGATCCCTTTGACATTGAACGAGCTCTGGAAACGATCGGAGGCCCTCGCGCACCAGGTGCCGGGACCTTGAAAATTGATATTGTGCGCGATGCGGAGGTTCTTCCTGCATTGCGGATAATGGCGAGTTAATGTGTCACGAGTTTCTTCGCGTACAGGTGCCAGCCGTTTATTTATGCCCAGACCAATTTTGGGCAGCGTTTTTTAACTCCGAGTGGACGAAACCGAACGAATGACGTAGGTATTTAATTAATGTCATTATCGCCGAAATCGCGAATGTACGTGTATACATATATCGCGTACACATACATACGCATATATACGAGCATTGGGGAGTGCGTTCCACATTAATTACCGAGCCATCGTTAAATTACCGATACGGAAGAGCACCAATTACCCATGCCACCGACATAATATCCATGCACCGTGACCGCTACTTTAATAATATATATGATAAACGTGAGAATGGGATAATTTTGTCGAGCATCGTTTCGAGAATTATGGGCGTGTCGCTCGCTGCGGAGACGGAGACCGTCCATCGTTCGTCGTCTCTTCTTCGAACCAAATTCGACGAATATCATCGGGACAGGTATAAATCTAGTTGCGCGAAAGTCTCTCGAAATTCCTTCGGATCTCGCGGACCAGAACCAATGGCCTCGAGTAATCCTGCAAAGTCTTAGCCTCTCGTTACACCCATCGTTCATTCCCTTCCGCGTGTCCGGTCAGAGGGTAAACAAGCGAGTTCCTCGGTTCGGAGGAGGAGCGGGAGAAAGGTCGGGACTCCGAGAAGATTCGATTCGCCGTAGATACCAAAGCGGTCGGTCGTTGCGACAATGCGACCAATCTCGGGGGCGAGCCATTTCGAGAAGTTCTCGGCCCGGCTGCTTTGGCCCGCGAAATGCAGTCAATTCCGAAGGATCCCGATCGCCGTCCTGCCACGTTGCACGTCCAATTTCCTCGGACACTCGACGCATCTCCCACGCGCCTGCACTCGCGCCGGCACTCGCACGTCTGCCCTGGACATCCCGCCCGGATGTCCACGGTTAAGCACGGCATTACTCGAGGAGCGTGGCGGATCGCGCGGTGGGAGAAAATCGTGTCACGTCCACGCTGAAATCCAGATCCAGGCAGATCCAGCACGCCTATCACCCCTCTCTACGCGTACGTCCGATACTTACGTACGTACGTCTCTTCACCTCCGGAGCATTCCACACGCTCGTCCCGCGGCTATCCGCGATAATCCATTAGCCCGATTCCAAGTAATACCAGGGGTAATCGATCGACGCGTTGGAATAAGCGAGCGCGTGGAATCGCTGGACGATATCTATCCTCCCAGAGATCTCCGATTTGCCAATCTCGATGGTCCTTTCGGAGGCCGCCTTCGTTTATTATCCTCTTGTCCATCGTGTTCGCCGTACGCCACGGTACATCGGCCGTCGCGTAACGAGCGCGAGGTCTTTATTTGCCAGGTAGGTGTATCCGTGGGCGTGATGGAAGATACGAGAGGCGGCCCTCCCCGGCACGAGGCGCGCCCGTCGATGGCCAGTTTGTAGCTCGATTTAAATTCTTTCCCTTTGGAGCTACGCTCGATCGGGCAGTACCGGCGGGGAACAATGCACCTGCAGCTCGTGCGGCAGGCTGGAAAAGGGAGAGGCGGCCAAAAGGGGGGGGGGGGGTGGAGATTGGCTGCGTCCGAACGATAACGTTGTTATACCGTACGCGGAATTGTCCCGATAGAAACGCTGCGGCGCTTCCTTCGTTTTCGGTCGGGACGAAATACCCCCGGGGATGCGCGAGGCGGGAGCAAAAAGGCGATGCAGACGCGATCGAGCCGATTGCCGCGGCGGACAATGCGCCGCTTTGATTCCGATCGTCGGAGGATGGAGGATCCTCCGCGCGGCTATCGGCCTCCCACGCTCCGCGATCCCGCGAAACTAGGCTATCCGCGGCTTCCTCGGGGTTACGACTCGAGATATATAAATGCAAAGCGTGCCGCCTCCGGGATCGGCCAAAGGAAACACCGGAGCGCTCGGCCGGGGATTTGGATCGGAATCCCGAGGAATCGGGCTCGGGATCCTGACGGTCGAGGATGGACTCGGAATCGAAGAAGAAGGAGGAGGCAAATATTATGCCGAGGCTTCGATCCATAAATCTGGAGCCGTGCAGAGGCGTACGCCGCTCGTCGATGCTCGTGGACGATGAAGAGGAGGAGGAGGTGGAAAGGGGCGTAGCGCCGCTTGAATTTTGCGAAGGTAGACTCGTTGGGAATTCGAGTCGTTGCTTCGTGGCATCGATCGGTCTTAAGGAGGAGGGAGGATTATCGTTGGGGATGTTGGAAGAGCGGAGGTTAAGGGGGGGGGGGGCACGCGTCTCACACGCAGGAGCATCCGAGGCGGGCCGATCGGGTATGAAAGGATCGACGATCGTGGATGCGTCGCGAGCGGGTGGCAATGTCGGTGGTAATAACCGCGACTGCGATTTATCGCGCCTCGGCTCGCATGCAAAACTGCACCGGGGAATCCGCATCGAGGGATATGCACGTACGGCCGGAGGGACTCCGGGATTGGCTGCAGTGCGCCGATAACGTCATTACCTTTCCTCGTGCCGCCTCTTCCATCCGGCATAATAACGACTGGGAATTTTGAAGCCTCCCCGCGCCACGGACCGCTGGCTTTTACGCGTACGCGAGATTACGCCGAAAATAACCGCACCACCCGCCGCCCACCCTGCTTTCGACCTTTCCGCCCCTACCGACGTGCTCCCTCTCCTTTGCCGGCCTCTTCCTCGAAATAGGGAATACCCTCGACGTTTAGGCGTTTCTCCTCGTCCCTCGATCGATGCTCTTCCCCGCGATGATAAATATCCAGCTAATTTCTAGAGCTTCGGAACTTCCCTTCGGATGCACGATCGTCCAGAGCGTTCGACGAATTTGCAAACGGATCCGCGGGTTTGGATAGCGGCCTCGAGGTTAACTCGTTGTCGGTTAATCCCGGTTCGAGGCTAACTCGAACAAACGACGTTACAGCCCGGCCTCCATTCGCGGCGGAGAATTATTCGGGAGCACGGGGAGGGTTATGAATTTTTTCCGGCTATATAGGAGGAGGATTTGCCTCCATCCCCGTAAGATTACGCGGTGATAATTGGTCGTTAATTGGGGCAGTAAATTTCTGCGTGCCCGAAACAGCGGCCGGATGAAACGGAGGGGGATATATAATGCCAATTATACTCTGCGACCAGAGTTAACGTGGGCGGTGGGTGTTAATGGGTTAATACCCGGCGGGGGCTATGAAGCAGGATGAACAGAATGTTCGCGTGCCTCGAAGTTCCGGGGAGTTCGGGAAAGTGGAGCCCTCGGCAATCTCCGGCAACCTGGCCGCTCGTCCTGGCCCTTTACGACGCTGCGCTTTCGGGGTTAAGCAGCCGGAACTCGAGATTATTTCGATCCGAGTGGACCTTTCGCGATGACCGAGCCTCGTGCCTTTGCGCCGCACGCCGAGCACCGCCGCTCCTCGCGCCCTCCAGCCCTCCGCCATCTCGTATCGTTTATTTCCGACCTCGACTACTGGAGGATCGCTCGACCCGGGATCCTTTCTTGGCACTCCTTGCCGTTCTACGAGAAAATCGGAGCTCTCCTCCTTTCTCTCGATGCTCCCCAACGATCGCGCACGCGAATCGAATAAACTCTCGTTCGCTATTCCATTTGGGAAGATCGCGAACGCGCGCCGCGAATTGGTTGTATGGATGAAATTCTTTGCGCTACGGAGGAATCGAATACGCGTCCCTCGCCATCGGATCGAGGCAGGATCGAGTTAAAATAAGATCTTTGCGGCGAACGAAGGTGGAAGAAACGATAGCTCTGCCACGGGTGTTTGCGGAGGATTCGGTTTGCACGGACACGGCTCTCCCCGCGTTTCGTGTCCTCGAGCATTTTCAGCGGCGTGCACGAAAATAGAAGCGAGCGCGGGGGCGCGAGGGGGTTATGCGATACACGATGAGCCGTGCATATGCCGTAAATGCATCCGTCCATTCGTTTGCGAAGGTAGAATCGGGAAAGCCGATACCGGGTCCGGCGCTGCTACGAAATCGAGCTATCGAGAGCGCTTTAAAACCGGACAGGTGGCCTCGATCCTTGCCAACCATGGAACATCCGCGTTTCCTTGTCCGGAGACCTTATCGGATATCAGCCTTTGCGTTCCGAGCCGACCGGCCGTATAACGCAACGACCATAAACAATCCCGCGGAACTCGACGCTCGGCTTCTCCAACGAAATTGCGGGGACATTAATTATATGCTCGGCACTAATGGACGCGCGCGAGGATCGAAGGTACGATTCAAAGGCCTCGATCATCGCCCCCCTTCCTGGCGTACTTTGCGAACGACGAATGGAGAACCGTGCATCGTCGTCGAGGAAGATGGGGCCGTGCAACAAGTCGGCGAACCTTCGTAGGCATCGAGTCGATATCGTTTTTATCCTTATTGGCGGACGTAGAATAAATTGTCGGCCGAGGAGGGGACTTAGCGGTTACCTCGGGTCTTCTTTTAGTTACCGTGGAAATGGCAGGTGCACGCGCGGTGCCAGACGCGCTTCTCGCTGGATCCTCCGCGTCTTTCGCTGGAGACCATTCTCTCGCTCCTCGCACCACCGCTACTTCTCTGACCACATTTTTGCCTCTCCATTCCACGATACTCCTCGAATCCCTCTCGATAAAGCCTCGTTCGCTCGTGGCACGAAATACATCCGCGGCGCGGGGCTCGAGTCGAGATTCTTCCACCTCTCGCGCTGAATTTTTTATTCCGGGCGCGAGGTATATCCTTCGGCGTTATCGGAGAGCGAAGATCTCGGGCTCGGTATCGGGATTTCGCGGAGGCCTCGAAGGCGAGGCATTCGAGGAACTCGCGGCCGGCCGCTTCTCCGCCATCGGCGGCTCCGGGGAAAAAATGTAGCGGCGAAACGGAGAAAGGCGGGGAGTTGTCTAGCCTTAAATCGCGAAATTTCTGGCCGCTCATCCGGCCGTGCCACCGCCGGCTACCAGATGCACGCCGATCGATACCTGCAGTGCCCACGGGAAAGCCGTCCGAACCGCCGACCCTTCGAGCTCATTTCCCAGAAATGAAATTCCTCCAAATCACCGGGCTGCCGCGCCACCCTCGATTTTCCCCTCGATTCTCCTCTCCGACTCCTGTCCTCGGCTCGATGCGAGTTTGTCGACGGAGGCGAAAGGAGCGAACCGCTCGGCCACGCGCCGCCTCTCCTCTCGAGGAATTCAATCGCGAGACCTTGTCTCCTTCGCTCGACGATACGCCCCTCCCTCGAGATACGATTTCACGGGTTAATTTGCCTAACGAGTGCCCTCCCTCCGGCGAGGAGGGAGGGCGGGGAAGCGCGGATCCTCCGCCTCGAGCACCGTGACGTTAATTATTCTGCATACGCGATAACGCCTCGCGATACTCCTTGGAAATAATGGCTAGACGCGCGACTACAAATTGCGTATGCAAATTCGGTTCTTTCCTCGATGCCCCCCACGACCTTGCCTCGAGCACTCTCTCCAAGAACGATCGCGAGGACCAGGCCGAGGGCGAAGGTATTTCCGCGGCTGCGGGAAAAAGCCTTTTTCTCGAGGAAGAAAGGGCTCGTCGACAGTGGTATTGATACGAGGATAAACTTCAACGGTAGGGAGATACGTCGCGATATATCAAACCACCTGTCCCGACTTTAAATTACGTCCTCGTCGATCAAAGTCCCGAGACAGGCTAGATTGCATCGCGGAGGAACGATTTAACGTGAAAAAAAAGAGGTCCGCGCGTCGCGCGCGATCCCTTCGCTCCTCTAGGTACACGCCCGTTCGCGTGGAGCGTCGCGCTAAAAGTACAGCGGGCCGTCCTTAGCGCGCACGACACGCTCTTCGACTTACCTTCGGCCGATTATCGATGCGTCGCTCGAAAGCATGCTTTTTGCGATAGGCGACCACGAATTAACGCGTAATCAGCGGCCGCCGGATGACGGGGGGGAAAGTAACAGCGCCTCTGACACGCCTGCCGGGTTTCTAGACTCTCTTTCGCATCGAACGTCCCCCAAGTTATAGGGTGCTTTTCGCGAGAACGAAAGCTTGGACTTTAGCCCGGGTTCTCTCCTCTGGAATCGATCTAGCCGATCCTTCGATCGATTATCATTCGAGAATCCACGGACGGTGCGTAGAACGGAAGGTCGAGATTCGCTTCCACGAGAGCCGATCGATCCACGGATTATAAGATCGAGGATCTCTCGCGCTCGCGGCGCTTCGCAGGGTCGATGTTCTCTTTGGAAACGGAAGCGAGGTACGAGGAGAGCGATTAAAGCGGCGAGGAAATTTCGACGAAGTTTAAAATATCGATGAGACGCGGTAACGAGGCCCTCGGATATTTAAGTCGGCGTAGAAAACGAGTATTAAAACGGAGATCGGCATTCGACGGGCCGTTTCGCTTCTGGAATAACGCGCCTGGAATTTTTTCCCGAACGAATAACCGATGTATATCGCGCCGTACTTCGGCTAGAATCGAAGGCTTCGAGGAGAGGCCACGAAAGGCCGAAAGGTCGTCGAGGCTTTCGTTTGATCTTCCCCCGCAGCCTCTTCTCTCCTCCTCCTTCTTGCCCCCTATCCCCGAGCTAAAAAAAGATACGGCGGATCCGAGAAGAAATTCTCGATAATTATATTTTCGACGATCTCTCGGTACACTCGCTGGCATCGAGATCGGGACGCGAGGGTCGGCGCCAAGAAATTCGCGCTGCGGCGTCTCGACGCATCCCCTTTAACCGTCAACCCTTTGCACGCCAACTTTTTAATCGATACGTTGTACGCCGATTCGGAGTCACCAGGCTTGCGAGCAGAAATTTTGGTTGGCATCCACCGACGTGGAGGAAACTTTTCTCCGGGGCGAAAGTTTCTTTTACAAATGAGACATCGGTGGGGAAAGTAGAGCGTACGGGCGCGAGGAAGCTGGAAGTCGTTTCGAGTGGACAAACCTCGCGGCTCGTTCTCGAGGAGCTCGATGATTATATTCCAGATCGGGGGGAAAATACGGCCGTGCGATTCGACGTTCTAATTGTCTTTGGAGAATTATTTACGTCAGGCCGGAGCTCCGATTCCGCCGCGATGCCCCCGAGATCAGAGGGTTTTTTCTTCTTTTTAAAATCATTTGGGTCACGGGTTGACAGCCGCGCACTCCTGTTGACGAGATATCGCGCACAAACGACCCTTCGATTCGAACGTTCGCCGATCCAACCGACGAGTGCGATGCGAGGGGAAATAAAAAAAAGTGCTTCTCGCATCCCGAATCGCTTTAACATCGTACTCGATGGAGTTTGAAATTTAATCGGGCCAAAGTCCTTTCCACGCTGGATTTTCGCTTTCGACAGCCACTCTCCGCGAGATTCTTGATTCGAGTACCGATACCTCGCTCGCGGACCGCGGTATTTCATTTGTTCCCGCACCATTCGATGTTCGATGCATCCTGCAAATCGCGGCTACAACGCCAGTACAACCGGAAGAGTTGCCAAACGCAAACGGTCTTCGAATACGGCGTGAAAAGCGACGAGCGGGATAGCTGTTTCGATGCGCGTACTTCTCGACGAGTCAATAGCGCCGCTCTCGTACCTCTCCCGCATTTTCGATCTCGGAAACGGCACGAGTATTATTAGACGTATGCGCGCATTATTCGCGGCAAGGCGGTGCGTTCCTGCCTCTTGAATCTTCGTCGCGGCGTCCGGCGCTACCGGACCGCCGTTGAAAGGCGAAGAGGAGAGTCGAAGCGGGCGAAAGGGGGGCACGGGGCGAAACGTCGGATCATCGCTTTTCCCCGAATCAAAGAAAACGATTTTCCGGGGCACAATGCCGCCGCGATTTTCCGCACAAACGTATCGCCTCGTAGGAAGGCACTCGTGCCGTTTCGAGAGTCGATCGGCGATGCCGCATCGAAAGGAAAAATAAAACGGGAGCGCGGCCTGACACGCATCCGCTCTACTTGCTTTAAAGCTCCGCCGGCACCCTCCTCCCCGCCCGCGCCCTCCCCCTTCCTTTTTTCTCCATAAAAATCGATCCCATCCACGCTTGCCGGGCCATAAACCGCGCCGCTCCAAGCTACGTGTGCTTACCTTTCGGCTCGGTTTCCAAGTTCATTGATCAGCAGGGGCGAGATGTAAATAAAAGTGCGAGGAAGAACGACGCAGGGTCGATCGCAGGGGCTGCACTGGGCGCACCACGTGTCGCGCTCCTCCACCCCTTGTTTTTGGTCCGCTAGGCGAAAAAGTAATTTGCCGGTATTAAGGGCCACCTCGTGGCCATTCTCTCTCGTACCCTCTCTCCTTTTTCCTCTTTTCGCCCGGATTTTCGACCGGCGCGTTAAACCTGTCGCCACGTCGCGCCCTTTAATTACCGGCCGTGGCTGTAATTTTTTCGAGAGACTCCCGAGAGTACCGCGCCTGTACGAAAAGCAATTGCACGATCCGCACCCTCGTAGTTCCGCGAGAACCGATATCGTGCGTCCGATCCGCCGATACTCTTAACCCACCGCGCTCCAAGACGCTTTATCAGACCTGTACTCGAGTTTACCGCGAAATAGAGGCCGGGGGATCGAGAGGATTTCTGAAAGGAGCCTCGCAGATAGCCAGAAATAGAAGAGTAGCCGAGAGTTTGTTCGGTTCGCGTGGAGGAAGCGTCGCGGGACAGGAGGTCGAGGTGCGCTCGACGCGGGACCCGCGAAGGATCGAGGACGAGTCGAGCGGAATGGAGGGCGATCGAGCGGATGGAATTCTGGCCGGATCTTGGGGAGTGGAGGATACTTTGAGGCCCGTCCGCGCTCTCGAGGCTGCGATGTTTGATAAATCCCAGCCCCGCCTCTAACGCGGATGCGGCTTAATCGCGCCAATTATCCCCAGCGCGCTAATGGCACCGAGGGCCATTCGCCGAGGGATCCAAAAACCGCGCAAAAATGTACTTCTATTTAGCGCGAACGTCGTCCTGTCGAGATGAAACGCGATGCGATCGCGCGGATGTCCTCGAACCATCCTCCCACTTTGATCCCACTTCGCGGTATCGTTTCTCCAGGTATCGTCGCGCTTCCGTCTTCCTCCGAGTCGAGTTTCCTCGGAGCGTCCTTTCGATTCGATTCGCGCGTACACGCGATTAATGCCAGGCCGTCGATCGAGAATGCCTTGCAGCGGGAATAAGTGGGTTGAAGCCGAGGAAAACTCGCGTATCTTTTTCGCCGCTCTCCCTCCCCTGCCCCCTTTCCTCTCCTTTCTCCCGCTTTTTTCGAGACAAAAGGATCCATCGGTTCTCATTAACTTTACGTCCGACGATAACGTCTATTTCTGTCCCCGCGACCGATACCCCATTTTGCATCGATGAACACGGCCGCCGGTATTCGGAACGCGACGATCGCCCCACGCTTTTTTGGATCCTCGCCGATAAACCGTCTCGTGCCTCCTCGTACCTCGCGATTTGCTCGGCTTTTTAACGGATTATAATCGCTCACGAGTCCGCGATACGACTCCCCGTTGAAATAACGCCAGTTTGCTTCCTCGAGCATCGCGATTTACTCGAAATTCGACGGTTTACGGTGAGCAGTGAATTCGCGAGGCAATGCTCGACCGAGAGAATACGAGTTCTCTCGATAAACCGGCAGCGTACGATCTCGCGTTTCCTCGGACACCGCGATTAATTAGAAACTCGATCCGATTAACGTTACCGATACTCGACGAAGCCTTTAAGAGGTACATTCCCAACTCCGCCGTATAAGAACGGACCGAAACAAGACCGATCTCGTCGACTGCTTCCTATTCGAGGTACCGTAAAGACGCGATGCGTAGAAAGGGTTCGTCCGTGTGCGGAAAAAACGATCCGGCACGGCGATCGGAATTTTTACCGAGCGACCACGAGGTCACGTTGCGCGACTCGCTCTCCCTCCAACCCCCTCGCGACACCGCCTATCCGAACGGCCCTAATCAGCCCGTTTCACGGTTAATCAACCGAGGGACCGGAGGGCGAGGAATGCCGCGCGAAAGAAAAAAATCCTGGTGGTTCGACGGAAGGTGGAAGGAGCGTGGGAAGAGGACGATTCGATCTTGGAGGAAAGCTATCAAGAATCGAGGGCAAGACCAGCGACGAGGGCTGCAAAAGGTCGAGGCAGGGACGGGACCGAGGGTGGCTGTTTTTCAAAGGGCAGCGAGATACGGAAGCCGAAGGGTGGCTCTCGTCGGAGGTTCGTTAACATCCTTCGCTCCGATCGGAAGGGTCGGCCAGGAGCACGAAGATCTTCGAGGGCGAAGAATGTGAAAAACGAGGAAGGAGAGAGAGAGAGCTGAGAAGATCGCGATCTCCCACGCTATCCGGATCTTCGAGGAGGGGTGGAGGAGAGATGGGAGGAGGTCGAGGGAAGGATTCGAGGAGGGAATGGAGGAGGATAAGGTCTCGGCGACGGCGGCTGGAGCTGGCAAGGGGCGTCGAAAAGCGGGAGTCGCGCGAACGGAGGAAAAAGGTGGAGAGTCGGGTGGTGGTCGGGGGCGCAGTCGAGGTCGGTATACCGCACCTGATCAATTAAGCTGGTAATCACGGCGGAATCACTGCGCGCAAAGCCGGCACACACTGTCCTCCCGACGACGACTACCTCGCGAACTCGCTCGACAGCCGCGACGTCGCTTCCCCGAGAGGCGGCATCCTCCCTCTACCTCTGCCACCGCCTCCGCCTCCGCCTCTGCCTCTGCCTCCGGCCCCCTCTCTCTCCCTCTCTCACTCTCTCTCACTCTCTCTCTCTCTCTCTCTCTCTCTCTCTCCCTCTCTCTGGCTCCCCCTCTAGCTGCCCCGTCGGTGGAAGGCGATAAACAGGTGGAGCTCTGGCCCTCGAGGGTGCCCTCGGCCGGGAGGGTGCTCTCTCGTGGCACCGTCGCGACGAGCTTGCGAGCTCTCCTCGCACGACTGACCGAAGCCTGGAGCGTACGCTTGCGAGCCACCCCGATAGAGGACCTCTCCGCCACCGTGGCGCCACGAGCCTGCCAAACCGCCACCCACCCTTTATCTTGTTTTTTTGCCTCTTCCTTCCGGCCGATCGAGGATCCCTTCGATACAAATCGGGACACGGTACTATCGATTTCGCGTCATTCTCCCCGCATTTTCGACGGCCCTCGTGGAACGTTTTGTCCCCACCGTCCTTGCTTTTCCTCCCTCCTCGAGGCCAGTCGGAAGTTTCCACTGGAAATGCGGTTAATGAAAATGGTAAAAATGGAATAGAGGCGCGAAGGAAGTAAAGTCGGTCGGAAGTACTTCTGGGGCTTAGGTAAAGCACGAACTTTTGAGCCCTCGCACCGAAGGGGTAACGAGGATGTCGATCGAGGGGATCGAGAGAGAGAGAGAGAGAGAGAGAGAGAGAGAGAGAGAGAGAGAGAGAGAGAGAGAGAAGGGGAGAGCGAGAGAGGGAGAGGGAGAGAGAGGGAGCGAGGGTTGCCTCCGTGCGCGCCGGCCGTCTTCTCGTTCATTATTCGATTTACACGGAAGGGGAGGCTAGGTAATCGAAGAGTGCGAGACCGATTTCTCCCCTCGCCTCGCCGCCCTTTCCATCCTCCGCCTCCTTCGAGGCGTTCCTTTCTCTCGCCCCTTTCTTCCAGGAGCAACCACCTGTAACCCCCCTGGAGACGGGAGTTCGTTTCGAGCTGCATACCCTCCTCGGCCCTCCCTTGGCCCTCCCCTGGCCCCCGCTGCCGGGTGCAACCCCCCGGCAGCCTTTTCGCCCTTCCAGGGGGATCCAGTCGATCGCCAATCGCGCCAGACGATCCGTCAAGGGAGAACGAGATAGGCGCTCGTATTTTCCTCCTTTCCTTCCTCGCCGTCGCTACGTGCTCCGCCAACTTTCGCGAGCGGATCCCGATCCATCTCCCTCAAAAAGCGAGCATCTCTCTCCGCGTCCTTGGAAGCGTCCGTGGTTATCGTGCAAGGACGTCGCGCGTCCTTCTCTTGCGGAACTTGAGCCAAATCGCTCGCCCGCTATTTTTCAAAGCCACGCCATCTCTGTAAAGCGATGGTTTTGGGTATTTCAATCCGTGCACGTACTCGTTCTTTCTTATCTCTCCTCCAGACGCCTCTAATTTTTCTCCAATGGTTGGAAATCATTGCGAAAGGCGTTGCACGGTGGCCGCGATCGTTTCCCCTGACGAGGAATTCTCGCGTGTAGGTGGTACGGAAGGGAGTTGGAGTCAAATCGAAGATCGATTCTTCTCATTGAAAGTCGCTTCTCGCGAATCGAGCAAAATATTTCAGCTTTCGAATAGGGATATAGATGGAATATTTCTTCCGCTTCCTCCAAGAATACGTGACCTTTTCAAAAAGCCGCCTCCGGCGGTCTCTTCCCTATTGCCCTCCACGAATTTCTGTACGTGTCTTTCGGACGTTTCGTGGAAGCCTCGAGAATAACGAGAGAAAGATAAATTTTACTTCGACACGAATCGGAAGTAGCGTCTGTGGAATAATAATTCCGATACATCATTTTTCACTATGGACCGGTAAAATATGTACGCGCTTTATCCTCGCTGTTGGATGTAGCGTAGAAACGAATTCAACTTTTCGATCGTGAATTTGTCGGACGATTTATCACGCGGCTCGCTTCTTCCGTACTTTGGATCCATTTCGTTTCGGATCGATCGTAAATCGGCGATCGAAAATAAATTCCCCGTCGCCTTCCTTTCCTCGCGATTAAATCGAGAACAAGTATTTCCGTAGTCCCACTCTCAATGAGATTTTACCTCAACGACGAGAGGAGTGCGATGGAATGAAGCAATTGTATTTTAAGCACGAGTGGAGAAACTGTCTTGTACGGTATTACGTTTATTTGCCGGTACAGAACATTATTTTTTAATGGTAAGAGGGAATACCAAAGAGGGTTTGAGCCGCTGATAACGCAGATTCGTACCGAAGGATGAGAAATATCGATTTGCCGTGCGCCCCAACCAACCCCCCGAATCCTCTGTTGCAAATGACGGTTTCTGCGTACAGTAAAGAAGCGAGTGAAATGTTTCTTTGGCATCGATATATCTACGCGCGATAAAGTTTCATCCAGAAAATTGTTCAACGTCGTTGTCGAATCTGTAGCTATCGCTGCAGGTTACTCTATTTTCCACGATCGTTACCTTGGGCCTTTGGGTGAAATAAAGATATTTGAATATCCAGGTACTTCTGTAAAATCACAGCACAGAATCCTTCCTGACGGAAGAGAGTAACTGGGCGCGAAGAAATTTTTTAACCATCCTCTCAATGATCCACCAATCACAATCCCTCCTTTGCAGTCTTCGTCGCATCTTTTCAAATATTTTTTTAACCCCTCCTTTCGATTCTTATCCCACCAATATTTCGATTTGCACAGAGAAGTAGGTTCAAAAGTAATTATCGGATCCTTGCGATGAATCAAACTTACTTCCAAGGATGATACGATAATTCAAGAGCAACGTGGCTGGATCTAAATCGAACCTTCGCGAGGAAACGATTCCCCATTCTCTATCTCCCCGCTGCTTCGGAGAGATCGATAATCGAGATCGATCGTTCGTCGGGGATACCGATGCCCGGATATTTCTCTAAATGCGGAAGAGCTTTCGCAAAAGGGTATCGAGCACGTTTCGCGAAAGCCAGGCCATTGATTCTGATTACCAAATCGGTCGCTCCCCGGGCTGCTCTTCGACTCCGGAGAGCGTCTACGTGCCCGGACGAAAAATCAGCTCCCACGAACCTGGGGACCGAATAACTTATAAAACAGAGCCGAGCTTCCCGGTTCCGTTCGGCCAAATGCTCCGACCTCCCGCGGAGTTTCCTCCTCCGACCTCGCGATCAACATTCTCAGTAGCGCGCTGTGTCATCGCGGCAAAACTTTGGGAATCATATCGCACGTCGCTTCGGAATTCGATCGATGGCTCGCCTTAGATTTTCCCCTCTGCGGTCTCGGTTACGAGGAGACGAAAAGGAGCGTTGTTTGGACGGTCGTTGAACCGTAGCTTGGAATAGGTCTCGAGTGTGGAATCGTCGATACGGTGAATTGGTAAGGCCAATGCTCGGCCAGTAATAAATGCCGCGAATAGAATTGGATTACCGATCGAAACGAGGTTCTCTGGAATGAACCTTGCGATGCTCTTCGGCATGGGAGCTCTTGGGAGAATAAGCGTTGCTACGGATTTGCTGCAACGAGTTTTCTTAGTCGTCGGTTTACCTTTGTCGTAAAAAGAGCACGGTTTTATGTTTCTGCCGAATGCAAATTACGAAAGACCAGGGCCCCGACTTTGAACATTCGCCGATTCCTCGTTTCAGATTTTCCGACTGGCAAAGGCGAATCACTCGCGAGGTGAAAATGCGTCTTTGCGAATGCCATCGAATTTGTGTAATTCGGCGGAAAGCTGCTCCCAGATCGATCGAGTTTACGACGGAAGACGAAGTTTGAATACGATCTGGGATTACTCGAGCAAAGCTGCCGGTGTCGTTATTTCTAAAGAAAATCAGGAAGAACGGGAGAACTTGCGTCGTGGAAGAAGCATCCGCGGCCCGAGATTTCACCCTCGATTATCTTACATCGGCCCCATCTTTTTAATTTCGACCCGTGGTCGATCCCCCCTGCGAGTCGTTCGCTTATTAATTCGCGGCGAGTAAAGTTTTTTACAAACGCATAAAGTTTCGTTAAAATTAAAGTCGGCGGGAAGGAAATGGGTCTGCCCACGGTAAGTCGCATAGCTCTGCGGGCCATTCGAGATGTCGTAAAATAAAATTACAGCGGTAATATCGCGTTATGCCCCGGCTATGGGCAGGAGGATTCCACGGAATGAATTTTTATATCGGCGATTATATTCGACGCTTAAAAGGATCGATACGATTCGCGGCATTGCGCGATATAAATCCGAGTTTAACGGTCGAAACTCCGGCGCGGAGGTTCGCGGTTTAATCATCGGCAATCGTGGAGTTTAAAGGATATCACGGCCATCCTCTTTCGCGAGAAAGTTCTACGCCAATTACGTCTCCGTGCCAGTCTCATCCGCAGAGAGCGAAGCTGACGATGCGCGCGTGGGTAACTGCGTTTGTGCCAGAACCATTATTTTCCCTTCGATACCGCGCTTTTGTATCGCGCCTGTCCAACGCCAAAACCACCATTTCCGAACGATCGTCCTTTCCGCCGACCAACAATCCGTCGTTAAAAGGACAATCGCGCATTTTGCAAGATTCAATCTGTCGGCGAACCGAATTTCGACGAATCGCGATGGTCGATCGTATCGCTAGAAATAAATGCTCCCGAGCACTCTCCTCGACAGAGTCAACGTTCCGGGACTCTGGAGTTTCATCGAGGTAAAATGCACGTCGAGGTAAGCTCCGAGCGGAAGATGGGAATCTCGAGTCGGTGACGCGTTCTAAGGCAGAACTGTTGGCAGGTCGTTTGAAATTTTCCGCTTAGAGAAGATAAACGAGGCCGTGCCTCGCGGAGGACGATCATCCGCGAATGTTAATTCGAGGAATGGTGGTTTTCGGCTAGAAGCGTATCCACGTCCTTCCAGGATCCCGGTTGGCACGAGCGAACGAGTCCGTGTCCAGCGTCCGCGATCATTGGCCGACGTTAATTCACCCAGCGTGATAATAGCCGACCGATAAGGCGCCACTGATAAAGGTTAAATGTCAGGGAGATATCGAGGGTGGCCGACGCCCGATCGCGTCCCTCCACGCGTATCGTATCTTTTCCACGGCTCTACGACCTCCCACGGATACACCCCTGTTTCCCTTCGACCATCGATCCTCCCGCCGCTGTCGCGAGAAAAGAACCCGTGCATTCTTCCCTCTGAAAACCTATCTAAGGACGAGTCCTCGGAGCGTCTCGATAACCGGCCATAGCTCGGAATAAAGACCCTTTATTCCTCCACGGCATTTGTCAATCGTATCAAACACCTGGATTTCACGTTTTTAACGCGGACACCAGAGTAGACTAGAGTAGAGAGGATTATATCGTATATTCGTACGTGGTGCGTCGGTTGACCGTACATCGATTAGGCGACGATCGCCGTGGCAAAATACCACTCTTCGGCCCTCGCGTCGAACGTGTATTTTACTATTGCATTAGCCTTTCACGAGCGTAATTATATTCCCATCCTGGTTTATACCGCATCGAGCTCGCGCGGTGGAGGTCCGTTTTCCTGGATTTATCGGTGAAACAGGGAAACGATCCACCTGCCACGCGGATAGTCGGCACGGGCAACTCGTATCTTTTCCACGATTCCTCGGGCCCCCCACCAATCAACCCCGCGGCCGTTCAGCCCATCCACCCGCCGCTACCCTCCGCGCTACCCCCGACTCTCTCGCGCTGTCGGCGGAAAACCTCCGCGGAGAGGTTCAGTAGCCAGCGCGCCGCGACAGGAGCGATAAGCGGCTCCTCCGCTCGTCCTCTCGACCTCATCGACCCGTGGATCGATCGGAGAATTTCTTCCGCGCCGAATGCCAAACGCGTTGCCAACGATACACCCGCGAATGATACCTTTTTAGCCCATAAAAGAAAAACGATCGCTCGACGGATGCTCGCGAATGAACGAAACACCAGTTGCTTCTTAATCTGCGGGAAGGACACTGCTCGATAGAACTAAAATTGGAAGGATAATCTTGCGGGGTTTGACGGATGATCTCCGTCTTCTTTTATTAAGCTATCGGTAGTGATGAGAATTCCACGTAAATATTTGGGATCTTGATCGGTTTCGATCGTTAATCGTATTGCCAGTTGCGCGACGATCGTGATCCGTTCTCCTCGGGCGGCTTGCAGTTTGGCTGACCCTGCATCGAGCTTCTCTACTGCGCGACGAGGTGAGCCACTGCTTGATTATCATTTGCCAGAGGTAACGTAAAATACCGAGCATCGAGTTTGCGTGTGTACACGCGGAATGATTATCCGTGTGATCGACAGATATACTCTTAAGATACGCAAGAGAGCACGCAGAAAAATGAGAATTAATTTTTATACGCTCCTCTTGTTTATCCGCGCGTTCCACTTTGCGACGTAAGAAAGATGAAACGTTTTCGGAGCTTCTAAGTAGTTCGAGCGAAGCTTGGTGCCCCCTTGTTTTTGTCCGGACCCTCAGCCTCTTAAGGAGGGAGAGATGATACGACGGCAAGCGCGTGTCTTTGAGCATGGAAGAGTACGAATCTGTTCGTCGCTTCGACGGTTCATCCGATCGTGTCATTGTCACACGAGACGTTGATACAACGTAGCCGCGGTATCGAGCGAAATGTCGGCCAACTCGAGGGTACGATATCCCGACGAGGAGCCCGCTCCCGGAAATTTTTTGCCGTAATCGATACGTCTTACGCGCTTATCGAGTGTCCCCTGTAAACGATCCTGGCCGCGAGTTCTGCCAAATCCCCTCGATCCCTCCGGAATTTTCTCCGCTCGCTCTCGAGATCGTTTTCCGTGCTTTCCTCGGGGCTCGCTCCGTGTTTGCGGGAAACAATTGCAAGTGCTTCAAAGCGACTTCCACTCGTGACACGGTGTTTCGTAGCGACAACAAGGCACGCGCTCATTTTGCTTTTCCAACGCCGAACGTCGATCTTCGTCCAACGTCGAAAATACGTCGAAAATAAATGAAATCGTCAAAATGTATATTCGACGAACGAGCAAATCCCGCAAATGTAATATCTCGTTTGCAATTTAAAGTAGGACAGAGATCGGATTGACGTTGCTACCTGCAATTTTACCCCTGCCCCTCCTGTTCTCCCATTTCTGCACTTTCTCGTTTCGTTGTCAGCTTTTCTCATAACCAGAGAAGAAATATGACGCTTTGCAACGAGTTTATCGTAATTGTGATCAGGGCTTTGCTTCGGTCGTAACCTCCCCCCTTTTCCGAACCTTACGGATGACAAAACGTTTGCCATCGAACAAAGAAATAACGCGTTTGTAACGTCTATACCATTGACGTTTGCTCGGCAGCCGTGGAAATCATCGAAGCCTTTAAGAGAATCGAATACCAAAGCGTAGTATTCGCGATCACTTTTATCGCGAGTCCCCCTCGATATCGCTTTCATTTTCTCCGTGCAATTTATCCCGAGCAATTTCTCCGAGGCATCGGTACGGTTTGGCCACAGCGAGGAACTTATCCCGGTATTTCGCTCGCGAATAAAACGCTCCGCGGAGTGGGACCATTAAAAGAAATAATACCGGTCGAGCTTCCAGTCCGTGGATCAACGCGACATCCAGGGTTTATGTAATACCCCTGAAATACGGAGAACGTCGCAAAGTACGATTTGAAGTATAAAATATTAACGGCCGGCGCAATTTTCTCGAGCGTTGGTAACGCGCACTCCACCTTTGTCCGTCCTCAAATCGAATCAATTATTTTCGGCGCGCGCTTCTTCCGGCCTTTTCTATTTTCGTAAAATCTATACCGCCATACTCGTGCCTTTTTAAAATGTTAAAGGAAGCCGGGTTGCTCCAAAGCTATTTACGAAGCGAAATGCCCGACCCCTCTGCTATACTTGGAAATCGCATCGGAATAGTGCGCAGCTTTACCCTTTCGGAGGGCACACAAAAATTGTCGAGGCTTCTCGGAGAAAGAAGGAGCCGCCGTTTCGCGATAAACTCGCATCAATCTCGTTTTATCGAGGGCCGATCCACGTCGGATCTTTCAATTCGGCTCAAGACCGCGACATTTGAGGGGAGCGTAATTTCATCAGGCTCAGCCCCGCAGGCGTGCGTCGCTCGGAGGGTGAGAGGCGCGTGAGTAAAGTCGAGATGCTTCTTTTCCAGCATCGTGACAAAACAAACAACGCGAAAGCAATTAAGAGTTGCTCGTCGTGTCCAAGGGGTGGAAATTAATCGAGGTGCAGGGGCTCGATATTAATTGTAACGCCGCTTAACGAGGTTACGACGGTTACGGAGCTCGAGACGACGAGAGGGCTGCCTCCTACTTGTTTATAAATAGCGTAAAACACGGCCCAACTTCGGGGATAATTATTTTTACGGTTATTTCTTGCCCCCACCACGTGACGCGGCATTCCTTGCTTCATTTATCGAGAAAGAAAAAAGCCCGAGCCCTCGCAATCCCGTGAAAGTGACCGACCACGTTCGCTCTCGAGTTATTAACCATTAGGAGGTATTTCGAGCGGCTCGACTGGCAGCGTCACGATCCATTATGATGTCCTTTCGTGTCTGGCCGGCCGGCGCAGACGAAGGACCGAAAGGCTTTCTTTTGGCCGGGAGAAATTCCCTCCCCGCCGAGGAGAATCGCTCGGGTATTAAGTGCATTGGATCGAAACAGCCGTCCTTTCAAAAGGGCTTTCTCGGGGGGTGAGGCCAATTTACTCGACGCACTCGCCTTTCGCGGCCCATTCTCTAGTCTCTTCTGTGTATCACGGTAATTACCGTGCCAGAACTTTTGGCCGCGGCACTTGGACGTCTGCTTTTTGTCAAAGGCTTACCAAAACTTATCGGGGGATTTGTCGAAACTTCTCCCGAGCGTTTCCACGGATTTTCGAGCGTGCAAATTTTATGGACGCTCTTCAGAGTCGTTACAAGGGTAAAGGTGTCGATGGGTCTCGATCGAGATATCGAAGGGGGCCGCGGGGGCGGAAGAGGCCGAAGACGGAGAGGAGGAGACCTAGAGGCGATGGCGCGTGTTCGAGGAAGCTGACTGGAACATCGGCGCAAATCCAATTAGCTCGCTGGAGGAAAGTCGACGCGCTATATATCACGAAAGATTTGTAAGCGGAAAGCAAAGAGATTTGCGAGGTTGATTTATCGCGCGAATGCTGCCAGCCGCACGGTCGTCACGTTTCCCGTTGATGGAGAAGGAATAAGGGTCCCAGCCGTTCTCCATTAACCATAGGCGACGACTCTAATTACGAATATTCGTCTACTCAGGATCCTCCCGCTAGAGCGACTCCGCTCGTGTCTCGAGACCGACCTTCAAAATCGCGGATCCATCTTTCTCCGACGTTTTTATAGTCCATTGTTTTCCACAGCGAGATATACGCATCGCGCCGTATATAACGCGTCGCGATAAGATAGCGCGGTGAGCGATAGTGGGAAAATCGATAGCCGGTTCGAGTAATTACGCAGACCAATAGATTTGCTGGAACGGTAATGGATGTTCAAGAAATTTAATTTATTCCGCACGTCGATCAGCCGCCCTTTTGACCAAATAACAAAGAGGTACTCGAGGTACTCTTCCATCCACAATTTAGCTTTATAACGGCAAGGAGTTACAACGCGTCTCCGCTTCGATCGGTTCGTTTCGTTGACATTATACCAGAGACTTATCGTACTCTCTTCTCCCTCCGGAGAATAGACTTCCAAGGATGTCCGTTGCAGCCTTCGAAGATAGTTTCCTCCCTTTTCCTCGGGCGAAATAAATTTCGCCGATTCGCCTAATTAAAAGAGCCGGCAAGGAGCGAGAAAGCTAGAGGCCGCACGAAAGAGCTCCTTAGAGGTAATGCGCGAGGCAATTAACCGAAGCTTATTAATTCCCTCCGTTGGGCACGACCAGGAGAACTTTGCGAGCTCTCATTTTTGCTCCCGACCGACGCGCAGTACCTCGGCGTTTGCCCCGAGCAAACCGGAGGGCTAAGATTCGTGAGAGGAAACGCGAGAGGTGCGTGGAAAAATGATTTTTTCCTCCCGGAAAGGCTCTGCTCGGCGATGGAGCGGATAGAGGAAATTGCGAAGGATCCCTGTGAAATCACGAAGAGGGAGAGAACCGTGTTGACGAACCACGGCCCGTAAAAATCACGAGAACGACCGACTCAAAGTTTACCGCTCTCTATCCGCCTTTTGTCTCCTCCAGCGATCCTCCCCGCTTCTCCAGCCTCCGCACTAGTTCGACCATCAAACTTTCCGGAGGCGCGCTCGTTTCGCAATCGGCGAGAGTTTAATCGGTAGCTCCCCGTAAAAAGGCTCGTTTCAGGCCTCGATCTACATTCTCCGGTCTCTCGAGAGCTGCTCCTAAACTCCAATCCTTTCCCCTCCCTCGCATCGCGCGATTACGGAAGTTCGACCATCCTCGCGGACTGGAAAGACAAATAAACCGAGGGTGGGGCGAAGACGGACTCCGAGAACTCGAGTAACGAACGATCGTTTGGCCCGCGGCCCATGCCGGAAGTCCCTTTGCTTCGAACTTGTTAGGCCCAATTAACATTTCGAGCGATTCCACTTTGAAGCACCTGTGCACGAGGCAGAAGTGGTGCGATTTTTATACGATTCGTTGTGCAATGCGAAAAGGGTTTGAAGGGCGAGCGGCCGAGCGAGGATCGTTCGTGGTAAAATATCGATGATACAAATCGCGACCCCCTATCTTTCGGGCCGACCTCAACTTTATTCGACACGGGAGACCTTGAAAGAGCCACGAGCGATTTGTCGAGATAAGGATGATGCACGAGCACCTCTAGGAGCCCCAGGCTGGACCGCACGCGCTTTTTGTTGCGGTACAAACGCTAATAAATGTTGCTCGGAGCGCCGCTTAATCCATGGCGGAATTTACGATCGAGATCGTTCCTCTAATCCGGTCATGAGGTTTTACTCCGACACGAATTTCGCGGACGTCTGGAAACTTTACACCGCGCGGCACAAAAATGGTCCTTCTGATAAATACCGAATCGTGGAAAATTTATTTAAATCGATAACCCAAATATATTCCGGGCCAAAGTCGTTTTTATCTCTTTTGCAAATCGTCGCCCTCCGCGGACTCTTTTTCGAGAAAGTTTAAAGAACTCCCTAGGGAGATTCGAAGGCCAAACGGTCGTGTGTTTTGCGAGATAAGAAAATATTGTACGGAGAGTCTCGTGCGTGATAATACGGGCCACGACGCGATACCGGCGAACCTCGTGGCCCTTTACTCGCCAGCTCTCCCCCAGTGCTGAAACCGAATATAACCGATTCGCCGATCGGCGAAGGGCGAAGCCAAATGAGTTGGCGCTGAAACAGAAACTCGCTCGTGCTTTCGAGAACTTCGTCGAGGCAAAATGTAAGACACCACTTTCCTGAATTTTAATATTTCCCGCGAGCTTTGAAGCCGCTTTAATGGGATTTAAGGAATTTCTCCCGACGAAGGGGATGCTCTTAAATGAATATTTAACCGTGGACGTTGAAAAAAGTCCGTGCGTACGGCCGCAAAGGGCGACTTAAAAATTCGTAATTTCTCTTGTCGTTTAATATGCATAATCGCGTAATCGAAGAGGGAGGTGTAAAAGAGAGATGCGAGAGCAGAGCCGCGGAGTCTTCGTCGCGCTTTCCTCCTTTCTCGAAAAACGTACGACTCGTTGCGCACGTGTTTGCCACGTCGGAAGGATTTTCCTCGGGGCCACCTGTAATTCCAGATATTTGCATATCTCGGGGCGAAGGCAGCGCATGCAAATATTACTAATGACGCGCCGGTGCATCTCGTACGATTTCTCTATCGCAATTACACGTCCGACAAGGAATTACTCCGGAAGAAAAGAAAGGAGTAGGTACCTCGCACGTGCCAGACGCATCAGCGGCTTAGCCAAGGAGAATCGCGTTCTTACGCGATATATCGCCGCGGATATGGAAACGGATTTGCAGAATTTCATTCGCGGCCGTCAGATAGAAACTTAAGGGGGGCTGTCAGAGGCAGAAGTTCGGAGTTTTATGGCGAATCGTATCTTTCATCGTAGGCACGTAGGCCGGCACGTGGGCACGTATTGGATTTCGACGATGGTTCGAATAAGAACGAACGTGTTTTCAAAGATTCCTACAGCCCAGCCTCCCTTCTCCGCAAGGGCGCACCGAGCCGGACGCGATCGTTCCACGAAATAAGGATACTGTTCTAAAATCCGTGCTATGGATAAGTCGCGGGCAAGTCAAGAACCGTTTTGGGAATCGGAGGGAGATTCTGCGTGGATTATCTTCGATTCAAATTTCCGCCTCGGGGAATATTCGCGTGCACGACAAGAACGATTTTCTCGAATGGTTCCCCGGCAATAACGCGTTCCGCACGAGTAAAATGCGTAATAGAGAGAGCATGGGAATTTTTAGCCCCGCTCTTTGTTACGTTATGACATCCGTGGGGAGCGTGTACGGGTGCAAAAGACAATGGCGAGAATGGAGGTGGCCGAGGCGCGTTATCACCGGTCGAATCGTTATCGCGGAATAAGCGAAGACGTAATCCGGGATGTGTGGAACGCGGAAATGTAATTACGGGCCAGGTTGACCGGGAAGAACTCTCGGGAGATTTCTCACGCCGCGTTTTTCGTTTTCCTCCGCGGTGAAACTGCTCGTGGGGAAAAAGGCCGAGATTTTTCGCCGTTTGGGAAATAAAAAAGAAAACACCGAACGTACGCTGGCCGCGTTTACAATCCTAGACTTATATGGCGACACGTCGTAACTTTCTTTATAAAGGTAGCATAAAGCGTATTTCCGAGCGTGAGAAAATGAGTTTTTCCAATAAAGTAAGTTTGCCTCGCGAAAGAGTTGCCGCGAGGTAAGGAGGGATTTTTTTCCGAGGGATTTCGCGGAGCCAAAACGACGACCCATGAAACCGGTGTGGCATCGAGTGCCCTTGCCCAAAATTCAAAGGGTGCCCCTGCCCCTAAGTCTCTTCTCCCAATTCTCCGTTAGTCACTGGATTCCACCCTGCGAATATCTCCCGGACTCTTCGCCCAGAAGAATCTCCTTTTGTACACGATAGAAGGTCGCGGCCAACGACGTGATTCGTGGGATTATTCCCATGGCGTAGCTCCGCAAAAGAAATAGCCGTGGGGCATCGTTGTTTCGGACCATTTGAGCTTGCGCGTAGCAACTATCCGCCGGCTTTTAGCAAGAGTATTTGCTTTGGCGGTCTGCGATCCTTTTATTTCGTTCGATCGGTTTCAAGGGGTGAGATGTCGCGCTGGCATCGAAGCGAGAACGAAGAGTCGGGGAAGATTGCGTTTCAGCTTTGGTAGACGTTAACCTCCAATGGGCCTACCGTCCCTTCGAGTAATCCATGCACTCAACTATCGATCTAATCTCCCATCTTTGCGGAGATATCGCGAGGAACTTTGTGCGTGAACTGCTCGATCCTTGGAATTAATTTCGCGGGATCCGTCGTAATCTGGCGGATTCCGAGGAAGGCCGAGTAATCCTCGATTCCCTCCGGTAGTTTCGAAACCGCTTATCGTTCTCGTCGATCGTTCGTTCTTCGCCAAAAGCGCGCATCGACGGAATTCGCGGCCCACGAACATTTCTTACGAAGCGCTTAGACGCGGAGGACCGTTCGTCGATAGACAGCATCGTTGAAAAGCCTCCGGAATATCCAAGGTCTCCACGTATCCCGGAAGTTTTCGTAGAGCGAGGCTTCGTTTCCCAATAATTCGCGCTCCAGCCGATCGTTATCCGCCCTTCGGTTCGTCGACTCCTGGAAGAGTTCTCGCGGGATGGGCCGATTCGAACTTTTCCCTCTCCGCTCTCGCGGTCTTACTCTCCATCGACCGATTCTCAGCGGTGGTTTCTCTCCCGAAACCTTCGCCGCGCAGCGCCATTTCTCCAAACTTTCCTCCCCGCCCCTGGCCTTCCGCTTATCCTTCCAGACTTTGTCCGCTCCTCGAAACCTCGAGTGTAAGCGGAAAGTCGTTACGCGGACGTGCCGATAAGCCGGCCCGACGTAATTATTCCGTATAAATTTGAGAAACTCCGGGCTACACTCCCTGAATTTATATCGAACCCCTTTAATCAGCTTCCCTCGATATCGCGTTATTCAAACCTCCCTTCGCGGGGGGTCGAGGTTTAAAACACTCGAGGCCGTTGCCAAGGGTTTTCCGAACTTTTAAATTAGAATGCGCGGCTCGTTGGCGGATCGCGTGGAAATCCACGGGGAGAATGATAAAGTGGAAGTTCTCGTATTAGGCACTCGGAAGGTGATAGGCGAGTGCCGGATAATATCCCCGGTCTTGGCTCGACGCGGCGCGCACTCGACAAATGGAATGCGGACGTCGTTGATTAACCAAGGGCCGGGTAACGCCTCGTTCAAGATGAGAAACGTAGGATGCACCGGGACGAACGTGCATCCGACGTTATTGCGTCGAGATCCACGGGGGATGAATTCGCGATTGCCGGCGCGCGTTTTGGCGGAAACGTCGATGCCGACGGTTTACATGACAATCGGTTTTACATAAGAATAACCTTTGGCAGACCTTAACGCTCGGTTTCTCCATTGGGCCGTGCCGCCGATTTACATAGGCATTAAGAGTCATTGTGCGCCGGTAATGGTCCGCGCTTTCCTTCTTTGCACAGCGCGCTCGTGATATTACCGCGCAAATACAGAATCCACCGAGTTTCGCTCGAAGATCGGCTATCTCTGGATATCGATCGATTCCCACGTTTTTCCTCCCCCGACGCGCCCGAGGAATCGCGATCCGCCAGCCTGGCGTTTCTCATCGTTAAAGCAGAGCCGCGCCTTTGTCGCCCTTCGAATCTGTCCATCTCCCGTTATTCTTATCCCCGGGATTTATTCGAGTCGCGCCGTACTTTTGACTCTCTCGGTCCCATTACGATCCACTTATCGGCCGATCGCCATCCTCGTAAATCCTCCGGCACGGCACTAAACCACTGCCGTCGTTCCAGAATTATTACAGTCGCCACGGCCCCTCGCGCTTTCCCACTCGCTCCAGAGCTCGCTCTTCGGCTCTGAATTTCAGACTACCGCCCGGACGTTTCGGTTGGCCCTTTAAGGGACAAACGCTCGAGCATCCTCGCCTCTTATCCTCGGCCATTCTAAGCGCCTCCGACGGTTTCGCGAGCCATTGCGTCTGATCGAGCTTCGTCCCCTTCCCTCCCTCCCCGTAGACTTCCTCCCTGCACTTGCACGATTAACGAGGATTTCTTATACGCGTGGACTCTCGCTCGGGTGGCTTGGAATCCAGCTTAAATCGGATCTTAAACTGGAAATCGAATGGTACGATTGCGTCGACGAATGCAAGAGTCGCTTTGTCGCCGATTTCACGCCCCGTGGATTTTCAGCTTCTGCTCATTTTCCTCCGCACGTCCAATTTAATTCGACGATCGTTTCGCTTTCGTAAGGACGTCCTGGCAGCTCGGCATTGATGTTTAACGGGAGGAAATATTTTTTATTAAAGCGTGGAAGGCCGTGTCTCGAATGTTGTTTAACCGAGGGTTCTTCCTCTAAGGTGGATGTTCTATGCGCGATTACCGATCTTCTTTTTATCGGTCCACGGGTGGGCCGATAAGAGTACCCGACGATCTTATAAAATTTTACAGCTCCGCGCGTAAAAATGATTTTACCGGCGCGATTTTAACGACGCTCTTCTCGTAACGCCTGGAGCATTAATGACCGATCGATACGTAAACTTGGCGCAAATATTATAAACGAGTGCCCGTGGGGATTTAGGCGTGAGTATCGGGCAAAAAGTAAGCGACCCGCGCTAATGGTAGTGGTGGACGTGCGGAGACAGGCGTAATTAAGTTTTTCCCGAGTTCGCGTTCCTTGGAAATAATTGATCATCCTCCTTTATAATCCTCGGAAGCTTCATTATCGGCGAAGAACCTCTCGTTTACGCATAAATCATCCTCGCACTTTGATTTATAATTAGAGTCGAGTTTTTTCGGCGAATTTATAACTCTCGCCAATTTTTAATATCCTCCGCTTTTCTTTTTTATCGCCTCGGGCCACCCCTCGAACAATACGGTTTTTTGTTACCCAGCTTTGCAGCTATAAAGCGTAAGACTTTCGGTCTTGCTTAATCTCATCGCCGAGATCCAAATCGCGTATATCAGAAAAGAAGCCAATTTATGCGCCTCGCCTTGTCGCTGCTTCGAGGTACCACCGTAATCCTACGAATGACATTTCAAAATGGTCCTCGCTTCTAATCCTGCGTTTTCTCCAGTCCCCCGCGATCGAAGAGCACTCGTGGAAGGCCAGAAATTTCGATCTACGCGATAAATTAGCTTTGCCTTTTCGATAACTGAAATCGAATTAAAGAAGCTCCCTCCGGGATACGATTACGAAGATTGTTTCAGCCCTGGCTCGCAATTACGTGGAACCGAGGAGGACGTCTCGAAGCTCGAATATCTAGGAAGGCATTGCCGTGCGAGATCTCACGATCAATTTTGTACAACGATGCACTCTCTACCTCGTTGTCTCCTGGAGGAAGTCGAGGAGGATTTAAGCGACGCACTCCGAGTATTCGAGGCTCCACAATTTGTTCGGCTACTCGTTTCGCTGGTCACGTCACGGTATCGAGCACGAACCTCTCGATTCAAAGGCAATTTATAGCATCGCAATTCGGTTCGTCCAAATCCAAAAGTTTCATCCGCGGATACCGAATTAGTCGAATTCACCGTGCGAGAAGAATAGGAGCATTGTGTAATACGGTACGCTTTCCTTCGCTTTGGAATATCGAAGTCGCCGCTCGTCGTTCACTTGGATCAATGAATAATAAATTAATTTCCAATCCCTTGGAGCATATTTAATGAAGGAAGATTAGGTCGAGAGGGAACGGGTATCTCGGAGGGTGACTCATTAGAGGACGAAAGCTTACGAGATTGTTTTCGCGGCGAGCAATTATCCGCCCTTCGATGTATCTCGCTACTTTTTGAAGGGCTCGCCGAGAAGGAAAAAGGGAAACATTTCGCGCGGCAGAATGGAGGAAGGAAATTGCTGGACGTATCGAAGGTCCACCGCGCGCGAATTCTCCGGTTGAATTTTCAATTTCTTCCATTGGCAATGTCCGTTTTTCAGAATCAACGGCTGGAATTGAAGGCGGTCGAAAAATGACGAGGCGCGCGGTCCAGCGGGAACGTTCCTAAACCTCCGGTTAAACCGGGGATCGAGACTCGCCGGCGTTGATCCGCGATGACGCGAGGATTTAAAAGGCAGCTTTCCCTCGAGCCAGCCACCGTCGCGCGAACACAAAATTTAATCAACGCTTTGTATCGCGCGCTAGGAAAAATCCTCGTAACGTCTTACTTTGTTCCGAGCTAAATATAGCTCCACACATGACGAGCCGGAGAAAAGCACGGTCGATATTTACGGCGTAAACAAACCTTCGGTAATTCCATGCGTGAGGCGTGCAACAATTGCTCCTGGCTTTCTCTCGTAAGCCGAGAGAGAGAGATCGGGGAGGAATCAAGGCCTCCTCGCCTTTTCACCTCCGCCAGGCGAGGTTGTAAACGGTGGTAGAGATGATAAATCCTGGAGGCTGCACGGCCTCCTCGGCTGGAATGGGAAATTAAGGGAACAACGTGGATAGAATAACTCGGATTATTTCCTCGGCGATGCGAGGGCACGCCCACGCTGCTCGAGCGCCATGAGGGAGGACAATGGCGATGATGCACCTTGGGAAATAAAATTCTTCCCAGGGCGAGAAATGGAATCCTCGCGCTTCGCGGCGCAGTTGACCAGCCGCCAACCCCATCTTCCTACCCCTCGCGCCCTACCCGCTCTTTATTCGATCGAGAGCTTTGTCGTTCGCCCTTAAGACGACCGTACGCGTGCCGTCTCGCGATTTCTCACGCGCATCCATTGCTCGATCTTTCCAAGCCCCAAGGAGCGTCGAATAAACGAATTTCTAGGCTTCATCCTTCGCCTTGCATCCCCTCGAGAACGAATCGTCTTCCTCCGCATCTCCCTTGAACGGAGGAAATGAGCTGGCCCAATAGCGTTTTCGAATATCCGGAAAGGGAGGGATTTGCCCTTAATGATATTCCAGAACATAGCGAGAGGAAGAGCACGCGCGATCATCGTTTCGATCATCGTAAAATGTAGTTTATTTACGATCTCCGTAGGATCAAACGACGTCGTTCGGAGGAATTGCGCTATCGCATATCGATAACCCCCGTTTCTCTTTGGCAGGTAGCGGAGGAAGGGGGTAGCTGGCAAGGGCGGAAGCGAGGAGATAATCGGAGAGATGGTTTCCTCGGCGATTTTCGGAGCTGCCGCGGGAACCGGCCTCGCTCTCGTCGTGGCCATGACGATCGTGATTTACCGGTACTACGCGGTGAAGCGAAAGGGAAAGTACTGGAGCAACCTGGACCGCTGGCCGGATCCGCCCTCGACGAGCAGGAACAACCCCGAGGAGCAGCGGGATCAACGACACCATCATTGCCACAGCGCCCCTGCCTCTCACGTCCTCGATTGCTGGAGGAAACCGCAGAAGAGTTATTACGCCATTCAGACCGGAGTTAGTATCTTCGCGTACGATCGTACGAGGAAATTAAATCTGTGCCATTTCGGAGAAAAGAAATCTTTGCTCGTAGAAGAAGGATTGAAATACGTCTCGAACCTCGGACGGTTTGACGAGCGGAAATATCTTTGCTTAAAATAACGTTGGGATCGATTCTACGAAAAGGCATGGAATTCATTTGGGAGAACATCGGAATGTCCTAGATCTATACTGGGCGGTGAGAAAAAGCTCGACATTTTTCGCGGAATGTTGTCTCGCTGCGTATATCGTTGTGGTGGGTGGGAAAGTAGGAAAAAGGCAGGCGAGACCGTGAGTCTTTGCGTAAATGGCGGATCATTACGGGAGACCTGCTCGAAGGGAGCGGATTTTGGGAGATCGTGGGGAAGGGTAAATATAAGCGCGGCTAGGGTTAAACGAGCAAACTTTACTTCTCGGTCCACACCACCCTATAGAGGGAAAATCGGTGAAAAAAAAAAAACAATTAAAAATAGCGACGGCCTCGGATAATCGCGTTCAGCTAAAATATACGAGGCGAGGAGGGATTTCAACCCGCGCATAAAATCTCAAGCGTAATCGCGGCTTTAATATAAAATTAAGTAGTTTAATTTTATCGCGTCGTTAACATCCGTGTCAACTCTTTGGGTTTTAAACGACGTTCGAGCAGTTGGCTCGGTGAAATATGCCAACACTTTGCGGGTTAGCATTATCGTGGCTCGGGAGTCCAGTCTGATTACAGAAGGATCGCATTCGAGGCACGTCCTCGTTAATGAGAGGCATTGTGGATGGGCTCGAAAGTTTCGAAAGCCTCGATGAAATTATCGAATTATTTGCGCCTCGGCTGCCGGGGGAGATGGCTAGTTACACACCGTTAATTACCCTCTGTTCTTTGGCCGGAACATACGCGCGTGGCATACGGCATTATCCGTCATTACATAATCCCGATGGGTTCGCTTATCACTCGCAATAATGACGATCGATAATTTTCCAGCCTTAGTAACGCGCAATGTCCGTTCTCTATTCGAAAGGGACGAACGATCTGTCGTGCGAACGTTCTCTTTGCGAGCAAAACTTGGACCGATATAATACCTTGTAAGAAGCAACGATAGGCCGAGTATCCTCTTTTTCCCTACGCACCTGTCATCTCCTGCCATCGATCCGCAAACTTCCGGGTCAAAGCGCGCGTGTATCATCGTCGATCCTGTTTGGCTACGCGTAAGGCACGCCTCTTCATCCCCGCGATCATATCCGGCATTTCGCGAAACGTCTCGATTACTCGCTGATAAAACCGACGTGCGTAATTTCCTGTACCGTTAATGGATTATCGCGGCGAAGCGGTGATTCTGGACCGCGAGGTGATCCGCGTTCGCATAAATTACACGTTCGTGGCGTGTCCTAATTAGCGGCTCAAATTACACACTTCGTTCCTGCAATTGTCCGCGATTCGGACGATTGCGGTTTGTCAATCTCCCGCTGCGTTATTGACCGTATTCCCTCGCTCCAACTAATTTCCATTGCGGGAATAACATTCAAGTATCGACGAAACGACGAGCAAAGCTTGGACGTGATGACATATTAAGGACGCGCTTTAAGTTATGTTCTTTCAGTCGTAATTTTTCATTTTTTGGAAGGAGGACTTGGAGACCCTCTCAAAAGCCACCCTTCGACGATCGAAATAAACGTTGATTCCGATCGAGAAGCAAGGGTGGTTATTATTATATAGGAACTATCTTGAAAGCTATTTAAATTTAAAATCCGTGTTTTACGAAGATTGCTCCTGAAGTATCGACGGTATTGAAACTATAACTGGATGCGGCGAAAGATAATTCGTGGTCCGTGAAGAGTCAGGGAAGGTGGTAAAAGTCTGGATGGATTTTTCAGAGCCACGGAAAGATACCTTCCATCGTTCAAACCCTCGCGATACCGACCGTCGTGTCGGTAAGCATCGGGAAAGTCGATAACAATCCAGGGGTTGGTAGCTTCACCGACCACGGGAAAGAAGGAAGTAAGTTATCCTCCATGGAGGGTGGAAATTTCTGTTAAGTCCACTGCGAGGGTATAGAATGGACCACGCGTACAATGTATTATTTTATCCATCGGTCCCCTTACCATTTCGTATTACGCGCGACATTATCGATGCAAAATAGTAAAATACGAGCACCACTCTATATATTCTCCAAACATTGTTGGTATATACTCGAAACTTATGTTCCTACCAAATCGCGGCCACTGGCTCGTTATTTTTCCCAATTACGAGACGAATCTTGCATCGGAAAAAATAACGATTGCCCAGGTCTCACCGCGTGGATGTTGCTGCGAATGGAGACCCGCCCTATCCCCGTCCCACCGATCGTTATCAAAAGAATATCATTTATCTTCATCGCTCGAATCACTGTGCATCGACAAGACCAAGGTGGGGTGAGAAAGAAACGAGCGAACCTGAAGCGAAATGCTAGACGTAGGTCGAAGGGAGTATATTATATAATGAAGAGGAAATACAATAATCCTCGATTCTTTTTTGCTCCGGTAAAGCGCGATAAATCAATCGGGGAAACATAAGTGAAAATGTAAGAAAAGTCCCTTTGATCCCGCCGAGCTCGGCTTTCTCTCGATGCCGAATGCAGGAGCGGTGATGAAAGGTAAAGGTCAACTTCGGCCGGCTATAAAACGCCGGGCTCGCAAAAGAAACGCGTATGGGCCATAACGTGAGCCCCGTTAAGGAGCATAAAATGTTTTACGGCCCTGCAGCGAAAATTCGACTCGGAATTTTCCATCCAGGGATGAATCATTCCAGGATCGATAGCCGTACGCGTTGCTATTCCGCGCTGCGTCTTTTCCAGAATGAAATTTCGGCGTTCCAGAAAAGTAATTAGACGAGGACGAGAATTATCGTTTGTCTCGAAAGTAGGGCGAGTTACGCTAAAAAGCACGGACGCGATAAAGTTTTCGTTATCCCGCAGGCGCGAATGTCGGGCCATTTTTTTCCTTTTCCAAATTATCCGGCTGTTCGAACGTAAACTACGTTGCGCAAATAAAAATCGTCGATGCCTCTCTGTAATTTTCTTATTTTTTTTCACGCGATTGCCCTTTTTCAGCGTTTAACCTATCGAGAATAAACGAGGCTCGAGAGCCATTCCAAGGTGGATCCTATTTCATCGCGTATACCGCTCGCGAGGAATGGAAATGGCGCGTCTAAAAAAGTTCTTTGAAGAAAACTCGAAGCGTATTCTCCGTAGCTCCGACTTTAATGGATATTCCAACGTTGGTTCAACGTCCCTATACTTATCGCGTAATCGACAAAAATATTCTGCTCGAGATTTTTCAATTAAATTTATCGTATCCACTCGCATAATCAGCTCTGGCGATTACCGTCGATTCGCCCAAGTCCCCCGAGATATCGACACGCGAGAGTATATCGGCCTGGTGAAAATTTGGGCTGAAAAATTGGCTCTCTCCGAGGCACGAGAGCGAGGCCGGCGCGTTGTTCGACGCGATTGAACAAAATTCATTATCTCGCTTATCGCATCTTCACCTGCATAGCCATGGGAAGCCCTAGTTCCCACCGGGGAACATAGAATCTGGAATTTGGATCGATACAGCGCTCCACAACGGCCGATAGATATCCTGCTTTCAAACGTTGTACATACCGAGTGAGCCTTGAAACGGCCCGACCCTTTCGAGGGAAGGTGAAAGACAATTTTGCATTTTTCTCATCTTCCTCTCTACACACAAGCCCGAGTCTAAGTCGATACCGTCACACCTCGTTTCGAATTCTCATTTTCTCCATGGCGCTTTTCATCCTCGGGTTTACCAAGGATCTTTGTTTGTCTCGAATAATTTGGATATTATTTCGTATAGAATGGATACGGCTTTTTTGCTCTCGCTCTCTCTCTCTATCTCTCTCTCTCTCTCTCGTTCCGGTGAATCGGTTTAAATTACTCGCGCCTTTGGGCAACCTCTGTTCTCGTTTCACGGCGCAAATTAAACTTTACGTATACCGCTGCTGATAAAATACGGCGGGGATAAAAGCGGCGTGGTTTTAAAAGGAGAGAAAACGGCCGAGCGCGGCAATTGCAGGCTTCACCTTTTGCAGTGGAATAGTACGCCCGATCCGAGAGGTTCCGCTTTTCTTTTGCACGGCGTATCGACGGCCATAGGACTCGTAATCGGGTTAACGTTTCGGGTAATCTCGGGTTAACGTTAACAAGCGCCCGGCCGAGCCTCCGGAAGGTTTCGTTTCGAGTGCTCGCCTCGTAATCGAACACCCTCTCCTTACAAAGGAGTTTGCCGCGAGCATCCGGAGGGTTTGCCAAATCGAAGGCGTCGCCCAATTATCGTTCGTACGATGTACCGATAACGAACATCGAGCACGTACTCTTCTGGATTTTAATTACGCGGCTTTGATCGTGGAAGATCTCGCGGGATATTCCGCACTCGTCGAGCACGCGATGGGGAGGTCGATTAAACGAATTTTCGGTGCTCTCGTTGGACTTTAAATTTCGTGGAACAGGGAAGATATTTCCAGGCACACGCGTAGACTCGATATCGCTCTCGAAAGTCGCGCGGTACGTTGCTAAAGGCTCGATAACTCGGTCTAATTCGATTGCGGACACTTCTGGTGTGCGCGTAGAAAATTGCCCTCGTGACCCGTACGGAGTTCTTGGATTCCGTGCACGATGCAAGACGACGTAAGACGCGGATCTTTCATTTTCGACGAATGATACAAGAAATCGTTTCCTTTTTTTATCAAGGAGAATATCGAAATCGTCCTTTAACCGGTCCGATCCTCCGCCCTATATGCGCGCAGACTCGAGCTCATTTAAACTCGAACCTCTCGACGCTTCCGGCGCCAAGAAAGTTTCCCTCCGAGGGTCGGAATTTCGAAGATCCCGGGGAGAATTTGCCTCCGTGCTTGACGGTGCGATTACTCGCACCGGAACGTTTGCTTACACCATCCCAGGCGGAACCTCGTTTCTTTTCGTCTCGACCGGCTCTCCAAACGGTACGTTTGGATGCATAAAAGAATCGAGAGGTCGAGGAAAACCAGGGGGCGCCGAGGAGGATGCGTCGAGGGAGTAACCGGAATTCGAAAAGCGTGGAGGACCGTGAGACGAAGGGAAAGAAACGGGGGGTGCCTGGAAAAAGGGAGACGGGCAAGTAGGAGGAAAAGAGAGGGAAAAGGACGGATCCGAGGCAGGGTTTCTCATTCGCCTTGCCTCGAGCAGGCCCAAAACCTTCTACGCGACGCGAGGAATAGCGCGACTTCGAAGAGCTATTCGACGACGATGTCCGTGGAGAAACTTTGGACGCTCTTTGTCGAGGGAGTAGCCGTAAGGAGCGCGATCCTTCCGTCGTGCGAGAGGAGAGGCTGCTTTTCCAGGAGGATTGAGGGACTCTGGTTCGGGAGAGGAGGCGGAGAGAGGAGGAGAGCGCGATCAGTGGCTCGAGACGGAGTCCAGGGGCGTATCGAGGGGGAGAGTAACCTGTTGCGGCGCACGCATACCGCTCCCTCTTCCCCTCGATCGCCCCGCTGCCCCCCTGGCCCGTGGCCCTCCTCGGGTTCACCCTAACCCCCGGAACCCACCACCCGCCGTTTCTGGTGCTGGCACACGAGCCCCGTGGACGAGCAGCGCGGTTAGTCCGGACGGGAACGGCACGTCGGTCAAATCGCCCTCGATTCGCGCTCCTCGCTGCTCGAGATACGCGCGTGCACCGAACGCCTTTCGCTCTTCCGCCGAAAAAGATCGCCACGAGGCTCCTCGCGAGGAGAAGGGGCGGTTCGAACCTCCCAAAGAAGGTTTTGCGAGGTTCATCAGCCCTGAGATCGACCTCTCCTCGCCGGGAGGACGAGTCGGTGCTCGCGCTTCGCCTCTGATCGAGGGAGATCGCCTCGTTGCGAGGAAAGCAAGGATCCTCCGAAGTATCTGCGAGCGAGGAAGCGTCCCCGGAGTTCCATCGCGGGTGAGATTGGCCGAGAGGATAAGCCAAGGTTCGGCCTCCAGCGGCGAGCAGGAGCGGAGGGGTAGGAGAACTGGCGAGGACGTGGAGGAGCTTCGGGGATATACGTGTACGCGCGTGCAGTAGTGGAGGACGACCTCTGGTCAGACGGTCACCTCGAGGCTCCCGCTCGAAACTCACTACGTGTCCGACGTTCGACGCAATCGAGCTCCTCTCCCGAGCAAGGCTTCGAGGCCCCTCTGTCGAGGGACCGACCGGTGTCCTCCTCGGAGTGAACGAGAAATAAGCGACGAGGGTGGGACACGAGATAAGCGTATTTCGTTAAGATAAGCGGCTCCACCGTCGGTGCGACCGGTCGTTTTGTTCTTCGAACCGAAGAACGAGGCAGCTTTAGATCTTTCCATTACGTGCACCTTTGCGTTCCAAACCCCGATCTCGGGGATAAAGTTTGGTTAACCGCGCGTTCCACGAAATATCAAAGGGGAAAATTTGATTCGGAAGCGGAAACCGTGCATAGAGGTAAATAAAGCGGGAGAGGACGATTTCCAGAGACGCTTTCGTATTCCTCGTAATTGACATCGTACGATTATTTTGCGCGCTTTGCATTGGCTCTTTCGAAATAAGGAATATCGCGATCACGCTCGTAATTACTTACGGTATGCGAATCGAATGATCGCCGCGCCTTGTGCTCGGACATCGACGCTCGACCAAGATAGTTGGATTTGCGAGTCGGAGGTTGATCGTTCGAAGGTGTCGCAGGGGTGTGCCGGCGCGATTTTGCGAAAAAGAGTCCAGCGGGGGTTGCAATTAGGGTAAATATCGATTTGGAGCCACGCGGTCCGATCGGTGTTCCTTCTTCGTCGTTCCCGCAGGAAAACTGCACGCAGTCGACCGAGTCGCTCCTCGAATACCTTCGAGGAACTCCCGAAAGTCTACTTCATGCGCGTAATTAAAACCGCGTAATGATTCACGGTTCATTTACACCTTCTCCCTTTATACCTTGGACGACTCGTAAATTACGTAGTTCGCAAATTATCGCCCACGGATTTCCAAGAACGTCTTAAGCGCAGCTCCTGCATCGCGGCGTGCTTTGTTCTTCTCCAATTCTGCACCGAGCGTGAAATAATTAAAACGTCTTTGCTTGGAAGCGTAACTTGCATCCGAAAAATCGCACCATTACTCGGCTTTACGAGTCTAAGCGCCTCGAGTCTAAACCTCTTTCGTACAAAGGCCACGTTCCGTTTTCGAGCCGGCGTTCTAAGGAAAACGATAGCTGTATCCTTGAAAAGCAATTCTACCCAAAATTCTCCAAATCGGTCCTCGTTGTTCCGGTACTGCGTCAATGTTTAACTGGGTCGGATGCTAATTAGCGTATCCGTGAAAGTGATAGCTACGTACTCACCTACGGTATTCCCCAAGAGGGAATAATAAATAGTGGTCCCCCGCGTCGTAGTCCTATAGCTTCCCATTTTTAACGACCAAAACTAGCCGCCTAACTTGAATTAATTACGATTCGGGCTCCCGAATCCGAGCGTGCTTCGAGGATCCTTTCGTCGGCTCGTCCTCCGGGAGGAGCGGCTCATTAAGGGAATTAATCATGAGCTCATTAATCCCGCACGAGAACCATCTTTGCTCTTCGAAATATCAGCGTTTGTTCAGCCACGTCCTTGCGCCGCTCACAAAGGATTTTCTCGTCGCGAATTAAGTAGGTGCCGACAGGGAGGAGCACGCCGTCGGTCCCTTCCATTGTCCCTCTTTAAATCGGCGATAAAAAAGAATTCGAGGAGACTTCTAGACGCGAACGCTGCTCCGCAACTATATTCCGTATTCCGTCCAGACGTTAGACTTGGCGCGATAATTAAACCGATACAGATTATCCACTCTATATTCCACCGTATCCGCGCGTAACCATAATCAGAGCTAAATTCCTCACCCGGCAATTTTCCCAGAGTCAGCGATATAATCCCCGGATAATACCGTTCAAACTCGTTTTACACGCCGTTCCAATGTCGACCATTCGATGATCCCACACAGTAGGGATTTCTGCCGGCTGGAAAAGTACAATTCCATCGACTGATCGCACCTGCGGTGGGTTCCAGCTCTCGTCGTCGCTACATCCAAAGACATTCGCGGAAGTAAATCGCAATAGACCTACGCTACCTTGCGAGTAGAGAGAGAGAGAGAGAGAGAGAGAGAGAGACGTCGGATAAGAGGTCGGAGGAAAAGGATCGAGGCTTGGAGGGGTGAGCCTCGAGGGGTACTTGGGTCGAAAGGTGGTCGTGGACACGTTAGTCACGGTGCCGGACAAATTGTCGGAGGTCCTGGGCGATGTCCTGGACCTAGCATGCGGCGGAGGGAGCGGCGGAGGTTCCGGCGGAGGTGGCGAGAAGGCGGCGGGAAGCACGAGCGCCGCCAGCAGGATAGGGATGGTCACCGGGGTGGCCATAATCCGGGGCAGGTGGGCCCAGAGGGGAAACAGATCGCCCCTCTCCTCCGTGGCGAACACCGACAGCGCCGACAGCAACACCTCGACCAGCTCCGAGGTCAGTATCCTCGCTCTTCTCACCCCCCGATTAATCGCACCGACGTTGCTTCCGGATCCTCGAGCTGCCTCGAACGCCAGGTCTCCCCGACTCTCCTCCACGGAGCGTCCTCTCCTTCGGGGGCGTTTTGAGGCGGCCTCGAGCTCTTCGAGGACGGGAGAAAGATCCAGAGGGTACATCGGATGACGCGACGAATGTACCGAGTAAGGCCACGCTTGGTGGGCTCCAGGAAGGTAATCCTGACGAGTCGCCCTCCCGATTGTTCCACGTGGGTCCACGTCTTTCGCGGCAAGACATCCGTATGCACTTGTTGCATCGATCTTTCCGTAACTCACGAGGCAACGATATGACGAGCTCAAGGGTGGCCCGCCGGGACTTTTCCAGCGGGCTGGGCCGCATGAGGCATAAATAATAGGCGCGGGTGGGCGCGAGGATGGGAGGGAGGTGTACGTAAGGGAAATATTTGATTTATTAGTCCAGGCCGGTAGGTTGGCGCAAAAGGATGGATATTTCTTCCGTAAAATGCAAATCCGGATTACTTCGCGAAAGCCATAGGAGATTTATCTCCCGCAAATTCCTGCGCGCCTTCGTCCACCCTGTGCGAGGATATCATTTTTATGGTACATATCCTGCGTCATCGTAGCTCCGTTTACGGAAATTGTGTCGCGAATACCGCTTCGATTTCTCCCCGGAAAAGAGAGTTTTCGACGATGGAACCTACCGACGATAATGAGGATCCGGTTATCCTTACGTCGTTTAAAGATCCGAAGAGCGATCTTTCGCGATGCTTGGGCTTTTATTAATTCGAAAGGGTATCGAAAGCGGAGACTGGCCCCGTCGTTATCGCGAAGGAACGGGGATGCGGATTATGCAGGATTAACGATAATACGGTGCGGAAGTGTTGGACGGCACGCGATATCGGAGGCAAGAAGCACGATCGAACGCTACGGCTGCCGGGTTTAATGGCCAGCTCTAAGCTAATTACCGTGGGACACGCGTAATTAATGGAAATACGAAGAAAACGACGCGCGCCCAGCTCCAGCGCGGAGAGTAAACCCATCTTCCTTACACGTCTACTTCACGATCGGTCCTCTCGTACGAAAAGAGGAATCGTTTTCTTCTCGGAATAATTATTTGAAAATACGCGAGACCAAAGTGAAGGAAGAGCGCGGTAATTTGATTCGTCCGGGTCCATTGTCGAGAAGCGAGAAAAGGCGGTCCTCCCCGAGGCTCGAGACGAACGGTGTCTTCATCGTTTTTATTTCCAAGCCAGGGATAAATAATTCATCGAGGAATTTCCAAAGCTCGTCACGATCCGCCACCGTGATCAGCCGCTTCTCTCCGGTTGCATCCGCCCGCATTTTCTATCGGTTTGCGTAGCAGCGCGCTTCACTAATTATGCGCGCTGATTAAAAAGCTCTCTCGCTTTGTCGACGTACCCTTGCTCTTTCGAAGCCAAATCCTTTATACGCGTATTTTTAACCGTTTCGCCGAGGATGTGGAAATTGTCGAGGGTTCCTGGGATTTTCAAGAGTCGTCCTCTCTCCCTGGTCATCCCTCGCCTCGTGAGCGAACCGCCAGGTGTATCCATTTGCTGAATATAGCGGAGGGGTATAAGATTTCAATCGATGCTCCATTGCGTCACCAGGACAATTAATCGAGTCGAGGCAAACTCGGTCATACCGGTCTGCGCCTCGGGCGAGCGATAAACATGCCTGTTTCCAGAATTTCGTACGTTTCGAGAGATTTGCCAATTTAGCACGTTCGAATAAAGCCTAAAGGAGAGTTTTAACGTGGTCCTAGTAGGCGCAATTGTACGTACAAGTACTTCGTTTGGAGTCGTCATTTGGAATACGATCCGAAGTTTAGGATCGAACGAGGAGAATCGGTGTTACAGGAAGGGTAGAAATATCGCGCAGCGGGTGAGCGGAAAATCGGGAGGGGCGCGTAGCAGCGTTCAAGCTCGATCACAAACGTTTCACTCAACGGGTCGTGTTTCTGTCAGCTACTTCAATGCCAATTAACTACTCTTCGTTTAGGCCTTCGAGTGGCGCGGCATCGATCTCCGTGGAGAGGAACGCATCCATACGAATTACCGTACGAATCACTCGTTGAACCTGCGTGTTAATCCAATCGGACGATCATCCTACCCCGTTACATTCGCCCGAGTAGTCTCGTAGGACTTTGAACTTAAATGTAATAAATCGAAACGAATTTTAGGACAAACCGTAAAAATGGAGGATTATCCTAGTAACGCGTAGAAGGGTAAAACGAGAGGAGCGTTTCCACGAAACGGGGAAACGGATGCCGAATGATTAAACCACGGAATGGAGGTGCCGCGAAATGGGGGCTTTGGGTAATAACGAACGAAGGACCTTGACCATCTGGAAAATAATGGAACACCTCGGAGCGATCGCGTCGATCGTCCTCGACGTTCTCCACCGGGGAATGGGATTTTTTTCGACAACTTTTCCACGCATTTCGCGAGCGGAACTACCCGCGGCCGTATCTTCCAATGACGTCAGTCGCGCCTTCGTTTTTATCGCGCCATCAAAACGTTTTCGCCCCGATATCAATGGCATAATATCGTTTCGCATCGTCCGAGAGCCGTTTGCAAAGTCGGGGAAGCGGCATAGCTGTAGGAAGCTCGACGGAGATGCGATCGAGTCTTTTGACGTTCCACATTTCCAGGAATCTATTCCGTTCCATCTTAACGTCGCCCCCTCGAAACAACCGCTATTTTTAGACGCGAAAAAGCGTAGCGCAAAACTCGGCTGTTCGCGTTTGAAGTGGATTACGCGATACAAATCCCGTGATCCGAATCGAAGTCTCGGGGGACCAAGCCCGGCGAATCGTGCGAGCGAGTGGAGGAACAAAACGGGCGTAAATGTGGATAAATACGATCCAAGACGAGTCGAGTGCAGGCCGATGCTAATTGCAGCTCCGCCTACGTCCACAATGGGCAACGGTGCTTTCAGGATACTCAAAGGGCGGCACGTTTTGCCGTGTAACGATGTAAACTGCGTCAGAGTGGCGTCCTATATACGAGATATCGCATGGGTTTAATATCTGCCGTGATACGGTGCTACGGGAGAAACTCGTTTACCCCGTTATCAGATTTATTGCGAGCCCCCTGCGCTTCATCGACATTCATCGTCGTTTCATCGAGGTTTAAATTACGGCTCGCGAAATTGATTAAACGCCAAGGCGAAGCCTTTGTCGGGGGTATAAACGAGCGTTAAACCATCGTGATCGGTGCATCGAGTTAAAACGTCCTCTTTCGATCTCTTACCCCTCGCCGAAATTCCAGCGCGCCCTCGCCGCGCACTACTGCCGTTTCCGCTCGACGAATCCTCGGAGCCTAAGTGGCTTCCATCGAGAGAAAGGGCGTCGGTTATAGGCTCCGTCCTCGACGCGTCTCGCGTGTCGATACAATTTCCTACGACCGTGAAATTTCAATCTTCCTGGAAACATCGTCGAGACGTGGCTCGCTCCTGCAAAATCGTTCGTGCTTGATCGAACGCACGACGGTTCGCGGCGCGCTCTGCCCTATCGCCTCCGTAGGCCATCGCGAATCTTGCCTCTCGATCGAAGTAAGCCTTTCGAGACGTTCCTCCCATATATTATGGAAGATTCTGAAACCTTCCGGAAAAGCACCGCGCTCTCGATCGCGAGGCGGACGAGGAGCGATCGTAAAAATTGTCCTCATCGATCTGCGAGGTACGATAAAAGCGCAGGGAGGCTCTTCCCGAATTCCCGGGGGCACTTATCGATTATCGATTAAATGCAAGTCGCCGTGGTAGCGGCCTTAAATTGGACACCGGCTCCTTTCAAGTTTCGCCGTGGGAACTTTTACAATTATTGTTTTCCCCGGGGAACTGGTTTATCCTCCCGACCCTACTCTCTCCGCGGAGAGAGTAATTAGGAAAACTGGGTTACGCCGACTACGCATTCGATGTTTTCAGAGCAAATATTTAGCATCGACGGGGCGGAGGAGCGCGTGCCATTGCCGAAGTTCGAGGAAGGTTTCGCGCCGAAGGCCAGGAACGTTTTGAAGTTAGATACGTCGAACGAGAGATACGTTATTATTGGATGATATAAATATTGTATTATATATATATATTTTTTTATATATATATAGCTACGTTATTATCAGATATTATATTATAAAAAATATTTTTTTGGCCTCCGTTCTCTCCAAGGATATCGGGGGAAATTCTTCGATTAGGATCGTCGCTCAAAGGCTCACAGTCTCGGGAATAGTTCCATCGATATTCGTTATCTGGGGCATGTGCGATCGTGAATTCCACTTTCCGTATCGATGCGCGTACGTCTATGCCGATAAAAGATTTAAAGCCACGCGAAGCACCGGCGGGAGATGCACGAAACGAAAGGCTAAGCGGCAGTTTCGATCCTCCTGGGCGTATTTTCAAAGCTTCCAAGACGTCTGTAAAACGGCGGTCGCAAGATCGATCGACGAGCCAATTAAATTTCGTCTTTGTGCGGAGCGCACTTTCATCCCCGTCGTTCTCTCGATCGTTTCGCCTGCCCTCGCGATGGCGCAAGAATTTCTTGGTCGGCGTCTTGGGCCGCGGCGAGCGTGGCCCTGCAAACGGTTTGGAAGGGCCAAACAGCTGTTCGCGTACTCGAGGAGGGAGCAGATCGAAGGCGGTGGAAGGACGGGAAAAAAGGCGGAGGAAGATTTGATATTTCGGGTGGGCGGGTGGGAACCATGGGTTCTGGCTGCGCTGCTCGGAGTATCGACCCGTGAAAGACAGCTTCCAGCGACCTCGCCCTTAACTGCCAGCCGTACCCCTCGTCACCACGTCGAGACTCCCAGTGCCCGTCTTCGTGGCTTCCCTCCCTAGCCTCGCCAACTTCCCACGATCCTGGCTAAAGACGCTGACCGTTTCCCACGAAAATCCTCTCTTCAAAGCGCATCGAATCGCAAACTCGGCTAGCGAGCAGCGTAGCGCGTAATTCCAAAGTTGTCCGAATCGGTAGCGCTACGTAAACAATTCCTTCGATATCCCTTTCTTCCAGGCGATCTTCGTGCAACGTTGCGACGTTGGCATACTAATTGGCCAATTAGGATAAACCGGTCGCGTAAGGCCGGGGCCAAAAAGGCGGATTTAATCGGCCAAGAGAAAGAAATCCTGGGCATACGGAGGGATAAGAAAGGGGGTCGTTTTATTGGCTGCCCTCTTGCCAAAAGGCCTCCTACCGAACTCCTTTATATAATGCGAAAATATCCAAATCGGATTCCTCGGACCGGATTAAACGACTTCACCCCGAGGAAATAACGAAGGAACCCTCGGCAAAAAGAAGGCTCGCGCTATCTGGGTCAAGAACGCGTTCCCGCGTTTCTTTTATCGGCCGGGGGATAACGCGTGCGTTCTTCTAGAGGATGGCAAAGATACTCGGCCGATCGTACCTCCCTCGTCACCTCTTTACGGTAATTATATCCTTTTCTCCGGGATCCCTCGAGCGCCCCTTTCGCCCTCCTTCGACGCCGTCGAGACGAAGGAAGCCGTCGATGATGCGGTTAGCGGGCCTGAATCGAAGCATTTACTCGAATAGGCCAATAATCGGCGAAAAGCTCCATCCGATTCGCTCGGTCGAGCGACACGGCCAATGGGACATCGATAATCCTGGGGTTTAGAGCTAAGCAGATTTCGCGGATCGAAATGTACGCGGACACGCGAGAGCGTTTGTGCCTCGAAAATGGATTTCTCATTTTTTTCTCCCTCTCCGCGCCTCCTTTCCCCTCTCCTCCTCGAACGGGCGAGGTAATAAAATATATTAAAGTCTAGGATGCGTGGCCGGGCGCCGTTGGAATTTTTCTCTCCCCGTTTTCTCTCCCTCGGCGGCGTACGTGCCGTTCCTTTAATTTGCATACACTAACCTCGAGCCTCGTAATAATATCCACGAGCCGGGCCCGTGCTCGTTTACGTGGAAAAGGCTTTGCGCCGGGCGGTCGGACAAGGCGGATAGACTCGATCTGCAAAGGAGAACGTAAGTAATTCCCAAAGTCACCTTAATGGAGCCCCGTATCTGGACCTTTTAAGATCCTCCCTCGCTCCTCCCTCCTCCCACCGCGGATCTTCTTATCTTCCAATCCTTGGAATCCGCCTCGATCTTCTTCTACCCGCTCTATCTTCCCGCGCCCTCCGAACTTTGACCGTTGCTCCTCTATGCTAACCCCATTTTGCTAAAGTTTCGCCCCTAAACTCCTGCCTCGCGCTTTCGATCGACGACTCGAAGGGTATCGAGCACGGAACCTGTCGTCCATCGAAGCGATCGATCGTTCGTGCATCCGCGTCCTTCGTCGATCGGCCTCTCGCGGTTCGAGGAAGACAAAGCGGATACCAAAACGAAGGACGTGATCGTGAGTAGGCTTCGAGGATATCCTGGGATATCCTGGCCAATGGGCGGCCTTTCGCATTTTTCACGAGCCGCTCTGGGCACGACCGAATTTCCCTCAAGCCCCCGGCCGCCCGTTTATTTCGGGCTCCGCGATTAAAAATAACCGGCGCTTTCGTTAATCGGCCCTGCACTTGGGCACCGTGAAACTCGAAGCCCCGGTAGGAGGTCGTCGACCCGCAGGCATATCGATCTTTCCCGCAGTTATGGACGTTTGGGACGAATGCGGAAGAAAGACAAATCCCGGACAATCCATTAATCTCCGTGCACACTCGTGTCGCTTAATCGCACGCTTCGTGATATTCCTCGGCACGCTTTCCTCTCCGGAAGCGTCCCTCGAACGTCGATAGCGCTCTCCATCCCGACGAGCCGTCCCGAAGGCTCGATAGCCCGAAGATCGCGTCCGGGGATCTTGGACAAAACTACCCCTCGCGGATACGCGTTTCGTCGTAATCCAGGAGGGCGCTTTCGCGGTGGCTGCCAATGACATTAACCATTCTCAATGCGGTGTATTAACGTTCGACCTTTCGCGGGGCTCGTGATTTCGTATCCATTCAGCCGCGGCGAAATTCGATTTGCGAGTTAATCGGATATTATGGAAGTGGATTCTCGCCGCGGCCGTACGCGCTTCCGCCTCGAAAAATCTCGATTTTAGCCGCGGATTTTCACGGTGCTGAAAAACGAGCTCACGCGCGATTTTTGTTTCAGGAGTTTAACGTCGCCAAAGAGCAGCATGCGGTGCAACCCTCGTCGGTGGTGGAGTCAGGTAACGAGCTTTGAAATACGCTCTCGGGCAGTACGCCAGCCCGATTTCTTTCCTTCTCCGATAAAAAACAAAACGACGCGGTCCCGATTTTGTCGTGAAATTTACGACGCGCGGGGCTTTTTCATCCCCACGAGCAATCTCGGTTTCTCCGAACCGTAGCCAAGTACACCGTCCTCCCCGAGCGACCGGTAAAATCGTTCGATCCAGGCTCTCCATGGCGCGACGATAACCTCGGTATATTTTTCCACCTCCGAAAAAACCTCCCGAACGTTCGTCGATAAATAATCCGCGGGCCAAAATTAATAACATCGAGCAAAAGTAAATAATCCCTATCCTCCCCATTCCACGATAAAAATCGCGTTTCGATAGAGGAGTACCGGTCGTTTCCGATCGTCTGGATAAAATTTTGAGTGGAAAGATTCGTTCGGGGTTCGGCGTTTTTGAAGACAAATCATTCTTGACTCGGATTCGCTCGAGTTTCCCTTCGATCTGACGGAATTTCGTCCCGAAGGAGGCCTGCCGCATCAGAGTCGCAGTTATCCCGGTGGTGGAGGCGGCCCCGGGGCTGGAGTCGGTCGATTGCTGGCGAGGAACTCCTCGGTGAGCTCCCAGAGCTCCGTCGAGGGTGCTTCGGCTTCCTCCAGTCATCGTGGCTCCTCGCCGCAGATCAGAGCCTTTGGACCGGACGGACGTCATCATCAGCATCGGGATCCCCTTCACGCGGCCTTCTCCTATCCGCCCAGCAGAAGCTCCAGGTCCGCGTAGGGCCGTGTGGCCCTCCATTAACTCGGAAATTGCGGGAGAATTGATCCGGTCGCCCCTTTTCAACGCGATCCAACCCGTGCTCCTTCGTTCTCCTTGGATGTGTACCTCTAGAATTACCGGCCAATGTCTGGACCCGCTTGGATGAACCAGGAATATCGGTGGAAGCGTATAGAAAAATCCAAGTCCCGTATTTGGCCAGCTTCGATAAGTAATCGTTGATAAGTAATCGACTGAAATTTGTAAAGAACAGCGCAACGAGTGGACGGTTGAAATTGTGTTGGCGGTAGGAGAAAAGAGATCGCGGCGTTTCTACCAATAGTTTTCATTTTCCTCGCGTCGATTCTCTCCTCCATTAGGTTCGCGTATACTGGAAGGATGTTATTAAGGAATAACCGGCGAGTTAAGCCGTCGTATTAGGCTGTCTATCTTTCTTTCGATTCGCGCAATCGTTCTCATCGAGTATTTCCCATCAAAAACTTTAATGCCACGTCCGCTCATTTCTCTGGCCGATCGACCGTATCTAATAGACGGCAGTCTAATAGATCCGCCCACGAGACTCGTTATATCATTCAGACGTCTAATACGCGACCTCGGATCGAATGTCCACATCCATCCCAGATATTGAACGAGGTTCGACGAATATCAATGGCTTTCGTGCGATGCATCGCGGTGAAATCTTAAAGCATCGCCTTTGGAATGCTCTCGATAGAGTAATCCGGATAATACGCGAGACATATTTTGTCTCGAACCATACTTCGCATCCCTTCCTCGAAGGGGCAAGAGTCAAATTCGCGTTTCACCAAAGTCATCCTCGTAGCTTCATTATCGAGTAACGGGTGGAACAATTCTCCCCTCGATACGCGAAACGATTTCTATCTTGCGTATGTCCGTTTTCTTCACCCAACGCGCAGATCACCATCCCCCGGGAGGGCAGCATCCCTGGATACCCGCTGTGGAAGCCCGGGTAGTTGCTCCGGAAGCCTCGTAAGTGGCAATGCCTCGCCCTCTCAGGCATCCCTGTCATCCCTTGCAACAGGTGCGAGTTCCTCTTGCGGTTGTCCATCGAGCGGAGCTGGACAAGGAGCTTCGAAACGTGCCATTCGCTACCTATCGCCGCTTCTCATCCCGCCGCCACGCTCCTCCGTAAGGTGAGCAACGCGTCTCCTAAAATCCCTCAACGATCGCGAGCAGCACGATTCGTTCGAGTCGATAAAATTCGAGGACCTTTACCGCGAATTGCGCATCGATGTTGCGTGGCTAGTGCGGAGGATATCTGTAAGACGCAGGATATTTTATCTCGCAGCAGCGACGGCGGACCCGCATCACCGGCTTCGCCTTTGGGTATCTTGCGACCGGATCTGTATCAAGGGAGGGATGGACCAGTCTTTCTCAGTGCCCGCAGGTTCGTTTGGCTTCCTTCGACGTAATTAATGTATTCCTAGGATAAAGTTGGAAGAGTTGAGAAGTCGAATCCGTCAGAATTGATCTAGGAGCTGCTCTCGAAAGCTCCGTACATACCGTTCTCTGTCCCAAGATACGGTAATGTAACGTAACGTAGATGAGCGTGGCTGCCACTTAACCGATGCGATATGCACTATCGTGAAAGCTTTCCGGAGAGCATTCTCCCTTCGAGAAGCCAAACATAAAATAACGTACCGCGTCGTATTCCAGGGATAAACGTATCCCTTCGAAGAGTGCAGCTATGCATCGAGTTTTATGGCGTCTCGTATTTATCGAAAACTCGTACTTTATTCGCCAACGAAGTGTGCGGAAGGAATGACGTAATTATACGATGCTTGGCATTCTATAAAAATCGAATGTCCAGCTTCTATCGGGGCCAAATATTGGAAACCTGTGTAACGTTTCAGGACTGGGAAAAGCTTGGGACGATTGCATTTCCGGCTGAAGTACGACTTCGATAGGTCGGATCTACACGTTCACCTAATCGAGGCTCACGATCTTGCTGGTAGCGATCAAGGGGGCTTCAACGACCCTTACGTCACGCTAACTCTCAGCCCCGAAGTGGACTCCAGAAAACGGCAGACGCAAATTCATAGGAACGACCCAAATCCATTCTTCGACCAGCACTTTAAATTTCCAGTCAGCTACGACGAGCTGCAGGACAAAACCCTGGTTTTGCAGGCAAATATTTACTCTCTGCATACTAAATAATATTCCACCGCCATCGTATTCCTAAAAGATCCTATACCCGATTAAAAAGAGCACCTGACAAATCGTCCTCCGTCCTACGAACGGATCTTCCTAATAATTCCCTAATAATCCTGGTGTTGTTTTTATTACAGGTGTTCGATTACGATCGTTTCTCGAGGAACGACGTCGTTGGGTCCGTCAGAGTGGCGATGGACAGCCTGGAATTGGCCTCTTCCGCTTCCTCCGTGGAAGTTTGGGGCGAGATAGAGCGGGAACGTAAACCACCCGAGCAGATTCAGGACGTTCTGCTTTCGTTGTCGTACCTGCCCAGCGCAGAGAGGCTCACCGTGCTGATCCTAAAGGCCAGGAACCTATTTCCGCCTCAAGTAAAACAAAATTCAATTACCCCTCCACCTTTCTTCTTTTCCAATCGCATCCGTATAACGACGTTGCTATCCCCGCGATACCGGAGGAAAAAATATTATTTTATCAAAGAAACTCTCGATCCCTTTTTCGTTCCTCCGTGGCGTGCGTTTGAATAAAATCGCTCTTAATTGCCGTGAGAATCATCCCGGTAGACGCGTAATTTCCAGCCAAGTAAGTTCACCCTTTCAGATCGAAATTACACGAGGAGGACTCGCTCGGCAATTTACGTACACCTTTTCAGCCGGGCCGCGCGAACGATATATACGTCTCCCTTAATAACACGATACTGGAGAGAGAGAGGAATTTCTGCGAGTTTAATAGATCGTATCCTCCAATTTCTCTCGGCCGTTTTTTCCCCTCCGCAAGTCTCTCGTTCGTGTCTCGCAGGACAAGGAGACTTTGGACCCTTTCGTGAAAGTGAGTCTGCTGTGCGGGGAGAAGAGGGTGAAGAAGAAAAAAACTGCGGTAAGAAAAGCAACGACGGATCCCGTCTGGAACGAGGCGATGTCCTTCAACGTTACTGCGGCCTCCCTCGCATCCTCGGCGGTCGAGGTAAGGGATACGAACGCATCCCCTTCGCGATGTCGCTTTTCACTTGCTCCAAGAATCCCTATTTTTCCCCCTGTCCGGGCAACGCAAAGTTCCAGCAACGTTCTACGATCTCGGCAAAATCACGAGTGGACCCGAGTTGGTCGAACCTGATTCCCAAGTCGATGAATATTTAATCGTCTTTGACTTTCCAATTCAAACACTCGCCACTTCCCTCGAGGTATTTATTCCGAGTTCGGATAATGAATTAATCAGAGGGAAACCAACGTTACGGACAATAGGATGTCGTTAAAATTACACCCCTTCGCGCTACGTTAATGTATCGGGCGCATCCGTAATTCTATCCGGTGCGCCTAATGGAAATACTTTTCTCTTCCGCCGCTCGTAAGGTCTGCGTGATGGATTCGAACAGCGAATTGATCGGTGGAAACCCCATAATCGGGTCCTGCATCGTCGGTCCTGCGACGGGGACGGCCACGGCCTCGGAGGGTGGGAACAACCAGGGAAGAGATCACTGGCTGCACATGACACAATCGCCGAGACATCCCATCACCATGTGGCACACGTTGCACTAGTCGGTTCTGAGCGCCGAAATTGCGTGGATTGCCGATGCTACGAAGCATCGATCAATGGCAAGGTGTTACTTGCGTCCCCTTCCGACTTGGAAGGTCCGACGCTTTTCGAAAGATCGATCTTTCGACGCAGAAGAAGCGCCTCACCGAAGAGCAAGGGCAGGGTTTTTGAATATCCCGATCGCGTGGTTTCCAAATAGCTCGCTCCAAGTTTCGTTCTAGCAGCGAATGATCGAGGTGAAAATGTGCGAAACACCGAAGGTAACGCGTCGATGCCCTTCGAAGATTTGGCACAGGCCCGACGCGTAGGCAGAATAATCGATAAACGGGGATATATATATTTAAATATATGCGTAAGAAAAAGTAACGGTGTTGTATGTGAAATCGCAAGAAAAAAAAAGATGTTACCCAGAAAAAGTCTATCGCAAATTGTCCTCCGTAAGTGTATGGATATGCTGAAAAATCATTGACATATCGTCTGCAACGATAAATTGCAGAATAATGTTACTCCACGACTACTATTCCTATTTTGAGACGTCCCTAGGGCGACACTTATCAAACCGCCCGCGGCTCGCGTTAAGTACGCTATCCTGATTATCCGCTACAGATCTTTGCAACTCGATTTACAAAGTCACGGATCGTAAGTGAAAGAGATTATTCCGTCGTAGCACAATAGCATCGTTTTTACATTTACACTTTCCACTTGGATCGTTACCACCTCGAGTACTATATAGATAATACGATTATACTTTCGATATGCCAAGTCTACGAAAATTGCGACTCTCGTCGCATTGTCGGCAATCGGATTTTGCGGGCCTAGGTCTTTTATTGCGATGGCCTCGATAAATGCTGTTACGTTACGAACGAAGAATGCGCGATTAAAAAGAACCGGGGGCCTAACTGACGAATATTTTTCCGACGTGAATTATACTTGTAACCATGCGTTTGTCCGAGATAAAATGATTTTCTCTTTCTAAAGTGCAAATCTCGATATGGTTATCGACTAATGCTCCGTATGTATTATCCATCATTTCAGATATCCGAGCTTGGATTATATTTATGCACGATCGAAGAATTCCGATTAAGGAATCGGCGGTCTTTTAAACTTTTAGATCGTACGTGCACCCTGCCGATTTAACATTTCTGATCCATTAGCTCAAAGTACGGCGTATTGACCATTGTCGAGGAGGATGGGTTAAGTGTTAATCGACGTTAAGTATATATCGGATAAATATAATACTGTATAGATATAATTACGTAAAACGTAAAGGTGAAAACTCTAAGGCTAGTCGGGAAGAAACGCTTAACCATGGGAGCGTGGTCCGAATTGTACGCTTAACTTACACTGAACAGTATTTCTATTATTCTACATGCCGCGAAAGGTATAGTATTTATATTAAACAGACTTATATATATACACAAAAATATCTCTATAAATAGACACACACATACACACATACACAAATATATATATATATATATATATATACCTGAGAAATGTTCTTACATGTTTACCGTCGTCTAAACAATCATCCTGGGTGTCTAGTGGATCGCGCTTTTCGCATTTCAATACATCATCGGTTTTTTAAATCTGGAATTATTATTCCAAATATATAAAAAAAAAGAACCTTGTTTTTCGTAAAAATACAAAGAATAAGGTTTTAAAGAAGAGCGTACCAATATTTTCGCACGGTTTATTTAAACCTATTAATTCTTTAAGAAATGCCCTTACAAAATCTCGTCGAATAATCAATAGACACCCTGTTGTCGGACCTGAATTTGCCTTGTATCGTGCGGTGAACCAACAAGAGCATTCGAATATTACATTGTCTATTACAAAGTCTAAAGATCTCTTCGTGATTGTTGTACAAATGTTGGCTAGATAAAGGCGGTTTATGTAGCTGTTAATCGTCAAAGGATATGGAATGTACGTTATCCACAGCTGGCTTTGTGGATACGGAGAAAGGGCGAATTGCCTGTCTCGGTGCACCGTAAAGAGTATGTAATGTATTCTAAATGTGACCTGTAACCAATATTTTCTTGTAATGTATCCCCATTATTTAATTCGAAATAAAGAGTTAATTATTTACGTCAACCCAGCCGCGAATTCCACTCGCGCATTGTCATAAAGCAAATCTGAACAGGTACAAGTTTTTAATTCGCTAACTTAATGGCGTACATTATAGGACAAGGAAGGGGATTTTAGGAAACAAAGAAATTATTCACTTATTCAGAATGGTTTTTTACTTCTTCTTAATCAGTCTACACAAATTCACATAATTACAGCTCTTCGATCCTTGTACGAAAAGAAGGGGAATATTTTACACATGCGCTATCGCATAGAAAAATCACTGCGTTCGAGACACTGCTCTAATACTTCGGTTTTGTAGGCTGCAATGCGATACGATTGACTTGCATCGCAACGCTGCAAACCCTGTGCTGTGGACTATAGAATTAATCTCAGTTTCCGTTTCTGGCGCGATGAGATCAAAAAATATGTATGCTTTCTAGCGCACTGCGTGGCGCGTCGTGCCCCTTCGTGTTAAAATACAGAACTGACATTTTTTATCTGGCTATCGGCCTCCGCGATATCGATAAAGTCCTTCACACCCTTCGCGCGTACGGAGAGTCCTATGCTTGCCCCACTCTCGTGCCACTTTGCCTTCAGGAGGACGGAACATCCTTTACCTACGACAAGTACACGCTAGAAATATCCTCCTCTAAGACAAACATACGAAATTGAGATAACAAGATCGCGTACTGAGTTGACCTCGTTCCTGGGCGGCGGCCAATTGATTGACCACGCGTCTTTCAACCTCGTACTTGATGGATCTGGCACCGTAATGGGCGTCGTATCCATCCGCCAGGACCGACAGTACCTCCCTGTCCCACTGCAAGTCTATCATATGCCTCTCTCTGGCCCTTATGGCCCATTTTTCTAACTCACGCGCCACCAGCTTTATGAGCTCCCCCCGCGAGAATGGCAAGAAATAGACTATTTCGTTTATCCTTCCTAAAAATTCATCCCTTCTAAAGTGGTCCTTCAATATAGGACGTACCTAGAAAAAAAGTATTCCGTACGGAGCGAATTTTTAATGCAGCTTCGACGATGGAAATTTGAAAAAAGATTTAAAAGTGATTGGAGCTTGATCATACCACTTGATCCTTAAAATTTCGGGATATTTCGATGCGCTCAGGCTCCTGATCCTCGCTAGTAGCCTTGTCCAGCCTGTGAGCGATTATACGTTCGGCTTCTGCCCTCAATTGTATCGCATGTTCTGCTATTTCCTCGCTCGCCAAATTCGACGTCATTACGAAAATCGCATTCTTGCACTCGATAGTCTTTCCTTTGCCGTCGGTTAATCGGCCCTTGTGAGAAAGATTTGCGAGGAATTCGGTGATTAGGATTATAGTTAAAAATTGATCGGTACCTCATCAAAGAGCTGCAGCAGAACGGTTAAAACATCCGGATGTGCTTTGTCAACTTCGTCGAAAAGCACGACCGCACAGGGACATTTTCTCAGAAGCTTTGTTAATTGCCCACCGTTATCATGGCCGACATACCTACGAACACGATACATAAATAAAATAAATTTAATCTAAAATTACGACAGAGACGCTAACCCTGGTGGAGCTCCTATTAGTTTGGCAACTTCGTGCTTCTCTTGATACTCGGACATGTCCAATCGAATGAAGTTATCCGGCTTATTTTTATGGATATAAGCGGCTAATTGTTTCGCCAATTCAGTTTTTCCTATACCGGATGATCCTAAGAATAGGAACACGAGCGGATGCTCCTCGTCTATCCAGCCATTCTCTTTTCTTCTTATAGCTACAAGAATGAGAATAGTGAAGCAAATGTATCGACGTTTCGATATTTTAGAAGTAGGTAACGAGCTTACTAGATGCAACAATGGATATTGGTCCCTCTTGCCCGACAATGTGTTGTTTCAAACGCTGTTCCAAAGGAAACCTGCGACGTTCCTCTGCTTCCTAGGTAGCGTGTAATAAGTAAAAATAAGTATACTCCTCCATTGATAAATGTACATTCTGGGAATAACGTACTTTTTCCTTCAACATTTCATCAAACTTGGTAGCGTGCTTGATCAGCATTTCCTTAATTTCACCCTCTTTGGCATATTCAACGGCACGATGCCCAGTTTCGCTTTCTATCGTAGGATCAGCTCCGCCATCCAACAATGCCTTAACACATTCTACAGAATCGGCAAGTACGGCATAGTGTAGCGCTGTAAGGCCTTTAAAACTGGCTTTATTATTTAAGCGATCACAGAATTCTTCCTCTCTCATCACGAGCACTGGAAAACTTAAAAAAATGTCTGTACATGCTAAATCAAATGGTCCCTGTTCCACGATTAAAAACTTCTTCATAAAAATGTACCATCCAAGGAATTTATTCTCTTCTCCATAGCAGTTCTATAAGCATTAATAAATTCATCTCCGGCGTTTACATCTATTCCATTCTTCAACAAAAACTTGACGGCCTCTACCTTCCCATTAATAGCCGCAATATGCAACGCGTTCCATCCGAGAAAATGTCTGATATTCACATCCATGCCACTCTTTAAAGCCTGCATTACAAATAAATTTAGGGTAAAGAGAATCTATTGGTTTTTTCTAAAAACCCTGTATAGTTACCTTTTGAAGATCCGAAGTATTTCCACACTGCGCGGCGTAGAAGAACTTTTGCTCTGTTTAAAAAATTCATATTTGTTCAATGAAGCTAATAAATACCACACTCGAAGTACTTACCCTTGTTGAGAATCGAAGTTTCGCAAAAAGCTACTATCAGTCCAAGACTGCTTAGTAGCCCACCAAAATTCTTATACGATCTTCTACCAAAATTGCCCCCATTTTTGCCAAATCGTAATTTTATATTCGTCAAAGTCGGAGAAGAATACTTTGAGAATAACAAGTCCAGTAATTTGTACAACGGGTAGATCTGACTATTTAAGTTGGCAATTTGCGTATAACCTCTACCATTGTGGCCCAACGGGCTCCTAACTTTGTCACACTTTCCAAAGTTCAGATTGCTCAACGGCGTCTCCGGATTTTTCAGATTTTTCACGAAGGCATAAAATCTCAAACTGCAGAGTCGCGACATTTTTGGTGAGACCGACAGACAGAGACGAGCCAACACCATGTGACTTTTACGGAAAATACTAATCTCTACCGCCTGTCAATAATGGATTGATTTGCAAAATTATTGGAGCCCGGCCAATACTTATCGTCACCATGACAACACGATTTGTAATTGCAGTGCAAACCGGTTTAAATTTGAAGTTTGCGAAGTTTCCTTCGAGTTTCGTCCGACTTTTGTGTCTCCGCGATCGTAGCTCCTTACGAGGATCGTTTCGTCTGCCAGAAATGATGCAATTGTATTCTTAGTTTGTCAATTCCTCAAAATAAAATGCCAGCCGTGCGAGGAATGGGTTTCATTATTCAACCGTATCGCTAAATCTCCTACTTAATCTCCGCTCAAGTAGGGCATATATCGGTCTGCCGGATGAAAAAGCTATGATTCACTGTACGCAACCTTGGGAGTCGCGCGCTCCTTGATTTTAATCGTAGGCGCCCAAAAAGGCAAAGCAGAAACAGACTTTAGTCTCGGTCATGCACTGACGCCCAATACCTTCTGACCCCTGAGTCTGCACGGCTCTGTTAATCGTATTGGATTCTGATGTTGTACGAACATTATTTCCCGTAGATTGGATCTAGAAAATGATTTCGATACAGATGTAATTTCTTTCTAATAAGACCCTCGTCCTCCCTAATCACGGCGCCCAATGGCTTCGATCCAAGCGTGCGAAAAGGAAACACGAGAGAACCGGAAGAGACCTCTGTAGCGGTGGTGGACACCCTTGAGAGTTACCCCAAACGGTTCCGTGACCCGCCGTAATTCCAGCCGAGAAACATTATCGATCGATCGTCCACGTTCGATCTTTCGAGAAAACGATGGAACGACATCCGCAAGGTGCAGCCCAATGGCGCATGTTTCCAGAATATTCCAAACCGGCAGTTTGTCCAATAGCGCCGTGATACTGCAGCGCCATGATTGGTCAATTTTCAAGAGAAGTTAGCAGAAAGAAGTGGTGGCAGTCACCGTGCGGAGAACATTTCCTCCAGTGCATCGTGCAAGAACGGAGCGAGTAACGGCGATATCGAGAGAGTAACGTGTTACGTTTCTAAGCTGTACGCAATCGATCCGTTTCGCGATTGTCCGTGAAATCCTCGAGTAATCGGTGCCTCCTCACGGCCAGAAGAACCGACGGTTTATTCACTGTCGTAAAGAAAACGTCGAGCCAGCCTACCAGCCATGGCTGCTATGTCCGTGATCGGGATTGACTTCGGCAACGAGAGTTGTTATGTGGCAGTGGCACGCGCCGGGGGTATCGAAACTATAGCCAATGATTATAGCCTTCGCAGCACACCGTGAGTTTCCACGATAGCATGACTCAGGTGCTCGTTTCTGCACCGATAACCGAAACACCGGCCCGCGCCGGTTTTCCTTAACCCACGCACTATCTACCAACTTTATTTTACATTTCACCCGCCAACGGACGTCGAGTGAAACCGATTAGATCCTTCTCTTCGCTCTTCTCCTATTCCATTCTTACCGATGATCGATCCCTGTCGCTTAATCTATCGCCTCTATCGTTCTTCGATCTCGATCGCGTACGCCCTCGATCGCTTAGGGCATACATGTTTATACCGTAACTTTGTAAGGTACCTGCTCTTCTTTCTCGGCTGCCTTGTATCGCAACGATTTCAAGCACTGCTCGAAAATCTGGTCCTTCGATTCTGTCAGCTGTTCTATGGGTATCCTGATCCTCAAAAAAATAGGACTCACACCCTGTGTTTTATTAATTCGCATGAACAATATGAATGTAGAGCTAATTGTTTACTAAAAATATCGAGATGCTATTCCTTTAATAAATGTGGTCTTGAGGAACAAGAGAAAATACTAGCATAGTATTTGGGACCTTGTACGAATAGTGTATAGACCATTTTGTTACCTATACTCTGAGTTTGATGCTATTATTGTTCATGGATGACAATGGTTGTATTCTTACACCATCGCAAAGCAGTGTTCATTGATAGTGTGAATGTAAGCGTTGCTGGGTAGGCTAGGAAGTAAGGTTTTTTTAGAAAGCATATGCATATGTATGAAGAGCATTTACCAAAATAGATACACCGGTTTGTGTATACGTTTGACACTAGCGCAAACTGGGTTAGCGTATTATGCTTTGAAGATGGGTTATGTATAAAAAATAAGGCGTACGTTTTTGCAGATCATGCGTGGCTTTCAGTGGAAAGACTCGTATTATTGGGGTTGCTGCAAAAAATCAAATGGTAACCAATATGAAAAAAACGTTTCATGGTTTCAAAAGGTTGTTGGGGAGAAAGTACAATGATCCACAAGTACAACGTGAATTACAATCGTTATCCTTTAAAACATCACAGCAAGCGGATGGCGGAATTGGCTTACATGTAAGTTATAAATTTTTAGAATCTAATTATATTGCCAAAAAATGATTCGATAAAAACCCCATTGACATTAGCAGTAGAATGTTAAGAATCAATGTTAATGTCTCTTGATGCAACTAAATGACCACGAATCGTCGGTAATCCGGGCAGTTTGCCAAGTATCTCACACTTTTGGGGATTCGAGTCTTATTTATATCTCTTCAGATCATTTACTATATTATGAATCAGTCGCTTTTATTACCTACGGAGAATGAAGAAATAGTAAAGTGAAAGTACTTTTTAATGCTACGTTAAAATTATTGATTTATGAATATCTTTTATTATTATTATTATATATGACTATAAATAAACGATACCATAATTGTATGTTATGACTTTCTAGGTACCATACTTGGACGAAGAACATGTTTTTACACCAGAACAAATCACTGCAATGCTGTTCACGAAACTGAAAGATATTTCAGAAACAGCATTGCAGACTGCAGTTAACGACTGCGTCATTTCAGTTCCTTCATATTATACACAATCGGAACGTCAAGCATTGCTCGATGCTGCTAAGATCGCAGGCTTAAATGTATTAAGATTATTTAACGAAACAACAGCCACTGCATTATGTTATGGCATTTACAAGCAGGATTTACCTGCACCCGATGCAGCTCCAAGAAATGTAGTCTTCGTTGACTGTGGATACGCCAGTCTACAAGTCTGCATTTGTGCCTTCCACAAAGGCAAATTGAAAGTTTGTATCTCACATCAAACGATTATACATGTCAAATATACAGTTTTTCAATAATCCATAATGATTGCAGATGTTAGCAAGTGCTGCCGATAGTCAATTGGGTGGAAGGGATATAGATGCTATTTTAGCAAAACACTTTTGCAAAGAATTCCAAACTCGCTATAATGTTGATGCAAATAAAAGTCCGCGTGCATACCTAAGATTACTGTCAGAGGTAGAAAAGTTAAAGAAACAAATGTCAGCTAATTCCACAACTCTTCCTCTCAACATTGAATGCTTCATGGAGGAAAAAGATGTGCATGGAAATATGAAAAGGGCCGATATGGAAGCGATGTGTGCTCACTTATTCAAGCGCGTTGAAACTACTCTGAGACAATGCCTTGAAGATTCAAGTGAGCTTCTTTTGTTACCTAACCATTTTCTTTTAAAATCACTCGTAAAAGCTCGCAAAATAAGACCATGCTTATAATGCTATCATTATTTGTACAATTTATTTCACAGAATTAAAATTAGAGGATATACATTCGGTTGAGATCGTGGGAGGATCAAGTCGTGTTCCCGCGATTAAGCGGTTGGTAGAAGAAGTCTTTGGCCGACCTATTTCAACGACGCTAAATCAGGATGAGGCCGTTTCTCGTGGCTGCGCGTTGCAATGTGCTATGCTGAGTCCTGCTGTTCGAGTTCGCGATTTTGCTGTTACGGATATTCAGCCGTATCCGATGAAATTGAGCTGGGATCCTACTCAAGGAGAAGAATGGTAAAGTCTACATTTATTCTAGTAGATGATGATTTACTCTAAGTTAAGAACAATTTCGCAAATTTTTTGTTGTATACTTTTCTAGTGAAATGGAAGTTTTTGGACATAATCATTCCATACCGTTCTCAAAGATGTTAACATTTTATCGATCAAGTCCGTTTACGCTGTCAGCGAGTTATAGCACACCACCGCCATCGTATCCTCAAACTCACATTGGTATGCAAGAGATTACGACACTATTCAATCGACGTAACCAGAGGCTAAATTCTGACGGATGTGTAATAATGGTTTCAGGTGTATTCATTATAAAGAACGTAAAACCTACGCAGGAAGGAGAATCGTCCAAAGTAAAGGTCAAAGTAAGGGTAAACCTAAATGGTATTTTAACTGTGGCATCAGCTTCTCTTGTAGAAAAACGGGAACTTACTCAGCAAGAAAAAGAGGAGGAAGAGAAGAAAGAACAACAAAACAACATGGATGTGGATCAACAGAGAGATGTGAAGGACAAACCCGACCATGAGGCAGAGGCAAATGAACCACCGGCACCAGAGGTATGTAGCGTGACAGCCCCTTTTTCCGATTTCATTTCTTTAAATATATAGTCACTATAAGTTTATAATGATCGTAAACCAGGTTTTATATGGTATCAACGCTATTGCTCATTGGAGCGATTTAAATACAATACTAAATGACGTTCGTATGTAATAAACAATTATGAATTACAAGCCACATGTCTTTGTCATAAGAATATATGTAATACAGAAGCGTTGCCTATCGGAAAATTAGTTTTATAGCAATGTGAAATTCTACATATTGCTATTTATGAATGTTCAGGTGCATGACTATGTGAGTTTGTTGTGGTTTAGGTGAGCATGGATAAGACACGACGGAACTCAGATGCTGATGATGGTGGAAGAGGTGCGAGGGGTTCTGCCCCTTCCTACTCCTCCAGGATTCTCTCTTGGTTCAGCTCGGTACGCGACACACTACCATTACTTGGACCCATACGCATATGTCAGGCATATGTCTCAAGACATGTGCTCTCTGAATTTTGACTTTGCTTAGAACGTTGCATCATTGTAATTCGTAATAGTTCTGTGCGCATCCTTCCATTCATACGGCCTAATAAAACAGGTGTTCTCTTTCTTTCATCGCATCAGCATCGTCAATCGCCTATTAGAGAATATCTCATGTGGTACTGTCCGAAAAATAGGAATCCTGCATGGTTATACTGGCCGTGTATTAAGATGTAGTAGTTTATTTCCCGTGAAGTATATGTACGGATACATTCATCCTGATATTTAAATTTTAAGCATTGTCAGATCAATGTAAAATACTATCGAAAATGGCAAGGGGACACATTACTGTGTCGTAATTCTTACATGGAAGTCGATCGATTAAAAAATTTCTTATAACGCAATATTACAATAATGCACTTGCGAGTGCATAGATAGTAATTATAGGAACTTCGATTTATCGTAGGTACAATAGTGCATGATGTTAGCAATGATGTTTATGGTTTCAAACTCTGTGTCGATTTCTTCTGCAATCTCCACTAATACAATGAAGAATCTAAAAGATACTGATCTTTTGCAAGATAAGAAACGAATTTCTGTACATATGTTTTATCATAGAACTTAGTTCCATAGAGACGTATTTTGTTAATGCATATGGGTCCAAGATGATACAGCTGTGTCACGCCGTGCTGTCTGTCTTTGCTCTGCCAATCTCTTCGCCAGGTCGCAGAAGGAAAAGAGACAGTGATTTTTTTTTTTGCAAGAGCTATGATACACAATGAGTAACAATGTTCTAAGCTGTGAAGGCAGGCAATGCGGTTCAGTTTTCAATTCGTATAGCATTTCTTTTACTTCGTACTTACAATGAAAATGATTATATATCATTTTCCCGACGAATTAGGTATGAATTGAAAACTGTACGCATAAAAAGTGTACTACCCTCTTTTCCTCGTCTCATCACTGTCACCACCTGATTTCCAGTTCAGCTACACTTATCCTTGTCTGACCTGTTCTTTTTCTTTTTGTGTACTATGTGGCACCATTTCGTTTATTTGATACACTGTGAATTTAGTTATTGTATTAAGAGTAAAAAAACGTTTCAAGAAAGTGGTTTGGTGCGAGGTAAGTGATCAGACAATTGCAAATTAATTTCGCGGCTTTATCACCGATCGTAATTTCTGTGTATTTTCTGTCTGTGATAAAAGAGAGATTGTCCGTAAAACTTTCTTGTAAACGATTTTTTCTTACAGGATTACATAAAACGAAACACACGAAATATCCTTTTATACTTACATATGCATAAGTAATTTATTATTTCAGGGAGACGACAAGGCAGAGGACGGCAAAGGCAAAAAGAAAGTTCCTGTACGTACCATTGAATTACCCATTGAAACTCACTCTTACGGGCTATCACAACGAGATTTGGATGCTGCATTAGAGAAAGAGGTACATTCAGTACTCGTTTTCCTAACCTTGTAGATCGATAAAATAAGGTATCTGCAAAGCATTGCTACCAATGTGTCTTCTTTCTGTACAGGGCAAAATGATTGCGGAGGATAGGCAAGAAAAAGAGCGCATTGATGTGCGCAATGCTCTCGAGGAATATGTTTACGATTTACGTGCTAAGCTGTCGGAAGATGATCAATTGACCACGTTCATCTCGGACACGGACAAGGAGGCCCTTTGCCGTATGTTAGACGAGACCGAATACTGGTTGTACGAGGAGGGAGAGAATTGTCAACGACAAGTTTATGCGGAGAGGCTGCAGCGTTTAGAAGTAAGTACTTCTCTCGATTTTTCCTTTCCTCGTCGAATACACGTGTTTAAGCGATTAGTGCTAACGAAGCTCTTTCTTTTAGTCACAAGGCGAGCCGATAAAGGAGAGGAGATTAGAATTTGAAGGCAGAACGCAGGCACTAGACGAATTAGCAGGTGCATTACAGCTCGCCAAGAAAGCCTTGGATCACATTAAGGCGTCTAGCGGAAAGGACGACAAATATTCCCACTTGACAGAGGAGGAGATTAAGAAGGTTGAAAAGGCGGTGCAAGAGAAATGGACGTGGCTCGAGGAGAAGCGGGTATTACTTGCCTGCACGCATCGCACCCAGCCACCACCGGTTCTTGTAGCTGAAATCCGTGCGGAGAAACAGGTCTTTATAAAAAAATCTTAATAACGAATTGATAATTATGGAACGGTACAGTCTGAGAATAGCATCGTTTTTTTTTGCGCAGTCTCTGGACAACGTTGTACTGCCAATACTGAACAAACCAAAACCCAAGATCGAGCTCCCGAAGGAAGATAAACCAAAAGACAAGGTGGCGGAAGAGCAAAAAGTCAATCAAAATAGCCAAGGCGGTGATGGCCATGCCGAAACTAATCAGCAACAACCGGGAGAAGAAAAGATGGACGTTGAGTAACGGTCACCGCGATTAATGTGTTTTTAATAATATTATATCCACCATGATTGGAATGATGAATATTTCGTTATGAAAGTCACCTTTATCGTGTCACAAATGCGCCTGATACGTTTAGTTAGACAGCACACACGGTTGTTTTTCCTTTTGTTTTCCCATAACAACTGTACACGTGATATATTGACCTATCTGACATGTGTATCGACCTAAGTGTATTGAAAATCGGTGAGTATTTTACGCGCTAATACACGTTTAAAATCAGTCGGATGTTGCACTAGAAATTGTATAATGTAATGCAGTGTTATGGAAGATTGTGGAAATTCCACTATCCACGGTAATGTTGCATTATTTTTCATTTTTCGCTTATCACGAGCATCTAATATGCTTTATTCATAACATTAATAAAATATATTTTAATTTGATGGCTGTGCCAGACTTACATCACGTACAATATACATCATAAAAATAGAGTTGAAATTGGAAGGACTTTACGGTAGGAGCTGTGTTTACGAGATATCTCTTGAACGTTCAATACACTTACGAACGGAAGGCATACTCAAAATTTCAAAATCAACGGGTTACTCCAATGAGATCTCTGACCTTATTGCCAGTAAAATGATTTAATACGTTATCGGACAGAACGTATAGGACAAATGCTAAGTTAGACCTAATGACTAAATTAACTTGCGAAGTAGTTGATATCGCTGGCGATCTTATGTATTTAGGAATACAAAAAGCATTCATTCCATCATTTCCCAGGCCGACAGCTAAATATTCTGTCAGAAACTTTTGTTGCATTTAAGATACTTAAATAAATTAATATTTCAATAATCAAATTTAGCAAGTTCGCTGTAGTATTTGCTTCAAACAATTGTCTACTGTGGCATGTTGAAACGAGCCACTAAATAAGCGCTCGTATAATTATATCTGTTTTCAAACGTTATGGAATCTTGATGACGAAGAATGGATTTCTAAAAATAAAATGGTAATTGAAATAAACATATATATATTGTTGTAAATAATACATAGATTTTGATACGACGACGGTACATTTCCTTTCCGTTTTAGTTCATATGCCTACAATGATCTTGTAGCAGGCCAATGATGTTCCCAAAATGGCAAAGAGCCGGGGAGGTGATGACTATTAGCCAAAATTAGCCATTATTGATCCAATTAATTTCTCATTGTCGTCCCTGGATGCTCCATGCAGTGCTGTGTGAAATTGCACGCTTTCGAATGACCCAGTTATCGGAAACTGATCCTAACCTAGTATACGAATAAACGTGACCTTCAGGCACCCAGCCCCCTTGAAATATCTTCGTGCACGCGTTCGTTCTGCGTTATGAACGTTTATTTCCCATATTATATATGCAGATCAGCAGTCGTCCTTTCATAGTAGAGAGTTCCATCCATTATTTCCTATCGCATAGGCCAGCGAAATCGATAACAATTGTCATTTATTCTCATCTCTTAGGATATAGATTCTCAAGGGTACTAAAAGCAAGCGTCGCTCGTTTATTTCTAACTATTATTATGTTATTGCTAATGCTGTATAAAGGAATATCATAAAATAAAAACACAATTGTATTTATTATCGGGAAAAGTAACGTAAACGCAGTGGAAGTACGGATACGGAATGTCATTATTTTTTCTTGACACATTTTTTTATCGATCGAGATGGGATGCATTCGCACTTTACAAAATCTTACATCACTATATTCAACAGGAATTTGACATTATTTAAATAAATAATGGCTGAACTTATGCAAGATGCAAAATGTGGCACTGCAACGCTATCTAACATTCTGAGCTGAAGAATGTATTTGGATAAATGTTTCGCCTTGAATAAGTATTTAATCGTACACATACGTGCATCGTGTACGTGCAAGAATAAAAAAGATTAATCTTTTTTGGTTTGCGTCTTTGCATGATCGTCGAAGTAAGCTCGATATATAAATGCTCCTAGAGCTACGTGCAATACAAGGACCGCAACACCCGCAGAATATACATTGCTCGGTACATTATTCAGGCCTAATAAACCTGTAAAGAGAGAAATGTTTGTTACCTTAGTAAGGTCGTTAAAAATAAATTACTCTTATCGTTACGACATTATAAACTCACCGTCAAAAATAAAAAGCTTGCTCATGAAAAAAGACAACACTGGTAGAGCTATTATTACTATACAATGAAATAATACTGTCTTGAAAGCTTGAAGCTCTGGCAGTTCCTAAAAATCAATTGGCACATTAAAGAGAAACTTACATTACCTAAAGTAGGTATTAATCGGTCATGAAACGTTGATTAAAATAAAAAATACCCTTCGATTGGACATGATGGATAGCGGTAAAATATTTTCTCCGTTATTGTAAGGGTAAATGATATGTACTCCGATTATTAGGCGCCTTCGGTTCACAAATATCTCTCCTTCACTTTAGGAAAATGTATGCAGAGACATTGACGGAACGAGCACCGATTTATTCGCTTTATTCTTAACAAATTTGGCCGATCATTCTGTTCACCAGTTGCTCGAAACTTTGGGCCATTCACACATTGGCCAAAAAATGCGCAGGTTATGTCGACTTATGCATAATGCAACTACAGGAATATGCGCCTACGCACATTTTGTACCACCAAATAAAAAGGAATGATAGGTTCTAAGCGATATTTGTAACCAGTGTAACGTCCAATTTACGAATTCAATAAATCTCGAAACCCACTACCCTTCCGCGGCAATGACAAGATACGGGATGCGGGATATTGACCTAAATAATTAGGATACTCTTGTACGAATCTTCCAATCTTTGATCAAGTTTTCATTTTTGCCGTTTCACCTTTCTTACGTCTTTAAGACAGTTCTTGTTCGCATTTAGTCATCTAATCGTAAGCTGTTAAAATCTTCAGACATAAAACATGCCTGAAAATTTGGAAATTGTACGATATCTATTAGCATATAAGGGCACGGCAAGCAGAATCGGTAAAAAACGATTGTCGTATATGTACCGTGATATGATATCAAAAACCACGTTCGTAGTACTGCAGAATAATCGCCAGAGGCGTTATATCTGCCTGGCCTTTTCAGGCCCGAGTTTTCGCGTCTGATTTGAAAGCAAGCTGTACATCAGGGTGCACTTTATTTGTGGCCCGTGCTCGGGGCGCAGTATCGTCGTTCGCAGCTGATTCATCGTACTGTTTACAGGAATGCGGATAAAAAGTAACTCGCTGTAGCGGCAGATTTTCTCGATCAACAAGTTGCGCTCGATCTTCTCCCCTAGGATGGGATGCTGCTACAGTTTTTGCAAGGAGGACAGCGGGCCGCAGGTAACCGGAGAACGCGAAAAGGGACAGTTGCCTTCGACTGTTTTGAAACTTCATCTTATCGCGTGACATTAGATTTACTTGTGTGCAGCAAAATGCAGGCTGCACTATCGTGATTCTCGTTACGCCTACCGCTCCAGGCTTGTTAGATACCGATTAGGACATTAGAATAGGACGAAATAGCGATTTGCCAGCAGAGATTGTTGTAGATATATATTATATTTTTCAAAGAGCTATGGTAACACCCACAACTCGCGTAAATCTTGCAAAAAATTCTACTTTCAGAGTGGGGAAGTGAACGAAAGGACGCATTTGCTGGTAGACCCTGTCAGCAATAACACTAACATACCCAGAGTACACAGGTAGGATATTCCGTGATATTTTAAATGTTACCTATCCCTATCCTTTGTGTCCAGAGGAAATAAAGCTTCTTCGCTTGTTCTTCTTTTCAGTGACGATTATGTTAATCAATATGCAAGCTCCGTACCCAAGAAGACGGACGAACAAAGTGCATTAAACAGAATCTTGCACGAAACAGCGGCGTGAGTGTGCCATTTAAGACTTTCATGTTTTGTTTTTAATTTTGCTTTGCGGCTGATTAGATGTACTCCAAATATTAATATGCCATATATCCGAAAATTATGCAATCTGTCGAACGATGCATTTTTTTTCCAGCAATGTGATAGACGTCGGGGCTTTGGATTCGCACAATCTTGAGCAACACGAGTATATGGACAGGTCTCGTGCTTATTCACAGCGAATAGAAGCTGGTGGGGTTAAAGTTCCGGACAGCACAACTTGCCTTCTCAAAGATATTCCTGTACCAGAACGGGTACTCGCGGCTGAACCTCTTGCCATGGAAGATCACGAGCTGGTAAATACGCACGATCTAAACGTGCAATTGGAAGAATAAATTTGTCGCGATATATATATAAAAAAAAAATGGCTGTATGCCAAAATTAAGCAGAGACAGCTTTTGGAGATGTAAATGTCTTTCGCAGATTACTGAAATGCTCAACAAGGCTGTGACGGCGTTAGGCGAGGTAAAGGTTGAACATAAGGAAGACTTGGTCGTTCCTTTCTTATCGTGATCCTACGGCATTTCCTCGGCAGAAATACACCATCATCCCGTTTGACTGGAATATTCGTATCGCATGATGTTAATGAGCACGCATCTTTCCAAAATCGATATACGATAAGTTAATTTAAGTCTGAATTAACGATAAAATTTCGTAAAGCAAGGCTTTTGTTTGAGCGACGAGATATGGGACGTTATAAAGGAATAATCCAGGTACTATTATTCGATCGGTATACTTGGAAATTTTTTCCGGATTTACACTATTCCGAGTCGTTGAATTTTGTTGCAGTTTTACGTGGCACATGTACCATACTGCAAAAAGTCGATTTATTGTTATCGTATTCCATTAAGATATTAATTAAAGCATCATGAAAGGTCTATTTTGTCACACTAATAAATGTAATCGCGCGTTACGAATTCGTGATTTTTCGTCGTGTCGGGGAAGTACCGTAAACAATTCTGTATCACTATCGTGTTTCGTCGAATTTTTACATCCGCGCGATGCGCTTTGCGTGAACTTTGAAGGTCTTATCTTCAGATTCATTATCGAGACACAGGAGATCCTTTTGACGATCTGAAACGATCGTGAACTCTGCCCGACACTATCCGTCGGGTAATAATAACTATGCGTTATCGTTCCAAAATGGAAAATGGCTTAGGTACATTTTGTACGGGCGGAATCATACGTCTAGCTTAACATGCACATATTTGCACTTCGTTTTGATAAACCTACAGTGTGGTCGCATCATTTGTATCGGATACACTTTGCGAGGTGAAACAATTATTACGTTTATACGCAACACCGCTGCAAGGATGTCCTTGAATCCATATTAAAGATATTATTTAACGATCGCCGACAGCATTATAAGTTTTGAGCACATTAAAGTAGTTTATACTAAGCACGTGTACCCCTAAATTTTATCCAGCTTTTCAACTACTATCCCTTGCTCCACGGGCCTGGCTAGGCTGTAAGGTACTCTTATAGAAATAGCGGCGGTCGGAGCTAGGGGTCAACGACCCTCAGGACCGTTGGTCCGTACAACTCTACGAGCGTTCGAAGCCACGATGATTGTAAAGATTAGATTTGTTATAGATCCTATACATAATTGTTATATATATATAAAAGAAAAAAGACATCAATGCTTTGGCCTGTACCGCATCGCGCATAACGTGATCGTATATTAATATATTTGTCTCCTACGAAATTCTCGACGTTCATCCCTCATTCTTGTCCCTTACGACGTTCGTAATTCCGGATGACGCTAGAAAATCGAGAGGTGGACCTGGGAGAGAGACGAGTTTGAATCTAGAGCGGAGAGTTGCGAGGCAGGAACGCGCAAACTTTGAAGAAAAGGCGGGAAAGCGAAGGTGGGGATAAGCCAAGAACGGGGATTGGACTGGTGCGTGGCGGCGCGGAGGGGCATCGACCGGTCTGGCATCGGGCTGCTATCGTACTGGCAGGTCCCCCCGTTCAGTGCCACCAATACACAAGAGCCGAGGACTCTCTATCGCCGACCATTGGTCCTCAATTTGCCGACCAATCATTGGGAAAGTGCCCACGAAAATATCCAATGTAAGTCCACAAATTATCAAACATCAACGGGGTACGCGTAGAGCCGCGCACGGTCGCGCTATTAACCGTGTTCTCGTTCCGCGGATCGTTTTGCCCGCGTGGCCGTACCCACGGGACGCTCGAAAAGCGTTTCCGTTCACGGCCATGTTTGTCGAGAGAAGCGTTTCTCCTGCGAAATCAGCGTCGGGCCATGGCGAGCGCGGCGGCGTCCCGTTTCGCTCCGCCGCGACCAAGCGCCTCCGCCCGCGGCTCCTCGGCCCGCGCTGGCCCTCGCTCCAGATTTATCCGAACCTCGCCCGCCACGTGATATGCTGGACCGCCGCCTAACGTCCTTAGATCCCCTGCTCCGGACACGCTCATCGCTCGCCGCTCATCGCACCCGCCTGCCCTCGATTCTGGAGACCGCACGTGGGCCCCCGGGGACCTTGCTGTGCTCGCCACGTTGGCGGCTGCGGACAGAGCCTTGACCATCCGCGCGGCTTACCTTTCGCGCGCGGACTTCCTAACGGGAGGCCCCCTCGGTAATTTATGCCGGTCCCACTAACCCCCTTGGCCCCTTTCCCCCTTCTTTTCTATCGTAGCTATCTTACCATTTTTTAATGTACCTGCCGTGCGATGTAGAGGCCCATTGCTATCGTGCTCCGATTGATCGTACGCTTTGGGTTGTGTATCGAATTGCTCGTTCGATTCTACGCTTCGTGTAGGTTTACGCGCACTGCTAGTAGATAGATTTGAGCGCTATGGAGAATTTCTCTTTTGGCTTGCAGCCGAGATCGCGTTGACGGCTCAGGATGGAGCAGCTGGGGGAAGGACAGGCCGTCGTGGTAGGTAGCGCCGGTGGAACGGTGCAGGTGGTGCAGATGGGTCAAGGGGGACAAGCTATGATGCTTCCTCAGGCTATACAAGTAGCCGCTCCCAACGGACAGATACAAGTCGTACCCGTATCCAGCCTAACGGGCACGGGGCAACAGATCGTTATACAGCAACCCCAAACGCCGCAAATTATTCAAACTCCGGATGGGCAAACCTATATTTATCAACCTGTACAGTTGGAAGGTCAAGTTCAGCAGGCACAACCGACCGGTCAGTTTGTCGATGATCGCATCGTTGTCGATACGTCTACGGACATTTTCATTCCTTTGTATCTTCTTCAGTAATAAATATCAATGGAAACCTCATGCAAATCGCCGGCACGACTTCTCAGGCAACCACCACTGCGGCGAGCACGGCGCCGGTACAGCCACTGGCCAGTCCTACCGCAACGGCATCTCAGGCAGGAAACGTTGTCATGGTGATTACTATTAAGAGTCTCTTTCACTTACATAGTCTGTGTATGCATTATACCGACTTGTAGTGACCACAGAGCGACATTGAACGCGTACTTGCGTCGCTAACTTTGTTTTTCATCGGTTTATACTGTATAAGCGCCAAATTTCTATTTTGATACAGCTTTATTTTATGTACGATTAGATGGTCCCTGGAAACAGCGGGCAGACGCAATTCCAAAGGGTAGCGCTGCCTAATGCAGAATTTCTCGAAGAGGAACCTTTGTACGTCAATGCCAAGCAGTACAGGCGTATATTGAAACGTAGGCAAGCGCGCGCGAAACTAGAAGCCGAAGGAAAAATTCCGAAGGAAAGACCGGTACGATCGAATTTTGCATACTACTTGATTGTCTGTCGCGAAAGCGTACGAATCGTACTTTATTTGCTGCAGAAATACCTCCACGAGTCGCGTCATCGACACGCGATGAACAGAATCCGCGGCGAAGGCGGCCGTTTTCATTCTGGTCAAGTAAAGAAGCGGAAGTAAGTCTCTGCTTATACTATCCTAACGCGAGTTTATTTACTTCAAAGTAAACAGAATGTCTCATTCACAATTTTACGCATATAAGAGTGTAATGGTTCCAGTAGAACGAACGCAAACTCCATGATTACCCAGCACATCACAACCTCGACCAGCACCAATACCGTTCGTACTATAGCAATAGCAGCAGCAAATGTAGGTGTACAATACCACGACACAGACAACATGGCTTCCACCATTGTCATCGAGGTAAGTGAACGATACAGTTTTCTAATTAATGCAATCGTACAAATTAATCTTGCTTGCCTTAAGACACGGCAGACTTACCGCGATTTTATTGTGCCTATTACATTGTCTGAAGCTACGTATAGCCGCGGCGCTACATACTTTTAATGATATGTATTCCAGAAGCCGAGTATTCCTTTACAAGATATGATCTCTGAAGAAGATATCGTTACCTCGAACAATCGCTTAATGTAGATAATTATTTAAATTATTCCGAATAGGAAGACGAGGGGAAACGAAGATTACCACGGCAAAGAATCATGGTGTGTGTCGGTAGGGTGTCTTTGATAAATATGTAAATAATATCTCTATCCCAATACAAAGTATAGTTTGAGTATAGTTCTCGAGGACAAGGAGCTGTGCAGGTGATTAGGCTTGTATATAATACCAGGGTCACAGTGTTTCCGTCTATGATATTTTTCTAGTGCTTAATTTGCACATAGTCGATTAGGGGCTTGATAAGACCACTGTACCATATAAGGTCACTGTAAAATAGAATCCTTAGGCAAAAATTGAGCGTGTCGTGTCGCAAAACGGAAAACTGGTTAACTAATTTTATTCCGCATTCGACAAATTGTGTAAATAGCAAGTTTGCAGCGCGACATATCGAACCGCGTTTTATCAAGTCCTAGTATCCAATTTCGTACAATGTATTGATGCTTTGGATTGAGAGACTGAACTATAATTTATTATGTATCACGTGCTGGGTACCGTTCTTAGGCTAGACTTTATCAATAGATGTAACGTCCAACTTCCATTGTTACGATAAAACAAAACTGTAAGGTGTATGCAACATTGAGAATTTATATATGATTTTGAGTGCAAGTACAATTAATTTAGTATAACCGAAAGCTTTATGGGGCATAACAATACCATTAAGAGGTGAGGAATTACCGATAGTCGGCCGTCGGCTCGTGTAAATAATACGGTCGAAGAGAAAACATTAACTATTTTGGCCAACGAAGAAAGAAGATTACGATGCACAATGTATTTAATAGTTACGTACATAGTTCAAAAATTAATTTTAACAAATGATACTTTTTTAATATCAAATATATTCATAGGTCAGGTATATTTAGGCTGCTGCGAGTAAAATCCATAATGAGGCAAGTGGCACTGGATTAACTCGAAGCCGTACACAAAAAATATATACAGAATTTAATTAGTTATAATTACTTAGGACGTGGTTTGATTAAGATTCGTAATCCGTAAGGCATTGTTCGATCCGTCATCGATGACGAGTCGTCGATCGTATTGCCGTTTTTGAGAGTAACTCGAAACAGACAAATGTATTAATTTTTCGGTTAGATATCGTCATAAGTTCGATTGTCCATTGGGGTTGTAAAAATGAGAAACGGTCGCGTAGGTATTAAGGGCATAAGGAGGAAAATTTTCGTATTTACAAGCACATATTTTCTAAGATGGATCCGCGCTAATTCATACTTGTAAATACCCCTGAAGAATAAAATACGAGAGAGGATTACGTTAAGTGTGTACCGGCGTGGATGAGAGAGTTTGTACATGAGTAGTGCGTTGGTTGAGATTAGCGGATAATATATGTTTAAGACAACTAAATATGTACAAGCAAAACGACAGGTTCTGTTTTGTACCAACTTTCATGTGATGACTTACTATAAATTAATCATTTGTCTATAGCCGTGGTGAAACATTATATCCTCCCTTTCGCTCCTTTCGTCGATCGATCAAATCCCTTGCGCCTCGTTGCACCGATCGCTGCGTTATATTCGGAATCGCCAGTTCTGGAACAAAGAATTATGACGGACGACGATAAAAAGAACTCCACTCATCGATTAAACTCACCTTACGCGCAGTATTTCTCTCTCTCTTAAATTCGGATCCAAGTTATTTGGTGGCGTGCCATATCTCTTCGCGCGGAGTAAATTTTCCGTAGCGATTTTCCACGGATTTCGGTACGTCTGCCTTTGAATCGTTTCCGATATCACCCAGTCTTCCGGCAGAGTAACGGGACTTTTTCTACCAGCAAAGCGTTTCGTCCACAGGGGACTGTATTCGCCTAGGCGCATAATATCGATAGAAATGCATTCGAAATACACCCTCCACGCGATTGCATAGCTTTGCAAATCGATGGAAATTTGAGCGAACGAAGGAACTAAGGTATAAATCACAGGACTTTAATACATGGTTCTCTCGAAGGATAAATTAGATCCTGAAACAAACTGAATTACTCGAGTGGTACAACTGGTATACGCTCTTTACGTTCTTATTTTCCTCTCGCTGTATCAGGTTCTCGTCCGGTGGAAGCGTAGGGAGGATTCGTTTTAATCGAGGATATCTCTCTCGGATCTGTATGCAATATTAATATAGACATTATTTTCGTTCGATCAAAGTCTCATTACATTTATAATATATATTCCGAGAGGCTGCTTACGCGGTTCAAATGATCCTGCGGATCTTCGCTTTGCTCGTTTGGGGGAAGTCTCGAATTTTCTTCGGTAGTATTAAGATACCTTTTGTAGGGACCATTTAATATATTCAAGGGCGGAGGGTAATTAGGCGGTGATGTATATCTGTCCGCTTTTTCTGCCTTCCTCGGGAGGAAATCCTTTCCATAAATCGTTACGAAATCGCGCGTCTCATCTTCTATTTCCAGCATCATTTTTTTGAACTCCAATCTTGCCTCCTCCGAGTAGCCAAACTTTCCACGTCGAATGACAGTCGACTTTCGAGCACGATCGAGTTAATCTGAATTTGGCAGCCAATACGACCATGTTGCTACGCTCTGACAGATCATTCTTCCAGAGCGAGTAACCCTTCGCATCTTCGGGGATGATTAATGATCGGAGAGAAAAAGGTCGTCATAATGAATAGATTCCGTGAGCATATCAGGGGCCAGAAAAAAGTCCTCGTTCGATGGCTAACGATTCTCTGGTTTCCCTCGGCTCATTACGGAAACGATATTATAACGCGCGAGATATATATTACCCTTGTGTACCATAAACGCCAATTAGGATAAGACATCGAATTTCGCGAGCGAAGGTGCGCCTACGGCTATTCCTTGTCCACACTTCCCTCTTCTTCCAATCGCGTTTCGCCATTATAGAAAAGCCAATCGATGAAGAGAAGTACGAGCGTTGCAAAAATACCAAGCTCGTGAATAATCGACGAGCACGAGCGATGGAAAAATAGCAGGTCACCGACCTCTCTCAAATTCCGTTTCTCTCTCCTCGTTCTCCACATCGGGATACTTGTATCATCGATCGCCACAGCCCCTTCATCGAATAGCCGGTAATATTCGAATCTCTCTACTCGGGGGCTCTGGTGCGTTTGAACCGCGGGGCGAGGAGAAATCGGCTCGGGACTCGATGGGCAAAGACGAGTCGTTCCGCTCGAAAGACGTTGTCAAGACATCATAAGGAGCATCGCGGGTGGTTACCCTCAACTGCGTCACCGAATTACCCCACCCCTGCGAGCAATATTGCCAAAGATCGTGTCATCGTTCACCGCCCACAAGGGGTAATTTGTAGTTTTATCCTTGAGCCCTCGACCCTCGGCCCTCCGCCGTCAGCCACGTGACGCTCCGAGGGACCCCGCTGGAAAGATGAATGCGATCCTCTCCCATCGAACCCTCCTCCTCCCGACCCTTCTTTCCTGCATTCATTCCCTAAAGATATATTTAGCTCCTTCTTCCCTGAAGTAATCACGCTTCCCCGAGGTTACCAACGAGCACTCCCTTTTTCCTCTCGTCGCTTCACTATCGCGAACCTGCGTCACGTACGATTCGTTCTAGTGCTCTGCCAGCTCTAGAAGAAGCTAGTTAGGATGGAGATAAAAGTGTTACGGCGATCATTGGTCGAGGAGTTTCAGTCGTCGTGAAAAAGCGTAGACGCAAAGATCCAATTAGCTTCCATTGGATAAGCTCGTCGTTGTGTCTGCGCGCTTTTGCTCGTTGCATTTTTATTTGCATTATATGCGTCATTGGAAGAAACCCGATTCTTCGAGAGGAATCCGTTAGCTTGGTGTAATAATTTATGGGAAGGTTTTCCTAGATCCCTTTGGGAGATTGGAGGCCTTGGCTCGATTCGCTTTCGGTACGTCCATTGCAGGCGGAACGTTTAGTCGGTTAAATTGTTTGTTCCATGGTCGCAATGTCGCGCACACCTTGTAGGATAATAAATAGCCAACGTCTCCGTATAGAACGAAATCGTTCGCTTGCATAATTCTCTGGCAAAGCGGGTTTCCCACACGCTTCGTGCCCGAGCCGTCCGTATACGGGATTATCGAGCATCACGGTAAACGTTTCAACCCTGTCCTTTGAGCTTCGATTTTATTACATTCCTCCGGACATGCTCGCCTAATTCTGCTCGCGTCTTTAATGGCTAATAGAGAGAAACTGATCAACGATCGCTGCCAATATTGAAACAGAGCCGCCTTATTCTGTATGCAGCTTTAATGGTTTAATATGGAGGAATTTATTAATGGCCACGACGAGAATTGGCGGAAATTTTACTCGAAAACAATGCGCGCCATGCTCGATGATATTTATCGTATAAATCTGCAGGCAAATTTGCCGTTGAAATTTCATCATTTGTATACCCGATACGCCGCCGAATGACCGTCCGTACGTTTCGAAATCGCTGGAGCGAGATATTTTATAGGGTATAAATGATGCAACGAGGAGAGTTCGTGCGCGATAGAGAGCACGTTTTATCAACGTTATCGAATCTCAGAAGCCGATTGCCCGGGCGATCGTTTCGGCCATCCACAAAATTCGAGGATCCACCTTGGACTTTTTTTAATGCGCTACGTAGCTCGACTATCCCCTCGATTAAAGAACGGTTATTCTCCGACGCAGAGAGAACGCAGATGTCCGCGGAATTTAAATTTTAACGAGCTTCTGCCTTAGATATTCGCGGAGAAAGCTGTATGAATATCGAACGTCTTTTCGGCATGGCTCAAGGTTGGATGTGAATTTCGAAAAGAAAGTCAAGGCTTTGGATGATACATTTTGGATGGAGCGTATCGAGGAACGATCGAGAGAAGTAAAATTCGTCTAAATAGACAACTAAATGTTGTGCCGATCGTTGATCCATCAACGTTCTTTACGCTGGTTTTATCCCTCATCTTCGATTAGAATTTTCGAAGGAGGATCGGAATTTGCACGGCTAATTCGCGTCGATAAGATTTAAGCACGGCGTCGAAGGTGATGGCACGAGATAAACTTCGAAGGTTGATCCGAGTCGTACGGCGATTTTTTTAATGAGATTTAACGATCTGCCCCCCTTTTTTCTCGGGATAAACATGAATATTGATACACGAAAGGTTACACTCACTCGTTAATAACTTCGAGAAAGTTGCTCGAAAAGTTAATTACGGAATACTTTGTCGAAGGAAGCCGGTATCGGTGTTGGATAAACTTGCGAGGGGTTACCCCAGCCAAGTTTTTGCAGTTAACAAGCCTGGCTAAGAATAAAAGGCGTATAATAAAAATTTCAGTCGCGTTCCTTTAAAACCGATTTTATTAAAACCACGCTCCCGCGATTCTCAAACCTCGGGGGAGGCATTTGTTTCTCTTTTTGCCGCGATACGGGCAACTTATATAATACATACCAATGGCAGGTTTTTATTAATCGACCGCGCAAAGGTTTCGCCTTTCCGTATCGTTTATCTCGCTTTTCCGCGAGGCGGTTTTATCACCCTGAACGCGTTTAGCAATAATTTACGGCCGGGCGGCCGTCACGTTTATTCAGAGATGTATCGTTTCGCGACAGCCGGGGGTGTAAATAGAAATGTCCCCGTCCAGATTATGAAAACGTTCCTACGGTTACAACGCAAAATAGATTTTTATCGATAGTCGCTCGAACGAGTCGCGAGCGCGAGTCGGCGCGTCGGAAGGTAATCGCGTCGAAAAAATCCCGAGGTACGCCTTTTGGAATTTGATTCAACCTCGATCCGATTCCCGCACCGATAAATTCTTGATCGATCAATCCGCCATGGGAAGAAACGTATATGGTTTCTGTCACGGGCATCGACGAGTGCGCGTTTACGTCGCCTCACGCTCGGCCAGAATTGGATACCGGCGGCGGATGGACCAAAAACCTTTCTCGTATATTCCAGCGGTCCGAAGGCATGTCACGAGAGCGCTCGATAACGCGCTTATAAATAATTTCCTCGGCGTATCGGGAATGCGTTGCGTGATTACTGCAAATTCCATCGGAAAGCCCGCGATTCGATTAATGTGAATATCGATGATTGCGCGGTGGAATCAAGAGCGTTACCGCGACATCATTTTAATTAGACGATCGTTAGCTCGTTAATGAGAAACGTAAATACACGCTTCCGCCCCTAAGGGCACAGCGCGCAAATTCATTTTCATTCTGCATCGAATCGTTCCGTTGGTCTGATCGCAAAGAATACTCGCTCCGTAAGTTAATCTTCGACTTAAGCGAATAATTATCCTTTGATCGGCCTAACGAGGTAAGAGCGAGCCTGTCAAAGTCGTACCGAGGATGAAAAACGAGGCTGTCCTCCGTCGTAAGGATCGTGCGTAGCGAAGAGACGTCCGTCGGGCTTTGAAAGACGAAGAGCGCTCCAGATTGACGCCCTCGACGGCGTAGTCGGTGGCTCGTCCTCGCCTTAACCTCCCACGCGAATGGATTTCGTCGGAGGACAACGGGGGTTGCTATCTGCCGCCGCGGACGAAGTTAGTGGAAGAGAAGATCGGCCTTGAAGCTCTACCGGAGGAAGAGAATGAGATGGGAAGTTCCTCCCGGAATTGGTAATTTACCAACTTTCCTTCGCGAGGATGGAATTCAAAGGCACTTTTGCGAACTTGTGCACGAAGGGTATAGCCTCGGGAGTTCTTCGTTTTTTCCACGTCAAAATCGCCGGGGCGCTTTTCTTCCGTAATTCAAGACCAGATTCCCTACGAGGAATCGCTTAGCATAGGGATACTATGCATAGACTCCTAAATCGTACTCCAAATTCCACGGAAAATTTGAAATCGTGGAGATAATACGTTTACCGTGGATAATGTTCTCGCGTCCGTGGAATCACTTAGCCGAGTTTTATTGATATTTCTTGGGCGTGACGGTCCGTTCCTCTTCCGAGCTGAATTTGTTTAATCTCGAGAGGTGGGGAGAAATGTTGGCGCGCCTCACGTCCTCGAAAACGAGACCTCGAATCTTGCGGGGGTGCCTGCAAAGCGGATTAAGAACCACTGCCCCCGTGGGGCACCTCCCCTTCGTTTCGACGTCCTGAAAGGAAAGATCAGCCTCGAGGAGACTGTTGCTCGTTAGCCAAATGGGGGATAGATGAACATAATGCAGCACGTGACCTGGAGGGCATGCGGTTTGTATTAAGGGTGCTTCACGAGGCATCATCCAGGATACCTTGCCCGCCCGCTCGAGAATCTGCGTATTATCTTAACAAATTCATCGTCGAGAGAGAGAGAGACGTCGGTGTGGATTATCGTAGAATCAGCGGTCACAACGGCTGGCCCTCTGCCGAATATTCCTCGATACAATCCCGACAATTCCGCGAAAACTCCGCCCTCGCATCTCCATCCTCCAGTCTCCGCACATCGGTTTATTAGCTCGAGAGCCTCTCTCGACACACGCGCGACGTCTTAAACGACACGACCCACGCACTCCGATGTCGATTCTAAACGCGTATTTTGCGGATGGATATAATCATCCTCGCATACCCTCGGAATAGCCGCCTCTATAAATATATATCTTGTTTTCCTACGAGCAGAGGAGACTCCAATTATCGCTTCCAAATATAAAATATGGACGTATCGCGTAAAGTCTCCCAAGATCGATCAGGATTTCTCCAGGCGTCGCGCATGTCGTAAACGTGATTTCAACCGCGAAATGCGTGGACACGGCCGCACGATGTGACCCTCGCACCGAGGAGATTACGATAATCGTGGAGGATCAAAGCAAGGCGGATGCTTTCTCGAGAATTCGATTCCTCCCCTTTCTCCGAGCGCGCTTCCAGATGTGCGGGGGAGAAAGGAAGAGAGAAAGAGAGCAAGAGAGAGAGAGAGAGGAGGGTGGGCGCGAGAGCAGGGTACCAGTTGCTTCGCAACCAGTTGCTCCTGCGATTCTGCGGGGGCGCCCCTCGTAGGTGGACCGGGTCGCGGGTGAAAAAGATCCCCCCTTTCGGTTTCGTAAGGGCAGCGGGCCGGCGAGACGCCGCGGAGAACCGTGGAGAGCAGCCCCACGATCCGGCATCTCACCCTCCGGCCGAGGCCGATCCTCGTGGGGGCGAATCGCCACGCCTCCCGCGTCTATATAAGCTACCCTCTCGCAGTCGAACCTCCACTCGCATCCCGGCTACGCTCCGTGCAGGATACCACCCTCCTGGAGGAAGAGACATCGAGACCCCGAGACCCTTGGCCCGTCGAACGAGACCATTAGAAGCGCACTCGTCGAGCGGGATAGAAGAGATGAAGTTCTGCCTGCTGTGGTTCCTCTGCCTCCTGGTCGTGCTGGTCGACAGAACTCTCGGGAGTCCCTATTTCGACGACGGTGAGTAGCAAAGTGTCTCTCGATAATCCTCCCGCTACTTTGGACCGTTTCTCCTTCGGCCGAATCCCGGCCTCGAGGATCGAAGGGGGAGCGCGCGGAGCGAGCGTGCGTAGAGCTCTCGCTTGGATCGTCTATGCGCTTGGTTCGACGCGTAGAGTATGGACAAGGCAACCGCGATGCGCGATTTACCTTTGCCCGGAAACGTTTCCACGTCTGGCGAGCGTGGGAGGGCGTGCTGGCGCTTCGAAAAGCCGAGAGAACCTGCGTTTATCCGAGCGGAACGCCGCCCCTATCTCTGACTTTGCGCTGGAGTTTCATGGTGCGTGCTTCCGGCGACGATAACTCACCGTCGGCTCGGGACGTTGTCCGTGTGGCTGGCACCGGGGTTCACGCGAAAATACTCCGCGGAATACATCCTGAATGCACAAATGCGTTAGAATCGCCGCGAGGCAATCCCATTACTCTTGGAATGGGTATTTACTGCGAGCGGCTGCTGGGGGATCTCGATCGTTGATCGCGATTACGCCCGGGCTTACCTTGAATAGGGCAAGCGTCAAGCTGCGAGAACGTAAATTTGTTAGAAACGTGGTACGGGTTTCGATACGGTTTACCGGCACTTCGCGTAGGTTCTCGTAAAGGAAGCCCGAAGCGAATATCGCAAAGAAGGTAGAAACACTGGTACTTCTCCTGCTTAATACTCGGTGGCAATTGTCCGCGTTGAATTTTAATCCGGAACGCTGCTAGTACGAAGCGTTCGAGAGCTTCTTAAGTATCAACCGCGGTGCTACTCAATAGTAGTTTTAACGTTCGAAACTTTGCGTCTCCTTCCGAATGTCGCCGAGTAATCTCTCGGGAACTTTTATTCGAGCCTCCTCTTTTAAGCCCCTCTGTATAATTGCGCGAAACGAAGTATCCAGGAGAATAGTGTCCTCGTCGAAACGTGAACGTGCCACAAAGTAATTCCTACCTGTCGTCGAACGCGATGCGATCGGTCCAATTCGATTTCGACTTCTGCCCGCTCTCTTGTCGTTTAAGGTCAATTCGGTGGAATTTCACGCTTGGAACTTGATCTCGTTAAACGCGCTTCAGCCGCCAAACTACTGCTAGTAGTGCGGCTCCGTGAGTGGTCGGCCGTCTGCCAACTGGATCGTCACTCGGGACATCTGGTCGCGCAGTTGCGACCACAGCTGGAAATTGCATTTCCCGATTAAATACTCCGATTGGCCAGCCCCGAGAAGCACGTGGTTAGATCGAGATTATCGCACGAAACTGACGCGTATTCGCGGTTCGTTTGGGTAGCCTGCGTTTGATGCACCTCAACGATTCGTGCCTTTAACCTCCGGTCACGTTCACCCATCGTGATACTCTCCAGGAATGAACGATATAATTAACTCGACGTCCTCACACTACCCATACTTGAGTTCCGCATTCGCCAGACGTACAGCGGAATGGAATAATCTGATCATCGCCGTTCGATAAGCAGGTCATTCTGTATAATTCCAAGATAAACTCGACGATGAAGAAATAATCCGTAGCTCGTTTAACTAGCCATGGCTGATGGATCTGGAAAACTCGATATCCGTCGGGCATATCTGGATGATTTTTAATCGGGAAAGCGTAATCCTCCAGAAGTCGTCGATTCGATCGCGATCCACGATTATTGCTCGAAGATCCATCGTTAAAAGAAATTCCTATTAACAAACGCGTCCAATAATCGGTTCTGGATTAGGCGAATCAATTCGCTCTTTAATTAGGGCGTTAAATGGAGGCGGACATAAAAACGGCAATAACGACGCGATAAAGAGCGCCCACTAAGCGCGACTTACCTCGTATTTCTCCCGTTACCCTAAAGAACCTAAAACCGTATCGCCAGAAGCGGCGCGAAACGTGAACCGCGTTAAATTCATATCTCGGAACGGACATCGGTATCTTCCCCCACGTAGATCGCATCCCTCGGATCGGCACGTCCACCCAATTCGTACGCGGTCTCACGTTCTTTTCGCCGGGGAATACCAAATGTATTCTACCCCTGAACCCTATCATTTCTCCTTCCTCGTGTCTACCCAAATCCTCCCCAGGAATATACCCAAAACTCGCCTTTGATCCGGTACAAATGAAAGGTAGATAACTTCCTTCGTCCGCAAAGGAACGTCGTCTCGCTCGAACTCTTTCGGTCTAAGATCGCTTTATTTCGTGGGGGTTCGAGGGATGGGGGAAAGCATTCTTTCGTTCTCTAGTGAAAATTCGCGGTTGAAATCCAACGTGGGGGATGGAAAAAAATTAGGCAATTTAGGAAGGTGATTGCGGCCCGTAGCGGAAATATCGAAACATCGGTAGCATCTCTCGGGCTTTGGGTCGGCGGAGAGAGACGGAGAGAGGCGGTGAGCGGTGGAGGGTGCCAGTGGTCCGTGGAAAGGGTAGTTCCTTAGATTACCTTAATCCCTGAGGTTGCTGATGGGAATATCGTCGTGGAAGAAAATAGAAAAAGAAACGTAACGGTTCGTCACTGCGCGCTCGCCCGACTCGTCTAGAATAAAAATAATCTAATTCGTAAGCTGCTCGTTGTTTTCACCACCCCCTAATCGTTAACCGATTCCTGGTTATACGAACTCTGTAACCTACGGCTCGATGTTCGTACTTAAAGATGAACGTCCAGTAAAGTATTTTCCGACCTTTCCGAAGGCTGTCCGAGGTGAAAGCACTTTGCGTGCACGGCGCGACCCTTAGGAACGGCCGTAAGCTGCGAAAGCCACTCGAGACACGATTTTCGCATTAATAATTTCAATGGTCCGTAAATATAATTTCGATCCCAGTCTTGCACGTAGCTCATCCGAAATAGAACCACGACGATGGATTTATTCGTCGCGAAGTGTCCACTCGTGGCTCTCGCAGGTCGACGTTCCTTCTCGTGACTTTTACGCCCGATATTTACACCGAAGATTAGCGGCGCGGTCGAAGATTATAAGGTGCGCGAAGGAACGTGGAAAAATGGGTTTTCTTTCCCTGGGCCGTTTGAACGACAGCGGGGGGCTCGAGCAAAGGGATACTCCAAGCGGAAGTACGAGTTCGTTCGAAGGCCCTTCTATTTTTGTTCCCTTCCCTCTCCTGGAAGAAACTGCCCTTTACGCGGTTGATAACGGATTAACTGCTTCCTTATACCCGCATATATACCAGGGTACACTTCTCCCAGTTCAGGGCGGATCTCTCGAACGACGCTTTCGATCGTTTTTACGCCCTACCTTCCGATCCTACCCTCGATAAAGCCGACTATTATCCGCTCGATCTTAGGCGTCCGCGACATTTGCCATCTTTCTTTTTCTCCACCTCGCTATTTCTGGATTTCAGCTACAAACGAGCGCGACATAATTATTCATGAGGAGAGTCTCCCGGAAATTCTGCCGGCTTACGCAGGATATTGAGCAGCGCGGCATATAGAGATGGTAGGATAAAAGGCACGTGTACAGGGAATTTTCCACGTTCCCGTCGCGTATATTTAGCCTCGAAGGAACAAGACCGCGGGGAATTTTGTTTTTGCCCTTCTTTATCGGATTAGCCGGGTTATTTCGAGCCGGTCCCTGTCCTTTTTCACGATTTCATTAGCTCGCATTTTCGCTCATAATGAAATCCCCGGCGTGTTCATAATGAAATGTTTTTCTCGCAGAGGAGGAGGGACTACAGCCCCTTGACTCGGACTATACAGACAACGCCCTGGAAAATTTAATGCGAGCCGCTCAGCAAAAGTGAGTCAAACGTTTCGTCTGTTAGCCCCCAAAGGCCCCTTCCTCGCCCACCATTCCACGCAATCGACTTTATCTCGCGAATATCTCTTTCCCAATTTCTGTTGTCCCCGAAGAAGAAGAAGCCGCGCTCTCGCGCGAGAAGCGGGTAAAAGAACCGTGCAGAAAATACACCTTCCCTTCTCTCCCATGCCTCTTTTGATCCCGAACAAAATGCACGCCTTCCCTCTTTTGGACCATGATCACGAACAAAGATTTCTTTTCCTCACCGTTTCGTAGAGTCCTCGAATTTTACAATATTTTTTACGATTCATAATTATTTGCGTCTCGTGCTTCGCGAGCACACTCCTCGATCGCCAGAACCGTTCCAGCTCCTCGTCGCAAAACCAACGAAGGGTGAGTAAGGACCGGAAGAATAGAAGAGCGATCAAGAGACGAGCGAGATGCAGAGGGACGCAGATAGTTATGAATCGATCAGCCCTAAAGCACGCCAGCCCTTTCCGTCTCGATGTCTCGGTGTCTCGAAAAGGCATTCTCTCGATTCCCCTAATCTCGAGTAGACGTACCTCGTTGATCTACCTGTTTAGGCGTGCCTGCATAAGACGCGGCGGCAACTGCGACCACCGGCCGAAGGGCTGCTGCTACAACTCGAGTTGCCGGTGCAACCTCTGGGGCTCCAACTGTCAGTGCCAGCGGATGGGCCTCTTCCAGAAGTGGGGCTAAGCGGATTAGCGCCTCCTCGCCCTGGCCCTCACTTCCCCAGGCCCCTTTCCGCGGTATCCTTCGCCCCGTATCCCCCTTCGGCACCTCACCCTCCTCCCCCGCCCGGAATCGACCGCCTCCAGCGCGCCACGCATCCGATACGAACTTTACGATCTTCCTTTCGTCCAGCCGCGCGCTTCTCCGCCAGCGAAGAAGCCTTCGATCCTTCCTTTTATACTTGACGCGCGAATCGTTCCAAGGTCGATACCAAGGTGCAGACCTCCTTAAACGATACGTTCCTTCGGTTTTACGCGCACTCTGCACTTATCCGGGATGGAGTTCGCTCTCCGCTCCCTCCCAGACTGTTTTCCGGAGCTGCTCGAGAAATATTCACGGAATAATATCATTGCCGCTATGCTTTCTCCGGCGCTCGTCTTTGGAGTCCTCTCGCCCCTCACGTTCCTGCGGCTCTGACAATATATAAGCGGACGGGTAAGGACGTGGGCAGGCGTACGGAAGATGCGAACGAAAACCTCGTTACCTTAGGGAGATAGATAAGATATAAAATTGTCCTCGACTCGGGGTCGAAAGCGGACGTTTCCTCGCTCGAGGAACCCCCGCACACCCGTTATCCCCGCACCTTGTCTCTCGGTAATCTGTGTCTCTATGTCGGATGTCGGTGCACCTCCACCTCCTTCCTCGCACTTTGCACGGCTCTGCCCATAATTGTCCATTGGCCCGATGCACGATCCGCGAGTCGAGGGATAGAACGATCGCGCGTGGGAAGAACGAAAGAGCGTTCGTTGTGTACACAGATTTCGGCAAACATCGATCCTTCCTTTAACGAGCAATCGTAGGCTCCTCATCGGCCACCCCTTGGTTCCACCTACGATTTTATAAATCGATCATCGCCCCGAGCTTCCACTCCGCTCGAATCAAGGCCCGATCCGAGCTCGAATCGGGCATAAAGGGGAGCTCGCTTTCGCGGGTACGAATAAGGAACGAACCCTATCCCGACACGACACTTTGATCCGCGTAACTTTATCGCCGATGTGGATTCGATTTGGAAGAGGAAGTTGTACGTTAGCTTACGAGGAATAGGTCCGAGGAAGGGAAGAAATGCCCTCGAATTCGAGCGGCGAGCTCGATGGCGTTGCCGAAAGAGCGCGCAGGACGATTGAATTTTCGTTGCCGCAGCCGCAAATTCTCGCCGTGTCGGGCAATATAATTCGCTTCGCGTTTGAAGCGAGTTCGGGTAGAAATGAGGGGAGGCCTGGAGGGTCGGCCCTCGTTCTGAAACTCGGGGCGAGCGCCGTCGAAAGTTTGCCATTCCTTCTTGTTCCTCGTCGTCCCGCCTCGACGCTTCGACTCCTCGAAAAGATCGCAGGGACGCTGCCGTCGTGCGATCGCCGCTCTCCCAGCCACTTTCGTCGATCGCACGTCGACGTCCCCGCGAGGGCATCGCCCTGGTTCTCGGAGAAACGATAGAATTTTAATTGGGAATTTAAAAAAGGCGGTGGTCGACTTGAGCGGCGAAGCTTCGGCTAAATCGGCGCGCAAGGCCGGCCGGAGGCAACGAAAGAGTTCTGCATTTAACTTATTCCGTATCGCCTCTTAAATTTTAAACGTACCTACATGTATGCATACCAATTATAAACTAAAATACAGTAATGGATGTTATGCATTGTATCCGAAGGTGGATGTACACGTACCGATATATTATGAAAATATAATATATATTATATATGTAAACGAAGTGCTTTTCTGTACCTTAGGCCGTATCCGTCGTCCCCACGCCGATTAATCTCCGTCCAAAAGCTTTATCTTTCTTTTCGCACTTCACCGATACATCCCCCTTTGCGCGCCTCGTTTATTTCGACGGAGAAATTCTATAAAATCTGGGATATCTTTATTTCGTCGGATCCCAGGCGACTTCCCCTCCTCAGGTTTGCGGGTCAAGCCTACGGAACCGAGGTGGGTAGCGAGGGTCGAGTAACTGGATCGTGACGTACGTTTGACTTTCGTCTCGACGTGCTTTGCAACTATAATCTCCTCAAAGCGAATCCAGTTGGGGAGCTGGGGAAGTTATACGCCGTTAAGAATGATAATACAAACTTGCGTAATTTCCTTAAAGTTCCCCCGAATCCAACGAGGCTGCGTCGCCATCTACTTCCAATAGTCCTAGCGCTAAATTTCCAGCGCCTCTGTCCGTACGCTCTCTCGTTGGCGATCAAACTCCGGCAGCAAGGCGAATCCTAATTCGATCGTCGCTCGTCGGATCGAGTCATCGCGTATTTCGCGAAATTAAAGGGGACGCCGAAGAGGCCGATCATTGCATCGGGCAGGTCTCGGAAAAGGCGCAATCTCGTCGAAGGTAGAGGCGATAGCGCGGTCCAAGATGGACCTCGCGTCGATCTCGATCTACCGCGAGTAGGAGAAGGTTAAACGAGTTAACCCCGAGGAACCTCGGTGACCCACGTCCTCGCTCCGAGGCGACTCTGTGTCGTAAATAATCTCCTCTAAGTAATGCAACGGGTGGCCGCAATGGATTCCCCGATGTGTTTCTGCCTTTCCGCGAGATTCCTCGAGCCGATCGATAGGGCCGTTATCTTGACCGGCTGCTGGAAATAAATCGGGGGTTGAACGGACCTGGAGGAAATGGGGAAGCAGCGAAGTATGATTGGCACCGTGTTGGATGGAAGGCATCGATATTCGGGAATCAGAAAAACGTTTACGAGCCCCTTTTGATAGGTTTGCGCAGCGAGAAGCTACCGAATGCAAATGGAAAAGGGTTTTACGTATAACAATATGCCGTAAAGATTATCGCGTTTGACACAGAGATAGACACGCCGATCGCCTTGCCGAATTCTTCTAACGAGAAGAGCAACGCTCTACGCGGGGCACGTTCCAAACGTTTTATTGGTCGTAGGTCAATTGGTTTTCCAGGTCGTGTCGACCATTGCGTTTGTCTCGGTTGACGTGTTCCGCTTAAAAAATAAACGGTTCTCCTTGTAATCTCGAGAAACGTCGTAACCTCGAGAAACTAGTTCGTTTTTCTCCTTCTCAAGGAATACTTCGGGTTCAATGAAAATACGCGCCGACCGGGTGCCGTCCGCTCTAGAAATGACATCATCGAGAACGTGCACTACTTATGCTTCATGGGCATCCGAAAATAGCGAAATTAGGTGGACAAAATTAGGCGCTGCGAATAGATCGTCGGTGGCGCGTCTCGTAATGAACATAAGGCTCTGTATCTCATCCTTTAAATCACACTCGCGATTAAAGCAATAGAAAGCTCCTATACCCAATCATAAGAAGTGTCTATCACTTCGGAGCATTCGTTGGAAATTTCTCCAGTTTGGCAAATCAATGTAAGTCAAGCTCTCGTTGGGGGATCGAGAAGCGAGTCGCTGCGCCTCTAAGATTCGAACTCGTGCGAGTCCAGGGTTAGAAATCGGGCGGTGCAAGGTAGGAGGTAAATGGAAAGGAGGGAATTACCTTCGGGAGTTCGACGACACGGCGGGATGAGGAACCACAATCCCCGGATCACGTTCTGCACGAGGTGGTTCAACGACCCCGTTCTCCCGCGGTGCCACTATCTTTTTCGGCGTCCATCCCGAAGGTAGTGAAAGGTCAGAGGGCCCGCGGAGGGAGATAAGCCACTCCAGGGGAACGACAAGGTAACTTATTGCCCGCTCGCAGATTACGTGTACCTCCGGCAAGGAAACTCCCATTAACCACACGACGTCGAATTTATTTTCGTCCTTTGCACCCGCTGCTTTTAAAGACTCTCCTCCGCACCGCTGCTCGAGGATTCGTGTTCCCCTTCGTATCACGATTCGTGCTTACCGTAACGATGTTTGAAGCAGCTACAGAGATCTCCGTATCCTCCGAGTCTTTCGGATACGCAAGCCACTACTCGTAGTTTATGGTTATCGTTACTTTGACGCGCGACGCTCTTCGTTACGAGTTTTCCCGCGGTTCTAGAGCGCTGAGAAAATGCGAGCGTAACTTCCAAGGAGGGATCGAAGGCTGCTTCTGCATCCAGATCACGATGCATATCCATCGTGTACGACCAGAGACCTTGCGGGGACATTTATCGCGCAAATCGTCACGTTTTCTTATCACGCTCCGCTCTCCGCTACGAGTGGCTTAATCGCATTCCTTTGTTCCTCGCGGTACTTTGAGCTATCTGCTCGAACGATCGCGATCCTTCGAGTTCGGTGACCCAAGGAGGAACCACTCGTATTCTCCACGGGGATAATAACGGTCTTCCTCGAGAGCGATCCTCGACGGTGGTACCCATTCGCGGCGTCCGCCAGGATCCAGCCCGATATCCGTCGTGTCAATTTCTGGGCAAAGCGGAAACGGGCCGTGGAGGTGGGGAAAAAAGTAGGGAGGCGAGCGAGATAGGGAGGAGGCAGGATCGCGGTGGTATCTCGCTACAATTTTAGGAATTGCACCCGTGGGAAATTGCAGGCCCGCGGATACCGTAAGGAAGCCCCCGCTGGCTCCTATGCCCTCCACGATTTAAATCGTACGGCCTTCGTGCGGAAAATAAGATACCTCGTGGTGCCGCGTGCCAAAGAGCGGCGCCCAAGGATCGAGGATTTTACGGCTGGAAACGAAATCACCTCTCCGCCAACCGTCTTAATGATCGACCCTCCTACGAACGAACCTGCCTGCTCCGTCGCCTCGAGTTTCGCCGATCCTCGACACCGATCCGCCATTTACCCTGGAACAATCGACGATCGTCGAATCGTTCTAGATCGGATATAAAATAGACGTTTGTAGATTTCGAAGAGCGGGATACGATTACAACTTCCACGATCGTGGCTCGGACTAAAAATCAATCGTCGGAGTGTACGAATTCTTTGTTTTTCGAGCAACTCGTAGTCCGAGTAACACGATGATCAACGAGGAAGGATCGATATACTAGGGTGAATTTTAATACCCGGCCGGCGAGTAAAACCGTTCTATGCGGAACCGAACGGTCGGTCTTGGATCAAATGACCCGAGGTTGGATCGATATCCAAACCGAGCGAATGAAACCAACAAACATCACGGTCTCGCTGCATCCGAAGCCCCGTTAAACGTCGGGTTATACGCCGACAAACTGCGCACCGTCGAAGCGAATGCAAAGCGAGGGATGGGTACGTTTACTTCCAGTCGATCGATGAACCGATCGACGCTTTCATTTTTAGCACCTAACGCCGGCCCGTTCGCGCATCCTGCACCAGGCTCTTTCCACCTGGACCTTTGTGTCTTTACTACTCGCGAGCGGCTCGTTCGATTTCCCCGTGCGCGACACGAGCTTAACGTGCATTAACGCACGATCCGTAATGCGTCGGTCGACGTCTCCGTTGCGTAAGTAAGATTACTATGCGAGGCTGCATCGAGTAACCTTGAGGATCGAGGCACCGACGGTCGTGTCGTGCCACTGCCCACGCACCGACGTCACTTACATCGTCGATCGGCACGATGCGCTCGTTTCCTCCGTCCATCGCGAGACTCGGTTCGACGACGAACGCTACGCTCGAGATAAACCCCCGACGATTTTGCCAGGACCATTGGCCCGCCAGGAATCGTACCGGGAGTTTTTCGAGCGCGCCGTAACTCCTGGAGAAATACCTTCCAAATTCCGGTAACAACCGTCTCGTCGTACATCCGAATGCGGCCAGCTGGATTCCTGGATGCGCGGAAATTTATCGACGGTGAAACAAGCTCTCGTGGAGCAGGAGAGCGGATAAACTTTGGAGATGAAACGGCGCGAGCCGCGGCTCTCCTGTTTTCAAGGTTAAAACGCGGAAGGCCGAAGATGCGATGTAAGCCAAAACGAGGAAGATGCGCACCGAGAGATCTTGACTTCTCGCCGCCTACTCGCTCCGTGGACTCTACAAATTAATACGTATGGTCGTTGGTGCGCGGAGCGAGCACACTCGGAAATTTGTAGAACGTGCATCGGTTGCCCTGCCCTTTCTTTATTCCCGCTGCGCCCTTTCGGTCGTCCATCGATCCTTCGGCTCGTTTCTTTCCTCCTCGGGCGCGGCGCGCCGTGGCTGCGCGATCAATTACCACTCTGAAATTAAATTGAGACCCGTCACCCACCGGTAGAGGCGCAATCAATTAACAGGCTCGATGTCGCGTTAAAGGCCAGGATGTCGGACCGTTCTAATCTTGGAAGACTTTCGTCGCGACCACTCGCCAAACTCGTGCCTCGTACTCTTCCTCGTGCCCGCGGGACGATCCGAGCAACGAGGAGATAGCGATTCAACGCGAAGGAGCTGCGCGAGGCTTACGTATTCTCGTAGCCTCGAAAAATAGGATTCGCGCGGAGCAGACGGGTGCGATTTCGCGATGAGGCGATCGTTCGTAGACTCGCTCGTTCTACAAATCGGATCGTAATTTATCGTCGAACGTTTCCCGGATATTCCGCGCGTAAAAGCGAGCCTCTGCGTCTCCGGTAACTTAGTCGTTTTTTTCCGTCGATTCGAATCGGCCGGCTCTGAAATTGATTGCCTCGTGAAATAACACCCCTCGCTTAATGCAACTATACAGCCGCAGGTTTATTGCCCCGAGCCGGCCTTGCCGGCGTGGAAACCATAATTTTCGTAGGATACGACACCGCATTCCACCGTGCGCCTCGATAAAGCGACGAGCGGACACTCTTGGTTATCGATTAATTAGCCCCTCGAACCGGTATATCGAGCGAAAAATGACGAGCCGCGTTTACACGAACGTTTACGCCTGCGAACCATCGGTAATTAAAACCCACGACACCGTTACGTCAGGAATATCATAAATCGCGAATCGCCCACGATCCAAGGGCATCCCCTACCCTCTCGGAGTACCAGAAACGTTGTTTCTTTCTCCACCCAATCGTTTCCTTCGCGAGCATACCGAATCCGCTGGCAGTATCGAGGAGGGAAGTCAACGTAATCGCAAGGAGCTGAGCTAACGAAGCTCGAAAGCCAAACTACCTCGGTTATCCTCCGAGTACAGCGATGGAAATTGGGTCTGAGGAAAGGAAGCCGGTCGCAGGGCCTTTTCCATCGAGAACCAGTTAACGGCGCGTTACTCTCGCTTTTGTCCAACGAGCCGAGCGCGCGTAATATTCCTCCACGGGGAACGAAAAGCGCTCTTATCGCTCGAGCGAAAGATTCACGATTACGGTACTTTGATGCCCTCCAAACAAGAATAATGGCGGTAGACACGGTAACGTAATCGATAACCGCCGGATACCGGTCGCAAATATTTAATGACGAACGTCGGAGCGTTATCCGAGTAGGCAGCTGCGGCAACAAGAGCAGAAGTCGGCCGGGCCGTTAATGAGATGCAAGGAGAGGAATTTTTCGCCCGCAAGCGCGGAGCCGTGTAGGTACCATCCGTGGCGTTCCACGTTGCGCCACGCTCGGCGCCTTCGAGGCACGCCGCTCTAATGCCGCGAGAAAAATCGTTTACGCGCCGGAGTTCAAGTTCCCTTAACGAACCTTTCGCGATTATTACGTCGCTACGCCAGGAATGCGGATCGTTGCGGAGCTTCCGCTCGAAGGAAAAATGTTGATCCGCGCACGCGGCTCGGGGATGAGGCCGAAGGAAGCGAAGGATGAAGCTGAACCGGGATTGTTCCCGGTCCAGATACGACGAGAGGAGGAAAATTCCATCGGCGTTCGAAGCGCGTTAAGCGGATACGCGGGGAGAAAGAAGAGGATAGGGGATCCGACGATTTTCAGCGGAGCGTTTTGGCTATTCGGTTGGACGTCGATCGGTAGGAAAGCAACGATCGCACGCTCGAAAGCGTCTCCTTCGAGGAGGAATGCGCCCGTAACGGGCGCATATCGCCGGCACAGAGGCTGGCGGCGGCGGCGGCGGCGGCGGCGATGCAAATCCAAGCGTGGAGAGCGGGAGGAAGAGAGAGGGCTCCTGGGGAGTGTCTACCGTCAAGGAGGGAGAGAGAAACGCCATCGATCCGGCTCGATACGTTAATGGCAGGGGTAATAGGCAGGGGGACGTAACAGTAAAATTCGTCGGGCACGGAAGTGGCTACGTTTCTCGCGATTATACAGAAAATATCCATGAAATATCCACGAAGCATACCCACGCGGCGCATAGTTGCGGATAAACCTGTTATACGATTACGCCGCCGCTTTTGATTTACATCCACGATCCGCAAACTCGTTAAGAAGCGCCGATAGATCGACAACCGCGATCCAAACACCGCAACGAACTCGTCGAAGACCTCCCAACGTCCAGCGTCGCAAAGCCCTGGAATTTTCTATAACCACCAGAGTTCCCTCGACCAACTCTCGATATCCAGGAGCGAGGTCCAATGATTCCGGCGCCGCGGCGAGACGAGAGGTAGAAAAAGATCCGGAGTCGGTGAGATTTGAGATCTACCCCTTTGGGGGGCCCATCCGACGGGCTGGTCGTGCAGCGTGGCGGCGAAGAGGAAGGGAAGAGAGGCTCGCGGGAGTGTCCGCCGGTGAGGAAAGGAGCGAGCGGTGGCGGAGGGAGCAGAGGCAGAGGCAGAGGCAGAGGTAGAGAGAGCGAGAGAGGCGGAAAGAGCGAGAGGGGGGAAAGGAGGGCCAGAAAGAGGAGGACGAGGTGCGAGTCGGCTCGGCGGTGCCGGTCGGCTCAGTATGCCGCGCAGCGCGCAGGCTCGCGTACACGTATCGTCTCTCTCTCCGTTCTCCTCTCTCCTTCCCCCCTCGCTCGCTCGCTCGCGCCCTCCCTCTCTCTCTCTCGCTCTCGTCCTTGCCCCCGTCCCACCCCGTCGCCCTCCCTCTCTCACTCTCTCTCTCTCCTTCTCTCTCTCTCTCTCTCTTCCTCTCACCTGGCGCGACCAGTACGCAGGTACAAACATCTCTCGCGGCCAGCTTTTTCCGCATCGACGTAGCGCGTCAACCTTTTTCCTCGAACACGAGACCAGAGGCACGAAAGTACGGCGAAGGTTTTTAAGACAGGGCGGCCCATGCCGCGCGCTCGGGGCCGCGAGTGTTGGTTCGAGCTAGTGGTGTGCCCGCGGTCGAGAGGGAAGCCCCGCCGATGGGGCCGTGAGAGCTGGTTTTTCCTCGAAGCCGCCAGCTAGGCACCTGTCGGGAAGACGCCAGCGCGCCCGCCGACCTGCTCGCCAGGAGGTAGCGCCCGGAGAGCTCGCCTCGCGACTCGCGAGAACGGGCCAGGCCGAGCGGCGAAGGCGACGCTTTGGAAGGGACGGTTTTCCAAGGAGGATCGCGCGTCGCGCGTCGGGCTCGCGTTTCGAGGTGCCGCTCGATTCGACGTCGACGGAGCGAGGAGCGAAGGGAGTTGGAAGTTGGGAGAACCGCGCGAGTGGGCTCGCGCGATACGAAAGGGGCCTTCTGGGAAAGGTAGCGAATTCCCCGGGAAGATCGGAGCGGTGGTAAGGGACGAGCCGCGGAGCGAGCCAGGAGAGGCACAAAGAAGACTCGTTGAGGCGAGCGAAGAAACTCGAGGAGCGTCGAGCGCCGGTGGGTCGAATCGAGGGGAACCTGTTACCGCTCGCGTGTTTTACCCGTAGGTGTGACACGGTGACACGGTGCGGGAGCGGTACGAGGAAAGGGCGGGAAATCGGCGCACCTTCGGAAGCCTCCCTTCCCCTCGGAACCACCGCGAACAACCGCGACGACTTTGAATACTCGAAATTGGATCTCCAGGGGATTATCCTTGGAACATCGCGCCTCTGGGCGAATACGTCCGGGAAAGGGGATACTAGAGGATTACGCACCCGTACAAACTGGCGTAGATCGTTCGATCGTGCTCGTTGGTAGACGAAGGCGCTCGAGGACACGAGGGAGGAATAGATCGAGAGGGTGGATCCGCCTAGGTAGGCTCGAGGGCTCCAGGACGGTTCTGGAGGAGCGTAAAGCCGACTCGGAGGGACGTCGTTCCGTGCGAGCGACTCGCAGTCCCGCGTAGGAGCGATTCGAGGCGAGTGCGAGCCGCCTCGGGTGCGGGGTGGGAGGCGAGGAGCGCTGGTCGGCGCGGTTACGAAACGCGAGGAAGGAGACGTGGCACGAAATGAAGCGAGCGTATCGTACGATCGATAACTATAGCACCTCCTCGAGTATCGGCCGGCCCGTGCCTCTAGCGTGCACGAACCTCACCTAGCCGACGAGGAATTCCCTCGTGACCGAGACCGACTCGGATATTCCCGAGCGACGAGGAACTTCTTGGACGAGCGGCGGCCGCGACTTCCACCGTCGGAAGATCGGTCCGATTCGAAGAGGCCTCCTCCGCAGGGAGAAGCGCCGAGGGCCGGATTCTCAGGATTCTCTTTGGTAGCTCCCTGCATGGCGAGCCTTCCATAGAAGGTGGCGGAAACTCGTTCCAAGATATTCGAGCGTCACAGACCCAACTTGGAGCGTGCGATCGGGAGGAACCGTCCTCGGTGCAGCGCGAGGGTACCATTGGGAGGTTCCAGGGGTGTCTTCGAAGGAATCTCGAGCGGCGCGATGTCTCGAAAAGTTTAAAGCCGCGAGGATCGATCGCGCGGAGAATCGAGGGGCGCTCCGAAAGTCTGGGAGAGAGCAAAGTACGAAGAATGAGGACGTTGCACGCTCGTAGGAAGTGAGTTTGGCACGTCGTAGACCAAGAAGCCGGCCGAGGATGACAGGTGGTGTGCGTTGATCGCCGATCGACGAGGATCCAGGTCCCCTTGGTCGCCGGGCCGGAAGATCGGGAGAGAAGGAGAGGAAACACCGGCGAGCCGCTTTTATTTTTAGCAGAGCCGCTTTGCGCATCGCGAAAACCGGTTCCTGGGCATCCGCTGGGGAGCAGGAGGCGGAGGGTGAAGACGCGGAGAGAGAAAGAGAGAGGCGGTGCTCGTCCGCGGTGGATGGGGCGAGAGGCAAGAGTGACACGGAATCTGGAATTCGCCTAAGTCGACGCTCTTAGGGCCGCGATGATCTACCGGTTAGGACGAATAGCGCCATGCGCGAAAGGGCGAACGGAAAGGACGAATGCTAGAAAGCTCTAAGCCGCGCGAACGATTCGAGCTTCGCCTTCCCGCGAAGAGGCGCGCGTTCAACGATTTCGAACTCATCCACGCGACGCCCAGAACCGCTAGCAAAAGGTTTATTTTAAAGAAAGAGTCTTGGGCCGAAATAGCACGATGATCGATGCCGAACACTGGAGGAGTAAATAAAGAAGACGGTACCCGCGAATATTCTCCACTGTCCTACGTCGCTAGGAACCTTCCCGAGCGGAGTATCGATCGCACGCGCTTAACCGCACGCAAAGCGGATGAGCTCCGCAAAGTTCGATTATCGACCGACCGGCTCCGCGTCTCCTCGCGCTCCCCGAGCATCGATTCACCGCCAGGAATTTGTCCCTCGAACCTGCTCGCGCGGAGCGGACATCCAGCGACGAAGGAACAGCCTCGACTTCATCGCCAGGGAACATCTCGGACTCGCGACACTCGTCGAGAGGAAGATACGAGGATCGTGATCGTGTCGTCTCGAGGGAAGCAAAGAGGGACTCTCGCGAATAAACGGCGATCCGCCCGCTTTCGGGGTGCAAAACCGCTGGCTGCTCGCGCGTGTTGGTGGTGAAGTGCCTCTCATCTTGGATTGTACGCCAGAGGACCGGTAGATCGGCGAGACCCGAACGGCATGAAGAATGGCAACCGATTCGAGCAACCGGCAGGGCGTAAGGGCGGTCGCGACGACGACTACCGATCCACGGAGGAGCAAGAAACGCGCCGTCGCGGCGCGTGGCGCCGCTGGAGCTTTGGCCCTCAGCGTTCTCGCCGTCGTACTCCAATCCGCCGCCACGGCCATCCCTACCTGGGGATACTTTACCAATCCTGACGGTGAGTAACCCTCCACGATATCGTTTTTCCGCATTTGACCCTCCAAGGTCTTTCCTCCCCTGGAAATAGGTTCGTATAGGTATCGCGCGAGTCCACTCTGCTTCGTGAACGTTCTTCGCGATGCACCGTTAGCTCGCGCCGTGGAAAGAAGACTCGTAAAGCTCGCTAAGACATCTCCTTCGTAACCTTGGTATATATGGTTCCCTCGTAAATAACGAGTAACGAGTTTCTCTCGAGGATATCGCGCTGAGATAATAATCCTTCGGGGCTGGACCGAAGCGCGGGAGGATTAATAGTCATTAAGTGTGGGACGTAGGGATCCGCGAGAGAATATTGCCCCACGCGGAAGGGTTTCGAGAGACTTGGGCCAATATTTCTGCGGGTACATTCGCGGATGTCGAATATCGGCGATGTCCGCCTAGGATATTAAATGCGCCGATATCCGAAGGTCGCAATGGTTACCGCAGCGACGATAATAACAATAACGAAAAGGATAATAACGTCGATGATGGTATTGACGATGGAAATCAGGCGGACGAACGTAATAGCTCGGAGCGGAGCGCGGATTATCGTGGCTCTCGTCGCGTTGCTCGTTTGGTTTCCATTACGCAATGCTCTTGGCGGGGAAAAGAAGAAGAGGTTCGAGCGGAAGACTGCAACGTAATTCTCGCCGCGACGGCGGTACGGAGCCGCGCCTCGAGGAAAATGCGTTTTAAAAACTCGCCGACGTTCCAGGAGGATGTTCCTCGAGAGCCGCCCCGAGGGCCGTGGATTTTTACCACGGGGAGTTTACACGCCCAGCGTAAAGATCCCTTTATCCATTCATATCCTCGCGAGGAGAGGCGCAAAGTCCCCCTCTACGTGCTCGGCATCGATGCGTATCGACGACGCGCCGAGAAAATCTATCGTAAATCGGCCTGCATCGTCCCGCCGCACCTTCGTCATGGAATGTCGCGCGATCTTCCTCTCGAGCGACGTTTTTATGGGACGCGACGAACGCTAGAATTTTAATGCACGCCGATATGGTGGACAATGTTGTAACGTTCCGGTGGAATCTATAAAAAAAGGAAAAGCGCGAAGAGAACGAAGCGAAGCGCCGTAAACCCGAAAGGTATGAGAAGTAACGGTGACGCATCGAGATATCCGAAAGAAATAAAAAAAAAACGAGTTTCCTCGCGTGGAAATCGTCTCGCAGCGACGAGCGGAATACGGTGCTCGATTCGAGCCCCCTCGTTGGTTCCCTATCGGAGCATAGAATCAAAACGGCATGGTCCGCCTCTGCCCCCCTCCGATATGCACATCGCGAGCGTGCTTTGACCCAATTCAGAGCACGGCTTCCCGTATATCGAGTCAATTAATTCCAGCAGCTAGTTTTTACAGCGCTCGCGCCGAGCCTTTCATCGTCCAGCTCGGTCCGACCTGTTTTCTCCTAGACCGCTGTCGCGAATTCGATCCTCCTTCTCGCTTCTACCTCCGTCGCTCCCACTTCCGCTCGCTGGATCACCGGTGCAGCGACCAACGATCCTTCCTCCAGGAACGATCCTCCGTTTTACCAGTTTTTTTTGGAGATATGCTCGATTACCCGCGTTCCTTCTCATCGAGCCTAATGAATTATAACCGCGGCCGAGTGTCGGTGCGCGAACGTGGTTAAAAGAAGAAACGGTTTGGTGAATCGTTGCCTTTGTCCGAAACGATTTCAACGAGGAGCGCGATTCCGAAATACGATTTCCATTGCGCAAACTCCTATCTCCGGATCTACGATCCGACGATAGAGCATTGTCGACCCTTCCCTTATTTTCTCCCGCGATCCATTATTCCTCTACGTCGTTAATCATCGTAGGTTAACGTGCCGCCGGCCTGGCCGGGTATTAACGTAATAATCCCTCGTCTCTCCTGGCCAGTGGATCCGTCGATGCCTCTGGCAGCTCTTAGAACGCGCATCGCGGACTCGGATGTTGGCCGGATACCGCAAATGCGGCTTTCCGCATGCTCGACCTCTGCGTCTTGTACGAGGAACGCTGCTTCGTCTTTGAGGATAACCACCGAACGGCCGCGAGCGCCGGGACTCCGCAGCGGACTCTACGAATCGGCGGAGTGTCAAAGCGCACCGATGCGGATTTGCATTGGTGGCCACGAACTGTGCATCCGTTTTATTCGCGGCTTAGTCAGACGAGGCGCCTAAACGGCCCCGGCTGACGCGCTCGCGAATCAATGGTGGCTTCGATACGCGAAGGTTGTACGCTTCTGTGCGGAGTCGGGGAAAAAAGAAACTCTCCTCGCTCGAGGTACGCCGTTCTCTAGACTTCCTACCACGGTTACAACATTGAATGGCGGCTCAATACGGTTTATTAATTCAGCGGGTTTACTTTAACGCTTGTACAGCGACAAGGAGACGGTTCGTGGGCCGGGCGAGCTCATTATCGATGAAGCGTGAAACCTGAAATATGACTCACGATATCGGCACGCAATGCATTATTCTCTCGTACAAATATTCTTATCGCCGTGGCCGAATTGTGCTTCGACCCGCGAGTTATTCCTTGCGTGGATGAAAAATTCTCGGTCGGAGGATCGAGTTCCAGGAATGCCGTACATTATCGCGATGCACGTATTCGATGTTACGGATAAATATGCGAATAGATTTGAATATTGGATCGGAATGTTATCCAACCTTCTCCGCGATAATCGACGTTGACGAGCTCGAAGTATGGGAAATATTAAAAATATGCCAAGCAGTTTTCCTCGTTCCTACTCGATCCGATATTTTTTACGCTCGTCGTTTGCAACGATAGGAAGGATAAATTCTGACGAAACACTGTTTACCTTGTATTCTTGGCTGTTTTACCGAGCTCTCTCTCTCTCTCTCTCTCCCTCCGCACACGCGTCTTTCGGCGTGTGCGCGGCCTGGCAGGTGGCTGGTACCATATGCCACTCGCTCAAAAGGCGATGCGTGTGCGAACGGACCGTGCATGTATGCTTATGCGTGCCCGACAGGTACGTCAGGTATGTACATACCTGCCAGGAGAGTCCCTATCGACGCGACAGCGATTCTCCATTTTCTGGTCGCACGACCGACGAACGTACGAGGCGAAAAGAAAAAAGAAACTCTAGCTTCTTCGAGACAAAACGGAAGGAGGAAGCGATTCTTCGCTCCTCGATCTCTCGTTGCCTCGTACTTCCAAGAGCACGATGCTCCAAGTCGCAGGATTTTATATACCGTTTGGAATCGAGTCGGCATAGTACGATGATTCTATTCCGTAGCTCGACGTCGATTCAGAGGCGTTCTGGAATTTTTATCGATGCTATCGTGGCAGAACCGATAAGGTACCGGGCCGACAAAGTTCCTCGAGCGATGACTCGGCCCAATGGAGAACCGCTGGCGTTTATCGTTGGGTGCGAAAATGATGATTACAGAGCGCAAAAGAGGAGCGTGGTTCCGCGATGGGCTCGATAAGCTTCGGATTTGACACAGATTTCTTCTACCCACCGCGAGGCCGCCTCTTCGTTAATGCGGAAAGGTGATGACGCGGCGTGCGTGTCGGACAATTAAGGGAGACGAATAATAGTGAGAAACTGCGCGTACGATGGCCAAAGCCTCGGTGGAAAGTAGGCCGGCGGATTTTTTGCGATCGTTGCAAAGGCGAATCGCGCGCAAGCGAAATAAAGGCGAGGGGCTTCGAGGGGAGGCGGAAGAATTTATTTCTGGCCAATGTCCATCCTCTCCTTTTGACTCTGGCTAATTCTAAAGGAACCGATACGTCGCGCACGGGACAGTTTGCGTACGCGGCATTCTCCTTCTCGACGCCCCCGATTCTCGCGGCAGCCCGTTCTCTGCCGCAATGCAATATAGTTGCGGCAGAGATGCAGGGCCATGCGTACACGTAGAACGCCGGCAAACGCTCGAATCTATACTCACGGTTATTCACGGGAGCTCTTTCGAGGAGAAAGAATCCCCCATTCAGCGCGGAAGCCGGTCATGCTCCACGTGGAATATCCTTGGCGTCCCATTATCGGTCCTTCCGACAAAATATTCAACCTCTCGAGCCGAATATTGCGTAGACACGCGCCTCGTATCGCATGGCGCGACACGGATGCGAAGGAACGGACCGAATTCGTTTACGATCCTCTTTGCACGTTCTTCCAGACATTGTGTCACGGTACGACGTCCGCTAATTTCGAGCCTTCGCTCGGAGCCGCGACTTGGCAAGTTCTCGCCACGCTGCTCTACGGTGCAGCATCCGTGGAGTAGCTTGCGAGAAAAACGATCATCCTCCGTCATCATCGATTCTTCTGGTAGCGCCTTGTGTCGCGATGTAACGTCCAAGCAGCGGGAGGACGACGCGTATGTCGCGCGTGTCGCTTATGCAGGTGTGCGGTTGCAGGGAAGGAAGGAGAGAGAGAGAGAGAGTGACCGTGGGAGCAGAGGGAGGAGAGGTAGAGGGGCAAATAGAGAGAGGGACAGAAGCGTAAGTACCGCTATTCAGGGCCAGAAGTCCGTGAGTGCAACGGCCTTTACCTGGCACTCGCTCGACTTGGCCATCCCGCTCGAAAACTTATGGTACGCGCGAGTCTCCGTCTTAACGGAACAGGATGAGTTTCTACGAGCCGGGGATTTCTCCGGCGACCCACCGTTGCGACACGCTCCCGTCGGTTCCCCAAATTCGTAGGTGTATCCTCGACAGCAAAGGGGATTAACGGTTCGTGGAGGATGACGGGGAGATACTCCGGCGTGCGTGGAAATCCGACCGACTTGCCAGATTCTCTCCGCGACATCCTTCCTCGAAGGCAGGGGGCCTTCGTACGATTCGTACGCGCAGACCCTGGAGGAATGAGCCCGCTATCGATTCGCGTTATTTCCGCGAGACAGGGGATATTATTGGAGGGAAAAATGGAGGCCGGCGGTAGACGGGGCGTGTATCGGTTTTAATAATATCACCGAATGCGCGTTCGCGGCCACTCGTATTTTACTCGTTTAAATCGGGCGTACGAGTTTTTCACGTTTGCCAGCGGCAAAGCGGCTAATGAGAACGAAGCGTAGCGAACCGAGTATAGCGAGGTTTACATTGGATTCGTAATGGTCCACTTCGGAGGCTCCGCCACGGAACGCTACTGCCATTCGACTTTCGTAATGTCCGATTTGTCGGCGCGGTAATGCGCATCGGTCGCGGAGTGCTCTCGCGATCGGTGCATTACTCGCACGCCAGATCCCGGTCGAATACGCGGATGTAACGCGAGTCTTTAAAATACTCCGTTATCGAGCAGCTCGGTCGTGCAGCTTTGTCGAGTGGCGGGAGGGTTGGTCAACCGGAAGCTACGTTCGAGCAACGGGAAGTGCGCGAGATTCCACGATCTAGCTAAGGTTCGTTTGGTCGAGTCCAACGTGGCGAAATACGTTCGTTAACGCCGGAACGATTCATCGCTTTCCAAACGCATTCGGGACATCGATGATATCGCGCACGAGCCTCGGAGAGCGCGCGGCCAATTTTCGAAAGGAATTACGTGCCGGTGTTAAATACCAAAGGATAGGCGATAATTGGATCGTTATCGCGGACCTTTATCCTCCCGACAATCGGCGCGTTTCTCGGTTCACCGGTGCAAACTAATCGCACATTGGTTCGGTCTGCTGTTGCACGTTCTTGTTCATCCGCCACGGGAGAAGTCCCCCGCGAGTTCGATATCCGGCGCGTAAGCGGAAATGAGAGTGCAGCCTCCGCGTGCATCGCTACGTCTTAAAAGTCCAGCGTTCCTCGAGGCGTCACGCCGATAAATTTCTACCATCGCCACGGTCCGTCTAATTAAAGCCAGGTACAGATGTTTATACGCACCTTCATCGCCTTAACCGCACCTTCATTTCCGGCTCTTAAGAGGAATCGCGGGAATCTTGAGGATCTCGCGATTACCGCGAATGATTCGTGAAATCATCGGCCTCGCGAGAGGCCTCGGGTGGAATCGAGATAAACGGACATCCCGATGATTCGGAGCGAATGGTCTCGATGACTTTCGATTTCCAAAGCTCGCCAATGGTTTCCACCGCGAGAGCGTGCACCAGGAAGCGAGGATACGAGAGTCCATCGAAGATACGACTCGATCGACTTCCGACTCAGCGGATTCCAGGGATGGGGGAACTCGAGACTTACATCGCGGGCGATATATCCTCGGTGTGTCCTAAATTCGCCGCGAAAATGGTGGACGGGTGCTCCTGGGTTGTTTACCAGCCGAGGGGTGGATCGTACGGTAGTCGAGCATCCGGCGCTTAAAAGCGGAAACGGGAGTGCACCGGCATTCGCTCGCACGCTCGGCTTTCGTACCAATTACAGATAGTTGGCTCGCCGGTAATAACCCTCGGGACTTAATGGAAGAGGAGCGAGCCGAAGCTGGGCACGGAACTCTGCGCATAGGACGTCCCACGGCTGCAGGCTCGCTCGTGAGAAAACGACGGCGCACGAGCTGCACGATTTGCGGAAACACGTGGACCGAGCCGGCACGTAGAGCATCGAGGCCGATTAGGGCCGACCCTCGTCGAGCCGAATCCTTCGATCGTGGACCAATGATCGGATAAACGGCGGCATGCAAGGAGACCAGGCTGCGAGTGGAAAGAACGAACGTTGGAGGTCCTTTAAGGTTAAATCTAGCGAGAAACCTAGTCCTTTAACGCTAAACCAAGTCAGCCATATTTATCCACGCGTTAAAGAATAAGGGTTTTTTAAAAATACCCTCTCACGAGGCACGGCAATTTTTTTAAGAAACGACGCGTACAGGACAAACGTACGATCTATATTGTTTATAGGATTACGCGGCTTTCTAGATGGTGGATAGAGAGAGCGAGAGAACCTTCGCGCGCAACCCTTCGAACCGCGGAGGTGAAGAGTTTCGTAATACTTGAGAACTCCCGCCGAGATTTTCTCAAGGTGTTAGCCGAGGTAATGCGCTAAAGGCCGTAGGATCTTCGCTCGTACTTTTTCAATTAGAGCACTTTGTCCCGATCGCGGTAGCCGGCCGATCCAACGGTATTCTTCCGCGGTCTTCTTCTCAGGAATAATTGCTGGGAATACGGGACGCTCCAGATGCTTACCATTTGCGCGACTGTGCGAAGGAGCGTCGCGCGTGGAAAACAATCGGCGAATAAGTAGCGAAAAGCGGGAGGGCGAAGTCGTTAACACCGCTAGACTCCGCTCTCTTCCCTCCGTTCGGCGCTTGCCATAAGCATGCAAATTGCTGGAAGCGGCAACTCCGCGAAGCGTATGGAAATTCGAGGCAAAACCTATCCGGCAGAAACAACCGACTTCGCGTTATCCCCGGTATCGGGAAAACAAACTTTCCGAATAATTACGTAGATGCGAAATATTTGTAATGCAAGAAGGATTTAACCCGTATTCCTCCAACTATTTGGCTCGGCTCTCGACCGGCGACCCGATTTATTCCCCAACTTATTTCCGAGACGCGAAATGTCAGGCTTTAAACGCGACGGTAACGAGCTAATAATAATCTTCGAATCATTCCGAGCCAGGGTAGATGTTTAACGGCGCTCGACGGGAAGACTTTGAGTGGCGAGGGTTAATAAACCTTCCCGAGCGTCTAGGAGCCGATAAGAAAAGCGTAACAATCGCTATTCGTGGGATCTTCCTCTAAGACGGTAGCCATGGGACTTTATTACCCCACGGAGTGACAATAACAGAAACCGTGTAATGACGCACTTCATTACCGGGTGCGCACCGTCATAAGAATTCTCCAACGGCGTTCCCGCCTTTCTTCTTACACCTTCCTCCTTATCCCCCATAGACTCGAACTTTATGGACCTCGCAGGTCTGCAATTGTTTCCTCCGACGAGCCGCAGCTTGGATCGCCTAGAACCGAGTTCCTCCCGGCTACACAAAGATACAATCCTCTCCTTTTTCCATCGTAAACTTGTCCGCGTCGTTTCTTAGCGTAACTCGCGCTTGATAAAGGGGATAATGGTGCAGCAGGTTATTTACGAATTTTCCGAACATCCATATTCGGAGTTGGAGTCAATTTTAGGAGGCCGACTATCCGGTTTCAGCATTTTTATTCCTTTATGAAAAACGGATGGTCGTAAACCTAAACGCGTTTTCATAGGCACGATTAACTGCCGACGAATTTAACGAGCGTGCAATGGGCGCTCGCTTTCGGCGGGGAGCTCGTAAAAAAGGATTATTTCTGCACTCCGAAAGGCCGTCAGTGTCTAATGCCCGTTTGCGGATAATTGAAATCGTCCGCAGAAGTCCGTCCGAGCGACAAGAAACGTTGAGAAACGCGTGGCAAAAATAAAACCGAAACACGCGTTAATTAGCGCGATGCGATAGCTTCGCTTTGTTCTTTTCGTAAGCAACCAATGAAACTGGTATTCAGGCACGTTTCGCAATAATCGCCGTGCATTTTCTCTCCGCACGATGGGTTGCGTGCCGCGTCGCGCTTGGTGCTAGGATTTACAGGATGTCATGCCGATGACGGCCCGTATTTAGCATAGATCGATGCCATTACGATGGTTAATCGTCAGAACGATTCGCCGGGAAGCCAATGTCCCCTTGACCGGCTCTTCCTTTCCTTTTATCCTCGGATCACCTCGCTTCGCAGCCCGAGGAATTTGCCTGGCCACAAACGGCTCGTATGAAAGAACTCTTGTAGCAACAACTACCTAAAATAATACACAATTCGAGAAGCAAAACGAACAGCGCAAGCAAGCAGGTGTATCCAAAATAACTATCGTGCAAACCGAGAGGAATCGAAAATATCAATATCTTAGTAGGGAAGAAACTCTGCAGGAATACTGGACTGTCGAATACAACGCGCGAGATCATATATAAAATATCCGTACACTTCTCAAGGAGTCTGAAAGGCTTTCAATGAGTGGGACAATAAATCGATTTGCTCGCGTCGAAGTTCGTCCCAGGATGAATCAGAAACGTGTCCCGAGGTCCGGGAAAGAAATTATGCGGAACGAATCCGGAAAGGCAATGAGAGGAAGTCGATCCTGGCAGGGCCCATCGGCTCTCGACATAGAGGTAAGCCGCTTAAGCCGGCGGATGAACAAGAGCGAGGGCGGAAGCGGGGAATTGTAAAGCCAGGCGGAATTGGACATCGAGCTCCGATCGTATTTTTTCCTACACAGTCCAAGAGAGGCCCGTAAACCGAGATGAAAGTCGTGGTGGGCCGTGATACGTGTCGTGCGCCAGGATGGACGTTTCCATCGGGGATGTCGGCTTTCGAAGCGTAGCGGCTCGCTGAACTTTGCTATCTAAACGCAGGATGCTTCTCGACCCCTTCGTACCATTTATTCGACGGCTTTCTTGAGGCGGCGACGAATGCAACCAGCCTCGTACAATTTCCTCTCGAAATCTCTCCAAATCTATACGGCCGTATACCAAATCGAACCACGCTTATTTCGCCACGGTATCCTCGTGAAAATTGTGCTAGCGTATTTTCAGAAGTTCGATAGGTCTTCCTCGATTGGACGTGTTGGACCAAAGCGCGGTGGATAAGTCCCGAGGCGTGAGCTCGTGGGATATAATCGAGGAATAAGAGATTTTGGAAGAACATTTCCGAGAACGAGCTCGGGCCGCGCTCATCTTGTAACCGCTGGCGCGTATTCTCGGTCGAGCGACTTTGGTGTTCCGGGTGGCGGCCACCGGAAGTCCTTTCGACTCGTCTCGGCCCTCTCCCACTTTTGTTCGCTCTTTCCGACACTTCCGAGGGTATCTCCAGACCGTCTGGATTTTACGCCGCTCCTTGCTTCGCCAAGAACGATTCGAAAGCCCGATTTCTCGCGCGTCCACTTCTGCCTTTCCTCTTACAGACGCTTGTTCCGACGACAGAATCGCGCGTTTATCGATCCAGCCCGCGCTGGACGAGTGGCGCATAAATCTGGGACTACTCGGGGGTAAAAATATGCGAAAAAGCGGCAGGAGCCGATCCGTCATTTTTGCACGGATCGAGGAGAGCCATCCGTCAAGCGTATCGAGGCCGCGTTAAATCACAACGTGTCGTGGAATCGCGAATGCGTACGGTGCCACCCGTTAGATCTACCGAGGTCTGCCCACACGTATCGTGCGCCGCCCACGAGCAGCGCGTCGCATTGTGTGCGAGAACAAAACCGTGTGTAGTTTAATATCATAACCGCGGCAATGACGGTATGGTGTGTTTATGTATCAACGTAGGTACGCAGGTACGGCTGGCAAATACGGATGGTATGGCCGGTATGCATGTAGGTCACGCAATCGTTACACGAACCTTACGTGCCGGCCAAGCGACACGACCGAAACTTTTACTTCACCCTGGAAACCAGCCTGTCCTCCTCCACCTCGAGCCTATCGCCCTTATAGCAGCCGGGAGTACGATCTACCCCAGGCCTCGGCCCCCCAGGCTGTCATCTTCAAATTTAGAGACCATACGTTGTTTATTCGTTCTCCATTCCTCCACCGCAAATCATTTTTTAGCGCGTCTGACTTTTTTTAGAATTTGAAGCTGGCGAATTTAGTATATAGGCGAATAATTTAGTCTCTCTTTTTTATACGATTTTGGTGGATCGTGGTACAACGAGGGTTATCATTTTTATACCGTGGATGTTGAGGAATGGGGTCGGAAGTGTTCGAGAATAGATCTCGAGAGTAGTCCGTAGTTAGCGGTAATTGAGAATATTTAAGGTAGTACGTCTAATGAGTAGGAGAGACCGTTAAGCATCCTCACGCACCGGCACGGAGCGCCTGGTACAACGGCGCTGCAGCGGTGAAAGTTACGTGACCTTAAAGCTGGATCTAAAACTCATTTTACGAATGGATCGCGTCACGTCACCTTTCACTCGCCAGTTAACTCGTACTTCGGAGAGGAGACCGACCAATTTCTGGTCCGTCTTCCAACGACGTTTCAGATCAAACGATTACGATTCGAGACTAAAGCGAAGTGGACCAACAAATTAATTATTAATAACAACGAATAATTAGAAAGAAAAGAACCATTATCCGCGTTAAACCACCGATGTCTCAAAGCACCAAAAAAAATCGAGTTTCCAAGGGGCATCGATTCTTCTACCTTCCTTCGCCGAGCTCACAGCTCAGTGCCGGTCTCGCATCTCCACCGCTTATTTTCTCGAGCGAAACGACACTCGAGAGGATCCCCCTGGTCTCCGGGGTGACCGAATCGAGAGCTCCAAGAGGGACATGGATCGTCGTGAGACCGATCTTTGCACCCAATCGCGTATCGCCTTGCGCATCCCCGATCCACCGGCTCACCTCGCCCAGAGTCATTATCCGTGAAAGAACTGGCCGCAAGAAGGATGGGAATTCTTTCCGGTCTCGCGATCTCGAGAGAGCCTCTCGAGTCTTCGGGAGAGGATCGTGGTGCTACGTTTTTCCAACCTCCTCTCCACTCCTCTCCGTTGAACACAACTCTCGCTTTCGAGAATCGACTTCCTCGGAATCTTGGGAGTCTCTACTTTGGCAGCTTTTTCCTCGAATATCGCGAAACGCCGGTGGATGGGTATCCGATAAATGGAATCAATGAGCGTGACGGAACTGCGGGAGGAGGATGCTTCGTTCGGCTCGACGTCGTTGTTGAGTAACGATCGAATAGGAAGTTTCTCGTGGCTCCATAGAGGAGTTAAAACGAGGCGAGATATCGCGTCGCGATTACGCGTACGCGCTTGGTAAAGAGTCGTAAACCTACTTCGAGTTTACAGGTTCGGAGGAGCTGGCGGATTAGCGCGGCCAGCACCGCCCACGCCGCCTTTCGCGAATTCATTCCGATATTAATTGGGGCGAGAGCGCCCGTTGCTGGTTATTAATTGGCGAATGTTAACGGGAATTTCCGTCGGCCCCTCTTGGGGAATTGTGCTCTTGGGAATTTTCGACGGCACGCTCGCGATCGCCCGGCCCAATTCTCTCGCCTCTTATCGCATCGACACGCGATGCTCGAGGAGCTCGCGCGTCATTCGTCGCGTCTCGCGCGTGTCGCCAACGAGGATGTCCTTTCCGCTACACGAGCGGGCTACTTTTCGAGATGAGGAAAAGCATTACGAGTCTTTTAATCCAGGAGTTGTTGGAACCGCCCGTGGAGAATGTTTCAAGCTCGTTACGCCGTGGATGTCGATCGAGGCCTCTGTACCGTCAGAGATTCTTCTCCGCGAATCAAACGTTCCGTCGCTGAAGAATTTCTGAGCAACTCGATCGATGCGGGCGTTACAATACGCGCAACATCCTGTCGGCGGGGATAAAAAATGTTAACAAATGCAAACGAATGATAATGCAAAACCGCGTCGTTGCAGAAAAGCAACCGTGCAACATCCGCCTACGAGTTTGAATCTAGATTCGATCGTCGATAGGTGCCGTACATTTACCTCTCTCGAACGTGCTCGATCATTTTTAATACGCGATCGAGCAAAGTCTGGCGGAGCGACCGAAATCTAAGCTCCTGCTTGCCGGCCGGAAAATGTACCTTTGCTCATGGTTAGTCGGTCCGATCTTCGAGGCCAACGTGCCGGCCGATGGAGCTTTTTATCACGAGCACGTGCTTCGACTACGAAATTATGCGGGGAAAAACCGTAGATCGGGCCGGTTGTGCAATTTGTCACGGCAGAGTTAGCGCGTTGCACGCGTACGTTAACGTTACCTCCGAAAGTGGAGCAAGCAGGGGCAAGCGGGCCCCTGGCAATTCGCATTAATATTCTTTCCGCTCCGACGTTCTCGAACCCTTCGCCCAGCATTAGGCTATCCTACGGCTTCGAGCTGGAAGGACCGAAACACGCTAAGTAATTACGGAGGCCGTCACCTCCTAAACCGTTCGCGCATCCTAACCGCTCTCGCCACCGGAAAATTATCATGGAAAGCCACGGACCGCTTACGAAATTACTCAAAGATCGACCTCTCGCTCTCATGGAAATTCGTCTCCTCGACGATGCTCCGTTGCTTTCGAAGCAATCGAGCTTACGAATGAGAAAGGTATTTGGCGAGAAAACGATGTATGATACTCTTCGCGATCGTCGTCCGTCAATCGAGGAAATTGATACGCGTGGACATTCGATTTAATATAGAATCTCGGTGATGGGCTTCGCGTTAATGGACGGGCGGATCTTCCATCGAAATTAATAATCTGGTCGTGAAAACGACGGCGTCACGATGCCAGTTACATGGACGGATTTTACGTGGGGGTACCATGATTAAAGGTATTTTGTAATGGAGCTTTGCCAACGGTATTATCGCGAGATAATATTGCTCTTTCATATACGATCCTAGATAGAGAAGGGCCGATTAAATTTAATACTCTTCGCCCTTTGTGATAGAAATACCGCGTTATTCAACTTCGGCAGGGATATACGTACCTCGTACCCTCATCTCTTCTACCAGCATATCCTTTTCCACTTATCGCAGCTCGACTTCCATCGCATATTCGATCCGAGGTCAAACGAGGAATCGCATTAATTTCGAGAATTTGGAAAAATGGCTTTGGAAAGTGGCCGATGGAAGTGAGAAACGGAGATAAGATATTACGGGAACGATGCAAATGATGTTTTCCTCTCTCGGTTCCTCGTCGCTCTTCGGCTTGAAATTCAAGCCGGGCATCGCGACCGTAAGATCGGGGAGAAAATGAAAGATTTGGTGGCGGCTTAAGGAATAAAACGGCCACAGATCGTGCTCTTGATCCCCGATACGATTCTTAATACGCTCGTGGCATTCTGCCAGCGACGATCCCCGCGATTCCTATCTTCGGGAGATGTCACATTCTCCGATTCTCTCCCTCTCTTCTTCCCGTTAACCCTCCACGAGAGAGAAAATCGTCGCGGATCAAGAAGGAATCGTATCGGGCGGTAAAACGAGCCCGAAGCAAAATTGCGGTTTCCAGTTGTTCGAGCTCTCGTCTCGCGATCACGTGCTTTAGGCGAAGACCGAAGATCCGCTTTGCTCGTTACTCCTTCTTCCTCCTCCTCCCCTCGAGCTTGGGACGTCTTTGCTTGTATAACGCCGCTGGGACAGATTTATGGCTCGAAAAATGTGTCACGGTTAAATGGGAACACTTGGGCGTACTGCAGCTTCGTTCTCGTTGTTGCGTCCTCGCCAATGTAATCATAGTATCTTCATTATCAGCGGCGAATGCTAAATTTGTTTGGCCCACAGTCAGGCGGTTTCGACATTTAACCGCTTCGCTCCTTTAATCCGACATTCGACGCGTTAACGAGAATTTCCTGCTATTGTTTTAAGACTCATCTTTGCTTGTTATTCTATTAATGGCTTTTTATCGTCTGTTTCAGCTGGCACGGCGGCGGAAAAGGGGTACTTTGGGCCATGGAGGCAGTGCAAGCTCCTGCTCTACGGTCGAGAAAGGTGCGGCCAAGGTGTCTCGAGGTTTCAACCAGTGTGTAAGTCTCGCGCGATCCTCTTACGATAATCTCTCTTGTTCCTGCGACGTATCGATATATGCTTTTACATCGGCCTCCATAAACTCTCACCGCGAATCTCTCCGTCCTGGCGTTGATGCGCTTGGAAGCGAATATTCGCGGATAAAATAAGAGATATTTCCATTCAAAGACTCTTTATCCGAGGCAAAGGCGCTCGTGGAAACAAGGTCAATCCTGTTAGACGCTCATATTCACGCATATACACGTGCGCTTTAAGCTCGGATCGAGAGCAATGTGCAGTGGTTTTTCGTAAAACCAGAAGCAGAGCTTCTTCGCGCCACGGCAAATTTGGTAAAGATACCATCCTAGGCTATATTTAAGAATTACTCAAGGAGCCCGGTAAGGAGCACCGCGGAATAGCCAGGGTAAAGGTTTCCTCCTCCGGCATCCTTATTTTCTCCATCCTCTCCATTTCACGATACAACAGCTCCTCTCCTTATCTTTTTCGTCCAATGGTCGTCGATGTAATACCGCGTGCCATTCTCTTCTTCCTCTTTTCCAGTGGCCGTGTGGGTCGCAGGATTGGCCGCGGCAGGGGCTTCCGCCCTTTTGGCGATCCTCGTCGGCCTCGCAGTGCTGCAGCTGGCCATGGCTTCTTCGGCAAAACGAGTCGTCCTCTCCTACAGCACGGCTCTAATAGGAAAGGTCGCCCTCGCCACCCTGGCCAGTGAGTATTCCTTTCGGCGGAATTCGCGAAAAGGCCGCAAAGAAACGAGCGAGCGAAGAGCGCCTCGCGAAGCGTGGGCGAGGTAGGGCCGATGACGTCAAAGGGGATTTACAGCCCGGATTTCCTTTGACCCTCGCCTTTTTTTCGAAGGCTCTTTCCCGAGCAGCCTTACACGCTCCTCGTTACGCCGGATGTCGAGCGTGAAACGCGTTATCTCGAGGCTCCTGCCGATTTAAAAGCGGAAGGTGGAAACGGGCTGCCGATAGGCGAGCCTTCTTTACACGCGCAGCGCGAAGCGAGCGATAGCGACGGGGGTTCGTGAGTTTGTATCTAGCCGAGGAGGGTCGGAGGTTCCGCTCGATGAGCTCGCGCGTCGCCCGACTCGCTGAATTTTCGGTCTATCCTCGCGAGATGGACTCGCGGATAATCGCATCGAAGGAAGCCGACGCGCTTTGCGCAACGATATAATGAAACGAAGAGCCATAAAACGGGACAACCTTGGGCCGCAAAGGAGCGTAACGCGGGAGAATTCCAAAGCGCGTTCGTGCACGGGACCTTCTTTATCTCCCTTCTCGAGCCAAAGTTTCGCAATCCACCGGATACGGCAGGATTACTCACTCGTCTACTTAGTGGCCTACTTACCCTTACGCGCAGAATCGAATGTCCGCGGTGCGGATCTGATTACGCGTAAAGCGATAGCATCTAATGTCATGGAACCGGGGACGGCCGCGATGAGGAGCTCGGAGCAGGGATCGGAGGGAGCCGCGCCGATTCGTCTCGAATCCGTTCTCCTCGCGACGTCCCTAACCCGGTCTCCGACTTCGCGGAGGGATCTTTTTATTCCCTCCATTCATGCTCGGTCACGCCTCGCGAATTTTGCGCGGAGACGTTGACCCATCGTCACGGTTGGCCAGGCCGCGAGCCGTACGCTCCGCTTCCTCGTCGTACGCCACGCTTCCACCTTCTCGAAATCCTCCGATTGCCGTGTAAAGCGCCGATTAGCCCGAGACGGAGCCTTTTTAAGATCCTACGGGCATCGTTCTTAACGTTCCAGAAGTGACGCCTGACTTTCTTGCCTTTCAGCGTCGCTGGCCATCGTGGCGGCGAGTTTGTTCGCCTTGCAGACCGATGACAGGGCCAACAGTTTCGAAATAACGAGGGGAGAAGCGTTTTACATGCAGGTAAGGTTCGCCAGCAGGGATCGATCGCTTGAATTTCGAATTGCGCCCGAATATTCTCGAGTGCCGTGAGCCGAACCCTCGAACGACCTATCCGACTATTCCTCACGATCGAACTTTCACTTTGCGTTTGCACATCGAGCGCCCGTTAACATTATTCCTCCAACAATTCCACGAGGTTGGCCCTCTGGGAGACTCGTCGACCGAGGACGTGGAGCGGATCGAAGGAGAAACGATCAAATTTTGGCGATCGAGCCTCGAAATATTGTCCGTCCATCGCGCTCCATCGGCCTTTGATATGCGGTTGAGCGTAAGTGTTCTCGGTTCGACTCGAGTTTCCAGAGGTGCTCGACTTCAGCTCCGGACGCTCAATTAGAAGGTTCCTTGTCGCGCCAATGGTAATTGCGGCCGAAGCTAATTTATTTTTCGCCCCGCCGTTTACGAAAGTCATTTCCAGGTGTATCCTTTGAGTTTTGCCGCGGCGAGGATAACCCTTGCCGCGTACCCCTCTTTCGAGCATTGCCTCGCGCTAATAGCTCCCGCCCGACGAGGGCTTTTAATTTTCCCTCGACGAGACCGCGAGAACTTCCAGCGAATCACACAATACGCGCGCCTAATTACTCCTGGACGCTTAATAAGCGCATCCCGTTTCTCGACTCTGCGATTTCGAAAGAAAAATCTCGATTCTCCGTTTCACCAGCTCGGAATTATTATTTCCTCGATCGTTCGTCTCGCTTTCTGCGTCGAGGATTTTTAAGACGTACCGAGCCTCTTTCTCCGGGATATTCGAGCTTCCACGTTGGTCCTTTGATTTTTTACGATCCCAATCGCGAACCAGAGAGTTCGATTTGTTCCTCGCCATCGTTTCATCCTTCGTCCAGTCATCGCGGGAGAGTCACGGTCGTTTGCCATCGGCCATCACGATCGCCGGTAGTTTAATCCGTCGGTTTTGCTTATGTTTTTCGATGCCGCGATATCGCAAGAGCCGTTAGAATCCATCAATGCCCCGACACCTCGCTTACTCATCGGCTGGAACCTGTTGCTCGCGCAAGAGAACCGTTGTGCACTTTGTTGGATGCGCCTCTTCGCGTGTCCATCATCGCCCGGAGATGTCCACCTCGCTTAGCATGATTTACCTCGTTGCACGCTCGACGAAAAATTCGTGTCCTCCCGCCAGAATGACGCGTTCTTTTCTCCTCGGATTCTTCGGGCTTTTATAAAACGTATTCTGACATGAGCAGATATACGTAAGAGTCGTGAGGATCTTGTAATTTCGGCGCTGGAGGAACATCGATGATCCAGGTCTCGGCAGGTTGGAAACGCTCGTAATCGTTCTCCTCCTTCATCGATCCAGGTGTGCGTGATATAATAGGCGCTATTCAAGCTACGTCTCGTCGAGGTCCACCTTCGCGAAGGAGGCGAGGGGAGGATGGACGGCGAGGAATTAAATACTTAGAGGCCACCTGATCAGGAACGACTCGCACAGGTGTCTCTCCTTAAGCCCCCTCTGGGGGACCTCACTTAGTATGTGTCGCGGGACCCACGAGTCGTGGACACTTTAAAAACAATGAGGCGACATTGGCGCGCCCACAGTAAGCGTTCCGGTGCTGGTCGTTAACGTGCGCCACTATTCGACATCTTTCGCCAGTTTTTCGAGCCGCCTCCCTCCGAAGTCCTCCCGTCAGTTTCGAAGAGCATCGCAGCCCCCCGCGCTCTCAGCGCTCCTCCCCTGAATCCACGCTGCTTTCCACTGCACGGATCGAGTACTCTGGATTTTTGGAGCGAGCACGATGTAATTTCCTTTCTCTTCGACGCACCGGCGCTTCAAGATTTCTGGAATTTGCCACGCTCCGGCGCGATAACGGCGATGCATCGCGGCCGCTTTCTTGCGGAGTATCTCGTATCCTGGTTTTGGCCTCTACCGCCTATCGTTCACTCGATTCGACACTTTCGAACTCGCGTTATCGCGCGCACGGCTCATTCGCGGCCGGACTCTCCTTCTCGTCGCGGAGGTTTCGTTTTCGTCCGCTATGTTCGCGTCTCGCCATCGGGAGTCCGCGATGGCGGAGAGGAGGAAGGGCAGTTTGCTGAAAGGAGCCAAGGACGAGATCGAGCTGGATAGGAGAACCCGACGGAGGAGGAGCAAGGTAACGACGCGGTTGATCCGCCAGAAGATGGACCGGTAATCCTGCAAGGTTTTTTCACCCGCAGCGGAACAATAAGCGTCGAGGGTTTACAGCCCTCGTGATTTATGAAGCCGCCAAGTGGATTTCCTCCAAAGGCCCGCGAAAATATTTCGGTTTTCCACGTCAAAGCCTTAACCCTCTCCTCTACCGAATGATCTCCGTCCTCCGTCTCACTTCCTCGCGCCTTCGTCCTCCCTCTACTTCGCTCCGCGATACCGTATTCGGTTATCCGCGTAGCGCAACCTACGCAACGTAGGACGAACCGGAGCGCAAAGTACGGTGCCTGGATCGACGTTTCTCGGCAGGGGGATCCGTTGAGCTTGGAGAGCGAGAGGAGTTGGGGAAGGAGGAACGACGCGGTTGTAATTGACGAGGGACAACACGGTCGTTTGTTTCTTCATCCCTCTCTTATTTATCTTCCCTTCCGGATGGCCCGGAAAAACGTGCCGCATCCCTCCAAGTGGCGTGGAAAGTTTGGGGAATTAAGCGCAACGGAAAGAGGACAGTTTTTCGGCATCACCTCGGTGATCCTTATTAAACTCCATCCTCTCCTCCCCTTCCTCCTTATCCACGCTAACCGTGAATCTCCGTGCTCTCCGATAAATCGCCCTATCAATCTCGAGTGCGGGAAGCTCTTTGCTCGGAAATGCTCCCGCGAAAGTGCCGTGAGACGTCTTGATACTCCGCCGCTAGAGATGCACCTTGGTTATTCTCGTCTCTAAAAGGTTTCGAGGTAACTCGAGGAAGGTACATCGATCGTACGTGCTTCGGACGTTTGACGTACGAGCCACGCTCGGTGGATTTATCTTCGGAATGCGCCGATAAATTTTTCACGAGGATCGGACGCGAACGTTCCTCCCCCTTGTTTCCTCCTAATAACATTTACCCGGCTGCTCGGCCGCAAAGACCATTCCCCGAATAGTAATTCGTGCCTCCTGCACCCGCCATTGGAAGCGGAAGAGAGCGAGGGCCGAGGGCGAGGCGATCGTGGCACGAGAATCGATTGATCCAAAATTACCCTTACAGTTAGCCGCTATTGTCCTGAACTTTGGCGTACTGGTCACCGCGGTTTACGAGGGCATTTACGCTCGGAGGGGTGGCGATCCCACGAAGATCAGGGTTGTTGCGGATCCACGTGCGGCCACGATAAATAACCCTGGCTACCGGGAGCATCACCAGCCGACGAATGGTAATGGATTTCAGTGCGATATCGTTCAACGATCCCCGATGAATTCGCGGCAACCGCCGGAGAATTTTTCCTGGAGCTCGCGGAAACATATTTATGGGCGAGCGTGTACGCGTAATTCTTGGGGAAAAAGTTTCGGTGAAAATGTTCGCGCGAATTAGACTCGTCCAATCGCCGACGTGGCTTCTAGTATCGCTCGACGTTGCTCGCGCGTAGATTATAGATATTTGCATATAGATTGTGTTCCGTTAAATCGCGCAGCGGGGAGAAATTATTCGAGTTTCGGCAGTAATTCAGCCGTGCGCAACGTCGCTCGATTTTTCATCCTAGGATCGACGGCTTGTCTTGCATTCGGTTTACACGCATGCCATTTGCATATAGATTATGCTCGCGCCTCGCGTCGGTAGGAAAATCATTATTTCTCCCTGGTATCCGACTTAAATCGCTCGAGAAAATGAAAGGCGAGGCGAGCATCGCGGCAACAAAGGGATGGCTTTTGCCCTTCGGCCGGCTGGGAAAATCCCCTCTGGAGGAAACCGCGGATCATTAGCAGTTGCGCGAGGTGCGCGCGTAAAACGCTGCCTTTGCTCGATAAAGCTTTTACCTCGAATTATACACGACGGTTCAGAAAGGCGCCCGAAACCGATTAAAATTCCAGGGCAAACGTCGATTTACAGGGTGTCGCCCAACGTTTGGAGAACCGTCCAAAGTAGCCCAAAGGTCGATCGGAAATTCTTTACTAATGACGATGGGCTAATGAGAAATTCCGGGAGCATGCCGCGATACTACGCCATCCGCGTAATTTTCCTGGGTGCACCAGGCACCTCCCGCTCTCTCCTCCTCCTCGGCAAACGCTTCTAGATCTTGCAACGCAATAGCCAAAGCGGCGCCTTCCGCTCGAAAACCATTTGCACGGAACTCGGTATTCGGCGAAGATGATGGGAGGAGGAGCTTCGATCGAGCGCCGATACAGATGCAACGCCGACCTCTCGCCCCGTGGCTTTGTTACGACATTACGATTACGGGCCATTAATGATCTCCATTCTGATCGGCAAAACGAACTACGAACATTACGCTCCGACCTTACATAATTTAATGACGAGTTTATCAGCCATACGGATCGATCTATTTTAATAACCAATTTCCATTCATGCATAAGGTTGCGAAGCGTGAACCCTTATCGTTCCGAATGTGCCTCTATATCTTCGATATCCAACGTTATATATAATCGTCCTACTGTACCATTGAGACGTCTCGAATCTCGCGAGCGTACTCGTAATAAGCGAAAGCCATCGGTCGACTATCGTGCACTAGATTTGGAACGATAGGGGTTGACTTTGGAGCAACGAAACGAGGCGAGCCGCGGAGTGTTTTAACGGCGATCGTTGATCGCAGGCGGCAGCATATCGATGACCGATGCCAGTGGCAAGCCGTACATCGGCGGCGCAGGAAACGGATCCATGGCCTCCGTGGCGACGTCCGGAAGCGCCGCCAGCACCGCCTCGCCCCTCAGGAGCTCCCTGAAGAAGCCCAAGCCCTTGGGCATCCACAACCCCGGCTTCTCGGCGCACAGTCCGACGCTCTCGAGGAACGGCTCTCAGAAGAAGGTGCGCATACAGACCCACTCGACGGAGGTTTAATCGGAGGCTCGAGGCGTCCTTACCTGAATCCAACGCCGAGGCGGCCTTCGTCCTGGCGGCACTGCTCCTGGAGCGACCACCAGGAGGTACGCTCCGGGGCGGAGCAGAACCCCGAGATGGACGTGGGAGAAGAGAATCGTCTTTGGCGAAGAGGGATTCTGGGCATCGAAACGGCGCGAAGCGTTGGGAAGCTTCGCGATCGATTTTCCGCGAGAGGATGGGATTGAATCGACGGTCGTTGCGAGGGAGTCTGGTACTGGAGAGGAACGCACGGTCCGTCGATTAAGCGCGCTTTTTAATGCACGAGAAGGATAGCCGCGCTACGTTGCGAAAGCGGTGAGATTGGAAGGAGGGTAAAGGTCGCGAGCAAGGGGGGCGCGGAACGTTGTGCCGGAGAAAGAGCCTTTGTAACGATGATCGTGACTGGTAGAGACGATCGCCGACACCGAAACGTGATCGAGGATCGAAGTATCGGGAGTTTAGAGACGTTCTCCGACGTGAAATTTCCACGGGGAGCGAGGAAACGTCGAGTGTAAGGTCAGCTCTGTTTTTCGAGCGGATAAAACGAGAGAGGATTTTTCTACCTGTCGTCGATGACCGATTATCCTTAAATTGGTCGGTATCGGTCGACCTGAGGTAGGTAGGTGAGTGGAAGAATTTTTCCCGAGGAACGTTAAACCGATGTTCCTCGATGCGATGATCATCGATGCACAGTGCATTCGGCACTCGAGGTATAATTAGGCGCGACACTTGGCGTCTAAGTTTAATTAAACTCCCCAAAGTTTGCTCGTCCGTATCGAGGACGAGCCTTATCGATTATCGTTAATTATCAGAGGGGAGACGTGGAACATCGCGTTGAGATTTTTCCCATCGTCGTCGAATTTAGAACGCGGTTGAAATCGATCGTTGATCACGATCATTTACCAAATGCTCGGTTCTCTCGATCCTTCGACGGCCAATCTTTGACCGTGGAGGGTAAAAATAGATTGGCTTTTCCGTAGAGAGCGGCTGGCTATTATTTTCCGTACTTCTCAACGAATCGTAATAAATTGGAGGGAAGATAGCCAGCGTGGCGATAGCCATGGCGCGCGATAGGTAACCGACACGTGATACATTTTTACCCAATTTACATCCGCGTACGTTCTTCGTGGTACTAGGAATACCATTCCTCCCCGTCAAAGGACGAAGTGGAACCACTTATTATGTGCATCCGTCCAGCCCTACACAGGCAGCTAGCCGTGCAACGGCCAGAGTTATATATATATAAATATAAATATATAGATATATTTATATTTTTTAGCGATTGTTTTAATATAATATATATACCTGGAGTTATATATATATAAATATAAATATGTATATGTATATTCGCGCGAGGAAAAGTCCCCCGATTGAATTCGCGAAAGAACGATCGGCGATAGCGCCCGTCTTTGCGCCCCGAGTATTATTATCTCTCGTTCCCCTCATTAGCGGGTCAGTCCACAAGTTTCCGCGGTTTCGAGAACATATATATTTTCACTCAGGGTCGAGAAAAAGCCAAATAGCCTTAATCGGTTTCGTATCGCGATTCTCCGCGTTTCTGCCAAATTTTCTACCCTCGAAGAGTCAGACCTTTCGTACGCATCTTTTCCATTTCCATCGCAACGTTGCATCCGACGTCGGGGAAAAAAGAGAAATACCGTCGTCTCCAAAGCGCGCGCCAACTTATGCACTGATCCGTCGTTTTGATCGTCGTTATCGTTATCACGGCAGTTTCCTCAAAGCTCACCAAACCCGTCCCGAGCTATTTATGCTTCTGCGCGAGAGCCGGCCTCGTTAAAATCGTCCCTTACCGCTTTTCCCCCTCCTTCCTCCCCCATCGAGATCGTCCCACGACGATCCTCTCGATCTACCCACCCCGCGGCTTCTCATTTTATTTATTAAACGGCCGACGCCGCGAGACGTTAATCAAATCGTAGACTAAGCGGTAGATCTAGCGCCAGCGACCGTATACCTGACAAACCTCCCTCTGCACCACTCCGCCACCCTCTCCTTTCCCCTTAATCCTCCAAGAAAACCATTACGTTTCCTGCGCAGGATTATCGATGGCGATAGGGCGAAATTCCTGCAGCCGCCGATCGGAGCTTCAAGGCGTCGACGATTAGTAACGTCGATCGTTTCGCGGTTTCACGCTTCAACGTCGAGTTGCACGATGCGCGGCCGTATCGTCGAGTTACGAGTGAGATTATAGCTTAGGTGTTTGGTACTCCCGATTGGAAGTCCCCGGTGTATCGAGGGGCGCGATCGTTCGCTGTCGGGCGAGCCCGAGGAAGCGATACCGGAGAGAAGCGTTGGACGTCGATGCCGATAATTCTTAGACCGTGTACCGTACACGCCGTCCATTGTTCGTACTTTAGTTTTTCACGTTTGCACCTGTACCGGAGGATCGTCCGGATGATTTTCTGGCGAGCGGTAAGATCGCCGCGTGCCTCGCGAGTGGCGCGCGAGGAAATGGGAAATAAAGGCGCTTCGTTGGATCGCGAAGCCTAGGAAATCAGCCTCGTGTCTCCGTCTTTTTCTTTCCCCTCCCTAATCGCTGGAGATGGATGCACTCGGAGGAAGCGTCGAGCGTGGCGCGAGAAACGGATGGGCCACGAGCGAACCTTTGGCGATAAGGAGGATCATCGAGATGGTAAAAAAATTAACCTTCGTTTATTGGCTTACAGACTGAAAAAGAAAACTTAACGACGACAGTGTCGGCGATGACAGTATCGAACCACCGTTATGCCTCTCGAAATTCGGGCAGTACTTTGTCAGAGTTCCATCGAGGTTACGAATCGAGGCTCCGTTAATGGAGGTTTACCGCGAGCAATTGATCGGAGCGTGCGCTCAAAATTCCTTCCATCCCTACCTCCCTTGCTCGTCGTAGATCGCGAGGAACTCTGCGTATCCTAGGGGAGATGCGAACCACCGCGATCCTCGATCCCTCGGGATCGAGAGAGGCTCGAGGAGGCACGGAGGACCCGAGGCACCCTTCGCCCTCTCGCCGGCCCTCCGCGCCCCTTGCTAGGTTACCAACGATTATTTACAAATAGACGCTAGGAAATTTCTACGCGAGAATGTCGGCTGCGAGCACCTTTCCCCGTGGACGCGATCCAGCGATTCTCGGCGGCCGGCGAATGAAACAAAATCGTAAGTTTTGTCACGGAGATCTTTGCGAGCGCGAGGACGGTAGTCTAGGAACCAATGGGCGCCCCGCTGTACGAAGATCGTGGCAGGGTCTCGAGGTCGCTTCACCAGGACGCGCAAGATCGGCAGTAAATCGGACCGAGTCGAATGCCTCTATCGCGCTTGGGAAAACCTTGACTCGATCCACTTCCCATCGAACCACCGGTTGCGCTACGGCCGGCTTTCGACCCCTCGACATCCGGAGAGCTTTGAAAGCTTTCGCGAGGAGCCGAGAGACCTCGAAGGCTGTGTGCAAAGTGTTCGAAACATTTTTGAATCGTCATCGTGGCTCCGGGTGGCCTTCCTCGAGAATTGCGCGCCTCGAAACTACCGACATTCGACTCGTGCGTCCGTCATCCTAGAAACGAGCCTCTTAGAAATATCCCTCCCTGTCCTTGGGCGCGCTGGATATGAGTTCGCGACGCTTCCAGACCGGCTGCGTCGCGGCGCGTTGGTTCTGGCCGGTGGCGCCGGTCCCGGAAGACGAGGAGGACACCGTCATCGAGGAGGAGGCGGTTACGTTCATCGTCGTCTTGCCCGCCAAGGTGTCGGAGTCGGGTATGTGGCGGGTCTGGTGCCTCGAGTCCGTGTATCGCCTCTTCGTGTACTTTTTGCTCTCCGAGGAGCTCGCGCTCGTGCCGCTGCCTTTGCTCTGCTGGACCATCGTGCTCGCTGCCTCCGGTCGGGATATCTGCAGCATTCGCTCGATGTCCGCCGTCTTGGACCTGAAAACCATATCGATCCTCCAGTAGCTAATCCTCGCGAGTTCCTCCCAGCCCTTTTACGCGATCCGCACCGCCAAAAGCTTTAGCCTTGACATACGATATTAAGTTGTATCGATACACGACAATAGAGTAGTAGGGTAAAGTACGCGCGTTCCTCGGAAAACGATGCAGAGGCGATGGGTGCGCGATCGAATCCCACGATATCCTCACCTCAAAACCGCACCACCGATGCTCGTGATGCTCGGGGTGTAGGGGGCGACCGAGCTCCTGGTCGCTTCCTGGCTCGTCGAACTGTTCACTTGACGTACCTCGCTGGAGGTCGTGAAGGAGACCCTCTGCAGCACGGCCTGCTGGTCGGGAATATAGGCGACGGCGGTGACAGCGCTATCGGGGCTGGCCGGCGGCGAGGATGCCCACGAGGGTGGTGAACTTGGCACTTGGTCGCCCGAGAGGGTGGCGGAAGAACCGACCGCACTGTCGCTTCCATGCCTACCCCCTGAAATCGATCGCGGCCAACTTATAGTTACCTCTCGCTTGCAAATCGTTGCTCGATATCGTTATTAATATCCCACGTTCTAAGAGACGCGGTGGGGGAGGACAGACGCTTTCCAAAGCGATGCTACGTAATTTCCGTTCGATGGCGGAAAAATGTCGACTTACCTTCGCTGCAACCGGAAATGGATCGTTGTCGCTGCCTCCGCGGCGGTGCGCTCGGTTGCTTCGGCGCCTCCTCGATGTACGGAATATCCGGATCGTCGAGGTTCAGCGTGAACGCTCCGGACATGGGTATGGTGAGGCTGGCGGTGATCACCATCGGCGAGGATCTCCTTCGAGGATCCGCGGGATCCTCGCTGGAGCCGCTGTCCACGCTGTTGCTCCTGCCCTCCTCCTTCCTGCGACTCCCCGGCCTCTTTGGCCGCCGCGGCCTTGGACCTATGTCCCCACCGACGCCCGCGGTCTGGTGAAGACACTGCTCCCTGGTCCACACCTGTCGTCGTCGAAGAAGGAGCGAGAGGATGAGGCATTCTAGTCTGATATACGTGCGTACAGAGTTGATCGGTTACCTTTCTCGTGGTCGTCGTGGTCGCCGCCGTGTTCGTGGAGGTCGTCAAAGTCTCCTCCACCGAGAAAGTCTCCGCCTCGCTGCAAGGATCAGCTTCGTCTCCGCATTGCCTGTAAATTCCTCCTTTATTCCAGCGTGTTCTCCCAGTATATGGATAACCACAGTGTCGATAGATTATTGCCAAATGGGTTATAAAAAAGAGTTTCTGCGCTGGGAGTAAAGCGAAGGGAGGATCGGTGGAAAGGGCAAAGAGGGAACTCACTCTTCGGCACGGCGCGATAGGGCTAGGTCCAGCTCCGCGGGATGCGTATCCATCATGTGCAAATAGAGCTCGTCCAAAAGGGCCGCGGGCACCGTGAACAGCGTCGAGGAGTGCTCCAGAAGCGCTCGTACCACGTTTATTACGTCTATCCTCTCCTCCGCCCTCTCCGCGGAAACTTCGGAGCGCGCCTGGCCGGGTTTCACGCAGTGCAGAATATTCGGTGCGAATACCTGAAAGCGGAACGCTCGTTTGCTCGCACTCGTGCTTCTGGATTATGCGATAGCTTCCCGAGAATGGCCTCGAGACGATTATTAAGTTAGCGTACTTTTAATTTATTCCTTATAATCCAGACGCGTGGAATCCGCTTAAAATAGGCAAAGACGCTTTGTCCGATCGAGCGTCTTCGTAGGAATTAACGATACTCACTGTCGCCAGATTCGTCGTGTCCATCTTGTTCCCCGGAATCCACTCCCCCGTCTCCGTCTTCTGATCCTCGCTGTTCGCCGCCACGAGGCTCAGGAAGTTCAAGAGAGCCCAAAGCGTCTCGCGATTGGGCGTGGGCAGGAGCTGAATGAGATGCTGAAGAGCCTCCTGCTGCAGCCGCCTGTTTCTGATCTCTGAAATAAAGTCGTGTCATTCCGAGCGTAAGGACAGACGGGCTCTTCGAAATTAGATCGTCGCTCACTCTGAGTGTGCACGAAGGCTTGGTAGAGATCTCTGCAGAGCAGGGGATCCGGCAAGTCTCGAAAAAATTCCTTGAGAAGAGCAGCCACGTCGTGAGGACACTGATCGGGACCAATTTTGGTCTCCCGGCCGCAGTCGAAATCCTCCCTGAGCTATAATTAAATACACGCTCATCCTTTTATGGCGCCTTTAATCTTAAGATTACTTCATCACCGACGCTTCCAAAAAATCCTTTTGCAACCATTATCCGTCTAATCTCTTGGGCCAGACGATCAACTTACCTGTCTCACTCTCTTTTTCGAGGCCGATACTCTGAACACGCCGAGGGTTCGAAGACCCGTGGCTTCTAGGTGCCTGATACATTGTCTGACCACCGCTGGTACGGCGTCCCATTCTCCTGGCGGACCACCCCCTCCGCTGTCGCTCAGTTCCAGGACCCCGGAGTCGCTACCCGTCAGGGCACCACCCTTCGACGACAGAGACTCGCAGGAGCCACCCTGGGGAAAGACCTCCTTCCATTAATTGCTCGAGAATGAACGGGGCAAAGAGTTGAACGTTATAACGAGTGAAGTCGTTAAAGGGTTTTGCGAGTGAAGTAGTTCGGGGGAATTTATATTACGAGCGAAGGAAAATAATGGCTACGAGTTTACTTCTGCTCGGTAATAAAAGAGCCGTGGACCTGTAGAGAAAGGGAAGCGAATAACCTCGTCGAGTACCTCTTTAACCGTGATTTGCAAGGAAGGAACGATTCCTTTAATGCCGAGCTCTCCGTCGATCGATCATCGTTCTTCGATGCGCGTAAGTTTTGTCGCGGACGAAAGGATCGCGGTTCTCGTCCGCGCAGGGGAGGAGAGGGCATCGGTTTCGCGTACGAGGTACTCTTTCGCAAAATTGAGGGATCCTAATTAATCCGCGGTTAAAATTAGAGCTCCCTCGTCCCTGTTCTATTCGCGTCCCTGATCTATGACGTTACCGCCGGCTCGAGAGCCGCGTGACGTCGACACGAGAATTGCATCGTCTCCTCCCAAGATCCCATCGCGCGATCCATCAATCGAGGGAGACAACGGTACGCTTCGCTTCTTCTTGGGTGAACGGGATTATTCCAAAGCCAATCCACTACGAAAGCGGCGACTATTTGGCACCACGCGACTTCTTCGTTTCCGTGCAGCGAGCGCGATTATCCTCGAATCTCGCGTTTTCCCAAAAATCGTCCTGCTCCTCGAACGGATCGCTTTCCTCGCACCTGCGGGACGCTCTTTTATTTCGCGCTTCTTTTTTTTTCACTCGCGTAAATTTTCGTGACGACGATCGATGTTTCGAGAACGTCGGGGTTGAAGGAATTATCGTGAAGCCTAATGAGAGGCGGGTATAAATGGACGTCACCCAATGCCGTCGGTCGAATTCGAAGCTTCCGTTGGCCGTAAATCTGGCACCGAATTCGCCCTGGCGGAGCCACGGCCGCTTCCTTCTTCCTCCCAGAGCTCAATATTTTCTATCGGCCGGCCGGAAACGGTGTACGCCGTTGTCGTGGGCGTGCCGCGGTATTATAATATGTCGATGCTATTTCTGCGAATGAAACGCGCATATTTTCGAGCGGAGAAGGGTTCGCTCGGTGCGCGGCCCGCGAATATCTCGAGTGCGAGCGAGGGAATTCTCGCGTTTCTCCCGAGATCCTCGGCTCGTCCTGGTGGATTTATCCTAGCGAAAGAGCAGGATAATTACTCGCGCGGGACGTTACCCGGAAATTACGCATTCCGGCTCCTCTCAAAATAACGACCAACCTCCGCTCCTTCGGCGTGGAACGCACAAAATTTCTCGCTCTCTGGCCGGCTGGTGCCGGTGCGTCCGAAAGGAAAACATTTACTTCCGGCCGGGTATAAGGGATACCGCTTTTCCCAAAAGATCGTGGAACGAGAGAAAATTCTACCTCCCAGGAAGTCCTTATCATTATTATTTCCCCCCATTATGCAGCAACTTTAAATTCCCTTTTAATCCTCGCTCGATTTGGTCGTCTCTTTATCGTCGTCTCGAAGCGAGTAAAAGCTAGATAAAAGCCAAGTTGAGAATCCCAATTAGCGGGGGCTAAGGCCGGTGCAAAAAGTAGCAATCGTATCAGGCTCCTCGTGCTCTCGGTTTAAAGTTTACTACGTAGCAGCGTCGTGGTCTGTCGGGGTTGGGGGTTTGCGCACTTAATGCACGATGGCCCAGCGGCGTTTAATCGCTCGCAACGTCGGTTGGATGCGGCCGGAAATTTTGGCAGCCTGCGAAGAGGCTCCCCGCCGTGGCTCCTTTCTCCTCTCGCGGCGAGCGCGCAGCCCGAGGGGAGAAGATGGAGGAACGTCGCTCTGACGTATCGGTCGAAAAATAACCACTTGCGGCTCCCTGTTAAACGTCTGGCCCGCAAGTGGCCATCGATAAACGCTTTCGTCGCGATCCGCGGACACCCTGACGCAATCGATGACGTCCTTCGTCATTCCAACTGCCAGACAGACCCGCCGATTTCTATTCCACCTCTTTGCACCCGCAGTACTCCCTCTCCTTCTCTTCCTCGATGCCACCTACGAGAGCCACGATTCGGGATTCTAAGGGATTTCCCGAGCACTCGAGAAACATTGTTGCGCTTTGAAGGGGAGACCTTATCTCGCTTTGTCGGTTATACGCCTCGAAAGAATTGTACTCGCCAACGTTATCATCGACTTTGATACTCGTTTTCCATGATTCCGCACGGAGTCAGGTTCTCGTTTCTTTGCAAAATTGGGTAGGGATGGAATTCGAAGAAGTTGCGCCACGATGAAGGAGGAATGCGTTGTTATTCGGTATTCGTCGAAGGCGAGAGCTAATATTACGGGCTGCACGAGGTGGAATCGTAGGGTACGCAGGGGGAATGGGCTTTTCACGGCACGTGCCTTGGATTTCCACGCGCGCGTGGGTGTTTGGCCACGATTTTACTCTCCCCGGCCGAGGATCCCCCCTATTTTATACCGCGAGATTAAAAAAGACCGATATAGATCCCGATCGTAATTCCTCCTTGCCCAAAGTGCTTTTATTCCACGTAATTCCGAGGAAAACGGAATTCCAAGGCGCGACCGCCAATCTGCCAAAATAAACGACGCCCCTTGCCCTCGCTTTGCGGCCAGTGGAAAACGCGATACGCGTGGGCAGTATTCGTCTGGATGCTCGTTGCATGACCGCGAAAATTCCAAGAATGGTGTGCCATCGTCCGATCGCGGCTGAGAATTTATCGACGCCGAGAATCGTCGCTTCAAAACACATCGAACGACCGATCGCTCCGCGCGAAACGGGCCTCGCATTCCGATCGAACGTTCCGGATAGGAAAAAAGATAGGTTCCAGCGAAACACACGCTTCGCCACTCGAGACTCGAGGGTGGCAGCTTCTCGCGACGTTAAAGGACGCGAACTCGTCGTCGAGAGCGAGGAGATGGCTCGAGGATTTTGGCGGAATGTCCAGTATGCAGGGACGTGGATCGAGACATCCGAGGAACGCCGTGGCGGTGTATACGCGAGGAGCTTTCACTGGCGCAACCCGTCCGGCACGCATCGAGCTCGGCTGGCCGTGCAACGACCCGTTTCACTCGAGGAGAAAGTCTCGAAAGTGGTAGAAGTGAACGACTCGGCATTCCGCCGGCGCTTTCACTCCACCGTGTCCGAGGGGTGGCGGATCTCGCCGCCCCCTGAACTTGGCCGGCGCGCACGCCGTGCATCGGCACTCTCCGTTTCTTTCACGGTCGTATCGACGAGAGCCGAATTCGGGACGCCAGCCCGCACCTCCGCCCACGACTTTTCCTCGTATCGTTTATATTCGATCCTCATATCGAACAAACCCATTTACACTGTACACCGTACACTCAAAGAGAATCCTAGAAAAATCTCGATGGGTCATTGCCAACGCGATAAGCGAGAGTCTCTTTTGCTCTCGCACGATTCTTCGGGGTATGGCTGGTCCAGTTATGGAAATGGAAGGGAGTCATCGTCGACGGGGTCGTTTACATCGGGGTATGACCTACCTCCTCCGTTTTGGCCGCGATCGTCGGTTCGATCAGGCTCGTGAAGCTCGCCCTGCTTCCGTGTCTGCTGTTCCTCGTCAGGCAGCCGACATCCGTGACCTCTCCGGCAGCGATTCTCGCGATCCTGTCATTTTCGAGGCACTGGGACAGCGGTATGCCGAATACCAGGCCGCCCGCTCCGTCTGCAACGAGAATAGTGAGGAAGGTCGGTCAAAAAGCAACGTCCGAGAGGACCTCGACGAATGATGAACCTCCCGCGCGCTTTTACCCCTTTAAAGTCCAACGTGGCGTCGTTAAACCCTGCGCGTTATCGAAGGATCGAACGGGAATACGCCCTTTGATAAACCTTGGAGGCGAATTAGACGCGAGCTCCCGTTTCTTTGAAACCTTATCGAATGGCCCGGCGTAACTACGAATGGAGTTTAATTACGGATGCCCGTCGTCCTGGGCGGATCGATTATGAGCATTGTGTCGCGAGAAAGGACGTTTCGCGTTACGAAAAAAGAAGCGTACTTGGATCCTGTCACGGGCAGTGACACGTCGCTGAGCCGTTGGAGATAAATATGGGATTCTCGCGTGCTCCGACCATTGTTCGAATTATACATTGTACGGCTACGGTGACGGATATCTATACCGCCGACATTCTGTCCATACCGCCCTTTGTATTTTTTCTCCATAGGAGCTGGTTCGGTATAAACCCATTTTTGGCGAGGATGGGAAGGAAGTATCGAGCCTGAAAATCTAGGCGTCGAAGAAGGACGCAAGGAAGTATCCCGGAAGGGGCGATAGAAGTTTCTTCGGCCTCTTCTCGACGCTCTTAATCGGCCGAGCGGCCGGAGGTTCCGCAAGATCGACCTCGATCTGATGTACGAGCTGTCAGCTGCGAGCCGCCCGAATAAAGGAGCCACAGTACGTGCCCGAGAACACGCTCTGCATAGAACCAGCCAAAAATCATCGCCCAGCGCCTACGTCATTCGCTTTTTCCTGAATTACTGCCGCTCCTTAAGTCCAGTCGATTAAATACTCAAGGCAGCTTTGCGCGCGTCAAACACTCCGTCTTATGAGAAACGTCGGGACTAATCCTCGATGGAAAATAAGCGTCCTCCTACGGGACATAAAGTCTCAGAGCCCAGCTTATTCTCTGACGGAAGAAGCGATAGAGAAAGGACGTCTCGCTCGTACGAGCGATGTATCCGCGTCGTTTCTTCTCCGATCTTCCTACGATCGGATCCCCCAAAAGATCGCGATAAATTACACTTCCGCAGCGGCGCGGGGGCTGATTAATAGGAGGATCCAGTTCTTCCGGGCTGGAGGCTCGAAGGACGGCTCGAATACGTGACAATATACCGGGCCTTCGCGGATATTTTGGATATATCTCGGTTTACATAAACGCCCCTCCTCCCTTCCTTTAAAATAACCTAGGTCCAAGGACCGTTGGCCAGAGACAGGCGCGCTTTTAGGAATCCGAAATTCGGGGAACTCGAGAGGTTGGCGAAGCTGGCGGGGATAGGCGCGATGCCGGACGCAGCGTCGTTCCGAAGAAAGGATGAAAGGATCGTCGTGTAATCCATTAACTCCGTATTACTCGGCGAGGTCCGTAAATCTCTGGCTCGCGAATATTCCCCAAACTTTTGGGCCTCCGAGCGTTCTCACAAGCGTCGCGACATAAATCTTCCGCAGTTGTACTTTGAGATCATAATCTTCGCAGCGACACGCCCGTGTTTCTGATTTAACGATCTAAAAAAATCGCTCGAAGCTCGTTCTTATAATTTGTTCGGATCTCCAGAGAGTCGGTCGGTTGTCCGCCGGCGCTGATCTATTTTATCATCTTCACCTGTTACCGTGTTCTCGTAAAATCCGTAACGAGCACTTGGAATACATGTGACGTTAAGGAGATATCCCAGGACATCCGATGGCCTGCCTCCTCGAAACGTCTTTCGCTATCTTCTCTCAAGGAGCAATATTATCGATCCATATACCGCAGCATCCGTTTTAGAAGCTAAATTCGAAGAGATCGGAAGGAGTTGGGCATTTTCCCGAGGAACGAAACGACTCGGGGGTTAACGAACTTCGATGCAAGAATGCGCGATGAGGATGTGGGCTCGAAAAATCGCGTTAATCCCCGAAGGCAACACGTGTACGGCCGTCACGTGGCTGCTCGATGACGAGGTTCTAAAAGAGGACGTCATTCAAGTGACGTCCCCTCGCGCGATCGAACATGTCAGACTTTCGCGATTCTCCTACGTAGCGCGCGGCCAGCCAAAGGCCGAAAGGCAACAAACCGTGTCTCTATACCGGTCCGATTATAGACCGCGATCTGGGCCATCCCAGCCTCTCCAAACGAGCTTCTCTCCCATCGTGGAACGTGAACCACTTCGAGGCCGACAATGGGCCGACCGCGCGAGTCTTTCCTCGAAATCCATTTACCCTCCTCCTACGACCTCGAAAACCCAGTCTCGCGATTGAAATGGACGCTGATTTTGAGCGGGGACTATGTCGAGAAACTCTTTCCTTTCTCGATCTTGGGACCCAGCCGACCAACGATCAAAGGTTCCGAGTGTATTATAAATAACGTATGAAAAAATGCCGAGTTTCCCTCGCCGGGCGAGAGAAAGCGTCGTCAGGATCGCGTAGAGAGAGACGATCGTTGATTGCCTTTCGAGCGGAATTCGGCATGGGAAGAAAATTGCCCGGCCCGACGCGAAACTCGCTTGTCACGAGGAAAGAATTAATAACGCAGCCTGGCGAATGGGGGAGCGGGGAACTCGAGCCATGCTGGAATTCCGAAGCGACGACCGGCGAATTCCTCGCGGAATTACCGTTCAATACACCTGACAGATCGTTGGCCCTGTTATTGCGCAAATATTTCACTCGGAATCGTGGCAAAGTATCGCCAGAGTCGCGAACGAAATTCCCACACGCGTGGCTGCCCTTCGCGGTTTCCTTTAAAAGCCCAGCTTTCCTTCCACCTCGGTATCTCGACATTATCGCGATGCGAGAGCCGACATTTTTCATCCCATCGACGACTTCAACGTTCGCCTCGCAGGGCAAAGAGTAGCGGTTCCTAAGACGGTCGTGGAATCTGATAACGATTCGCGTATTTCGAACGTATTTCAACGTCGACCGCCTGGAACCGGGCGTTCTCGGGCGAATTTCGAGGTAGGGAAACTACGAGGCGTGCGCGAGGTGAAATTAGATTTATTCGCAGGTGGAATCCTCGGGGCGGAAGTCCGAGAGTCGGTCCTGGATGGAGCGGCGTCGATGGTCCGAGAGATGTTCCATGGTTTCGGGGGCACAGGGGCGGGTTTGGAATACCGCTATGGCGAATACCGAGTCCGAGCTCCCTTAGGCGGTTGTGCCCGCGGCGAACCGCAAATAAACTCGGTATATGCGGAAATATGCACCGCCACCGAGCACCCCGCGGTTAATTTTAACCGGCGAAATTGTGTCTCATACCGGCCTGCCCGAATGCGCCATTCTCGCCGCTCTCGTGCCCTCTCCTCCCTTTCCCTCCCCTTTCCTCTCCTTTCTTGAGTACCCCAGGCCGATCGATCAAAAGCACGTGCGAGCGAACGAATAGTCTCGTGCTCCCCGGCCTCCCTCCTCCGCGTCGCCCGCCTTGTAACTCCTCGTAACCTCCCTGGAATACCCGAGATTACAGCAGGAATCTGCCGGAGGCCGCGTCCGCGACTCGACTCGAAAGTGCCGCTTCGATCTCGACTGGCCGAGACCGGATCGGGATTAAGGGCGACGAGCGCCTCGTTTCTCTATTCCTCGAAGAAACTCGCGTAGGACGCGCTCGAGGCAATGGAGCGTCGCTCGAGGAGACGCGCTTTGTTCGGCGATGAAAGAGGAATTTACGCGGTGTTTCGTTCGTTACGATTCTTCGGCGAAAAAGCGAGTTTTTGTAGGGAGCGGCGGCTCGTGCTCGAGAAGAATGCTTCGTTCGAAGCCACGTCGTCGTTATTCTCGATTGCCTCGGCGTCATTAAAACTTTGGGGCCGGTGCGCGCGCGATTGTTTCGACATGGCGCGGGTGTAAGCGGCTTTTTATCCGCGCGGGCCGCAATCCCGGCCGCGGTTTTTATCCGAGGCGCTGGCACGCCCACGAGCGCTTTCGCAAACACGGGCCTAGAGTCGATGAAACGTCCGCGCGGTGCATAATTAGTTTGCTCGAATCGGGCCGGTGCTGATAAAGCCCACGTTGCGAAATAAACGCGTGGACTTTCCGACCCGGCGCAAAAATCCGCCGGCTGTCCTTTATTCCCCGATTAAAAATACCACCCCGATATTTACCGACGAGGATATATTCCTGGCAGAAATATCGCGGCGGTTACGGACCATCAAATATTGACGCTGTAATTCGATCGCGGGATTGATATTAATACGACTAATGGATCCTCGATATATCGTGCACGGACCTTACTCGCCTACGCTCCGGAACGATCGACCAACGATCGTACGGAATATATTTCGCAGCCTTCGTCGTTCCAATCGTACGCGCATCGCCGTTATATTATTTTTTCCTGGCTGCGCGCTTTCGATCCTGAACGATCGTTCGTATCTAGGACGGCCGGGAGGACGGAGGCCGTCCATCGAGGAGAGGAATTTAAGGCGGGCGGGGAGGGCCGATTGTTCGAAATTTGTCCCAACGATAATATTTGTCTTCCTCGGGGCTTGGCCAGATCAAAATACATATATGTAGGAATGTCGTAAACGTATAAAATGATAGAGTACTCCTCCGAACTTCAGTAAACAGAGTCGCACCTGAAAATAGCCGGGCTAGTTATTCTCCAAACAAATAATCCGGCCATAAATCTTCGCCCCTTAAATATGCCACTTTGCGCTCAACGGGCCGCCCATAGCCTTAATTATTGACTTTATCGAGAGGATGCGATAAGTAACCATTATTATTGAGTACCGCGAGCCTCTGCCGGCCTCTCAGCGCCGAGCTTCATCGGGCCAAAGCTTCGCGTATCCGCGCGATAAACCCGAAAAGAATCCGCTTCCTCCGTCGACGATTCGTCGATAATACGTTCGACTTTCTCTATTTCCAGCACCGACAGGACAAAAGGGATCCTCTGGCAGTCTGCCTCGAAGTCTCCAACCGCGAATTATCGAGGCGACATCGACGTACGTTATTTCAGGAGCGAATCGATGATCGGGGTCAACGCTCTCCGATCCTCCATCCTCGCTCGATCGCGAGCCCTCGGTAGGCAAAACACGGTGGCTCGCGATCGACGCTCTCCGCTATCCTCCACTCACCCTTTTCCTTCTCGTCCTTCCCCTTGTTGTCGAAGAAGCCCGTCGTGAGGGCCTTCCTCTTGAGCAAGTACGCCCGCCTCTTCGGCTTGGTGGCCACCGAGCTGCCGGCGAGGGATTCTGGAAACAAAGCGTCCAATATTTTCATCTTCCCGAGATAACTCGCGAGTACCGGCCGAACCGGGCCAACGAGCTCCGTTTAATTAATCTCTCCTGCGCCTCGAGTGGAGGCACGAGGAGAAGGGGAATCCTGCCGGGGATGAAAGGGCCGACGGTTCTAACCCTGCCGATGCCCGTTAAGAGTTTATTACGGCTCCGTTACCGGGGAGAGGATAATGTCCCGACGATGGAGTTCCTTGGCATCGATAGGAACGCTTTTTCTCCTCCTCGGTGCCATCCACGAACCGGCGAGGAGAGATCTTCGGAAGGAGTATCGATCGGTTTGCACGAATAAACGGATTCTCGTGCCGATGAACGAGCATCGCGAGTCTTTCGCGATGTACCGGTTAGCGAGGGGGATGGACGTCGCGAAGGGATGTCGATGGTACGATTTGAAGAGCGCAACTTCGGCGGTGGAGCATTGGACGGTGAGCGGAGACTAAAATTCCGGCGGAGAGCAGAGGCGCCTCTCAGGAGCGCGAGTATATGCGAAGCACACCCGGAGCATTTCTCTTTGGAGCAATCTCGATTAAACGTTTAATTTTCTTCTTGCTCTCCGCGCTTATTGCCTCCACGATTGCATCGTCTACTCCGTACACGGCGGTACACGTTTCCCTACGCAGTTGCCCGAACCCAGTCCGGATCGAGGCAGCTTTTATCTCTACCTCGTTTAATCGAACGACGCATTGCTCTTCGTTATTTCCTCCCTCCGCTATCCGCCCCGCGGCCTTCTCCGGAATGCACTCGAGTCAAAGGCGGGTGGCGACTTTGGCGAAGCATCCCGCGATCCCGAGATCGAGGCGGGGATGGCGGCGAGCTCGAAAAAAGATTCGACTCGTTGACGCGGGCGGTAAGGAGGATACTTGGGCGCGGAAGATACGTCGGAAAGCGAGCGAACCCTTGCAACCATAAACACGTCAATCATCGGAGTTTAACGAGACGGCAGAATGGCGCCTTCGGGCTCCTCTTGGCGCCGGATAGAGCCACCGAGTTTCTTCGGGGAGCACGGCATTTCCTCGGTTTTTCCGCCTTCGTCCGGATCAAATAGCGCTCGCTTCGATAGCCACGCGCCGAGGTTATTACTTTCGATTACTCTCCGGTAGTTTCCACCGCGCCAAATTGAAATCTCCGCTACTCCTTTCCCTCTATAAACACCGCGCGCCTTCGCAAAGGAGAGTCGAGCAACTTAAATTGCGTCCGATCGAGTCCCATCCCCTCGCGCTGATTATACGTCGATTTGGCGGATGGAGGATCGGACGAGGGTAGGAGCGATGGGATTTCGAGGGGTGGCGAACGTACCGCTGGGTGGCCTGATGTGTACGCCCAGATTGAGGGCCTGCAGCTTCGCCACGGCCACTTTGCAGAGCACCTTCCTCTCGATTTCGGACAGCGAGCGCAGCGACGCGTCCTGCAGGGTGACCCTCCGTCCGGCGGTGCCCGCCCAGGTGCATTTCCCCTGCAACCAGAAGCATGGATTCTCAGAACCCGCCGCCACCGACCATTTCCAGCCGGTTCCACGCTCCTCCTCTCACTCTTTTCCTCTGGAATAAACGTCGGACGTAACGTGTCCGTCGCGAGGACTTTATCCGGGGAAAAGGGAAGCGAGATACCGAGGGAGAAATTAATGGAACGACGACGAAGGGTCGGACAATGGAAAGGTTCGTGACCAGCTTCCGAATCGCGGCGGAAAGTTTCTTCCGTCATCGCGACCCCCTGGTCGTCCGTCGAAACTCGCGGAACGACGATAACTCAGTTCCACGGGGTTTTACACTCCATTTCCCATTCCACGCGCTCTCTCCTTCTCTCCCGCGCTCTACCCTCCGATAACGTCCCTTCCCATCGACCCGAGCGAACTGGAGATTAAAGAAGAGATTCTTCCCGAGGATCGAGCCATTAAATTTCCATCGCACGGACTATCCGTCGAAGAGACCGATCGCGACGCGTACGAGGAGTTCGAAGGTGAGTTCGAGAGGCAAGGTAGGAAGAGGATAGGCCGTAATAGGAAGCGGACGAGTATCGCGCGGGTCTTACGCCTCGATTACATCAGGACTATTTTTAAAAGATCCGAGTTATCGGGGTACTAAATCGACCGTCGAGTTATGAAAATCGGGGCCCTCCGGGTGCGCTTATAAATACGCGGGTAAATAAACACGTTATCGCGCGATCGGTGCCTCCGCGGCCGAACAGCTGACGCGCCAATTAGAGATTTATTTACCGTGCGTATTTAAAATCGCGGCACGTGGGAGGCCCTGCGGTGCCGGGCGAAGGTGCACCTACGTTACTCACTGCGGATCATTGCCAAAATCTCCTCACGCCCGACGGAGAGTCGGACGAGGAGAAGCGCGATAGGCGCGATGGGCTTTTCTAAGCTAACTCGGCCATTCGCGATCCTCGCCCGATCGCTGCTCCATTCGATCCTGCGCTTCGAGGATGCTGGAACAATCCTGAGATCGCGCGCGCTCTCGCGCGCTGGTCGCGTGGAAAATCTCGGTTGAGATCGTTCCGCGGAATAATGGGAGAGGCGCATTGTGGGAAGGGCGCGCTTGGTGTAACCGTAAGCTTGGCCGATGGCGGTGGCGGTAGTATTAGTGGTGGCAGCAGCAGGGGTTAAGTATAGTTTATACACACCACCGTCGGCTGCCTATTTCTGGCGGCGCCGGCGAAATTCCGAGGCCCTAAATTGGTTATCGCGCTTACCGCTTAACGAGATCGTCCGCCGCAAGGTCGGCATTCTTCTTCCTCTCCTTTTTCCCTCGTTTTCCTCCTTCGCGTCCTCCGAATACTCGGTCACGGGACAACGAGGAGGAGGAGGAGGCTCTCTTCGAAGAGGAACGACGCGGCGATAGCGTTATCGAAGAAGCGGACGATAGCGCTCTGAGAAATAATCAACGACTCGACGGGAATGATCGTCTACGCGATTCCGTTCGACTCGTCGAGATAATGGATAAATGGTGGCAGTGGATGGAGGCGAAGGAAGGTGGGATCGCGAAGAACGAGGCTGGTACTCGTCGTTTGGTTAGCTCGTATTTCGGGTTTCGGTGGGTCCTTACCGAAGAGGCGAGATCTCCGCGCGGGTCGCAGCACGGTGACTTTGATCGATCCCGAGGGATCGATCTTGCGTCGGTTATCTCGGTCGATCTACCTCGTTAATTATTATTAATTGTCCGAGACCGGGGAGGGCGATCGTTAGTTTCCATCCCTCCCTGCGCGCGGCGGCTCCTCCCACGCCTCGCGAGATGGACAATCTCGGGCACGCGGCGACAGGTGGTTTAGCAAATTATTCGCAGACGCATTTTGGCAAGATAAAACTCTATCTATAGAATCCGCCGCTAGCCCCCGTTTCCATTACAATGCGCAGATAGGATCCATTAAAAAATGTGCGAAAACAGCACGGCTATTTTTGCGCCAAAGTTTGCCCAACGATTCTCGAAGTGGATACTTTGCTCTCGCTCCCTCTCTCTCTCCCTCTCTCTTCCGCTCCTTCCACCTCTCCGCGCGTTCCTCGAAAAAATGTCTGCCTTGTACAACGCTACCGACAAAAACGTGGGTTGCGAAAATATGTGGCCGTGCCAAATTTACGGTCCCTATTACCTCCTTTTAGCGAAATTTCAGCCGCCGCCAAGAACTAGAGCGCGACTCGAGAGCACGGGGACAAGATTTCTTTCCCCTTGCAATCATGAGCGACGCCGCATAATTATGCAACCCCTAAAATTCCAGATGGAAGAATAAATTGAACTTCGCATGGCTCACGAATCCATTCGATCCACCACCTGGTCCATTCCAGTTCATGGATCGCGATGAAACGAATCCAAGCTCCAGCAAAGTCTCGCGAGCGTTTAAACGATCGATCAGAGGCGGAACGATCGGGGGTTAATGGCCTCGCCGAAGACGAGGAAGGAAATTCGGCGGGGAAAGAATTGAAAGCGGACTCACCTGAGGCGTCCAGACGGAGGGCTGGTTCGAGGCCCTGGAGGTGCTCTTGCTCCTGGACCTCCAGATCTTCTTGGCCACCAGCCTGCTGCCGTGATGCACCACGCTGCTCGATGACTTGCTCTTCTGCATCGCTGTGCCACCTGCGGAATTCGGGGAGGATGAGGCGAGCGCCGGTGAACCGGGCGCCGAGTGAGGCTTGTCCTTGTGCGCATTGGAACCGTGCAGAAGGTGGGAAAGGAAGGACTGGTGATGGTGGTGATGGTGCTTGGGTGTCGGAGGCTCCTCGGAGCCGAGGCCAGCGTCGATGCTGCTCCTCGAGCTGGCGTTTCTACTGGGCGGCGAGGTAGCCGTGTCCGCGTCCGAGAGATTCAGGTCCTGGGCGCTCTCCAAAGTCGACATCTCGCGATAATTCAAGGCCCAACCGTCCTCCGTCTGGCAGCCCTTGCTGTTGCCATCGTCGTCGCCGGGCTTCGTGATCTCGCCCTTAGCCTTGATGTTCCTCAGGTTCCTGTCGTAGTTCACCCTCTTGAACCTGTCGACTTTGTCCGCGTCCATCGACTTCTTCCTGGCCATCCTGAGGTATCGCTTGATGGTGTCGCTGACGGAGGGCGACACGTCGTCGTTGTCGACGCTGCTGCGCCTACGACCGCCAGGCTTGTGGCTCTGCGCCTCCCTGGAGCCCTCCTCCTTCTCCCTCTCCAGCAGAACCGCGTCCAGCACCTCTCGTGGCACCGGATCGGTCTGCACGCCACCATCCACGGGGCCACGATCAGTGCTGGGCTCCTGGACGGCGATCAGGGGTGGTGGCGAGGTGAGGTCCCTTCTACCTGGCAGCCAGTCCTCCTGGTCCTTCGAGGGGACTCTCGTTCCTCTGTTGGCCCACCATCGAGACGACGGGGAGGTGTAAGCTCCCGTGGCTCGTGGCCCTCTGAAGCCCCTGGTGCACCTCAGGTCGAAGTACAGCTTCTCCAGGAGCTTCCTGTCCGTCAGTATGTCCGAGATCACGTGCTCCCTCGTACTGGATTTCCCGTAGTACCGGCCGAGGGTCTCCATCAGAGACTTGTGCACGTAATCCCCTTGGTACGTGGTCGCGGACTTGGATGGCAGGTCCTTGTCGCTGGAGGAGAACCTGGAGGCGGTCTCCTCGCGCCTCGCCTGGGCGACGATGAGATCCAGGTGCCGCTGGAGCTTCTCTATCAAGCTACGATGATCGAAGGGCTCCCTGCCCTCGGGCTGGCCGCCCGCGTCGCTCCTGTTGGCCGCCCTGGAGGAGCCCGCCGCGTCGCCGTGCATATTCAGGTACTTCTGCAGCATGTCGGCCAGTGCCTTGGCCTCTGCATCCTCCTGCGCGACCTTTCGCGCCGACACCGGACTCGAAGGCGTGCTACCCGAGGCCAGGAGCCACTCTCTCTTGGCCTTGGCCAGATCGAACTTCCCCGCGCTCGTGGCCTGCAGGACGAAGGCGCGATTCGAACTCTTCGCATCCTCGGCCTCGTCCGCGGAGCTCGCCTTCGTCCTGCAGCTGCCGCCCTTCACCAGCCTCCTGCGTCGCTGGGAGCGCAAGCCAAGGGTGCCAGGATAGGAGGCCTTCCGCCAGAGGAGGAACCTGGGCTCCTTCTGACAGACCTCCTGGAAGTACTGCTCGATCTTCGGTATGTCCTCCGGCCTGTTGTGGGCGCCATCGGGGATCAGTCGTCTCCCCGCGTCCGCCATGTACCTCCAGGTCTTCCTCGTGAGCAGCCATCGCTCCTTGGAGGGCTTGCTCGACCTCTTGCCCCTCCGATCCTTCGAGCTGGCCGGCGTGCCGCGCACGGAATTGCCGGAATTGGCGTCCATGCTGTCGCGGCGAGAACGCCTCCTGCCGCCAGGACGCTCCGCCATCGTCCCGTCCCGCTCCTTCCTCGCCACGCGAACCACCTTCGCGGAATTGCGGAGCCCGGAGCAGCACTCACCCTCGGCCCTCGGCGCTAGACCATCCCTGGAGGATGCGAGAGGGGAGCTCCTGAGCGCGGAGAGCGAGGGTGCATTCGAGGGAGCGCGAGGTTCCGCTTAGCTTTCCAAGTCCCTGGCCAGGCCTTCGAACGAATCTGGATACTCGTTTGGTTACGATATTCTTAGTCTTGGAAGGTACGCGCGGAGGTCCGTGCGTCGAAGCGACGAGTTTGATGGCGAGAGCGCTTTCGAGCTTGTCCAAGGAGAATCTCGATGTACGTCGATGCTTCGAGTTTGCGGGGGAAGGGCGAGGTAAATTTGCGGAGCCTCGATCTCGACACTGCACACTTCGTCACCTCTCCTCGTCTCGCGGCGAAGCACCTTTCGAAGTGGAGGAACGCTTCGAAGCCCGCTCCAAGATGGTCGATACGCGAGCTCGCGCTCGATCTCGACACCGCACTTTGGCACCTCTCGCCGTAAGGTCGATTCCTTTAAGTGGCAATTATAGCCAGCACTGCACTTTAACGGCTCGCCGATGGGAGACGCCGGAGAACTTTCGCGATTTCCGATCGTCGAAGGAAGGACGTCGGAGGAAGTGTCGAGGTAGCCGGGAGACGAGAGGCAGCCCCTTCCGCGAGAAAGGCGGAGGAAACTCGCGGGGATCGTCGGAAAATAAACGTTGGCAGATTTTCGGGATACTCGGTAAATCCGTGCACCGGTTAGCGAGTATTTCGGACGGAATGATACGTTACGGGACGAGGGAAATCAGTCTGGCGAGTCTTTCACCGGTTCTATTATAAACTCCCGAAAACGCGATAGCGTCCTTCCTCTCTCCCTCCGTCTCGTTCCTCTCTCGCCCCCGGGCTGCCGCCTTCTTCAACGTAAAAAACCGAGGTGCTGACCACTTGTTTCTCGAACGACGATCGGCGCGCCTATTCCCCAAAGCCACGGCGCGGCGTGCGTACAGAGGCCGGCCGAACCTCCGGTTATCCGTATCACGCTTATTTTTACTCCGCGTACCAAACTTCACGCTCTTTTTACGTTGCCTTCCAACGGAGCCGCCTTCGGAAGTTCGACAACAGGCGCCAGATTAATTTAGACTCTTCGAATCGCGCAAAAACCTCTCGCCCATCGGCGCCCCGAGGATCCTCCGCCAGGCCCGCTCGAAACGCCGAGGAAACGTCCCGATCCACTCTCGGTCTCTTCGAGCCTCGAGCCACGAACGATCCCCTCCGATGTTCGTCCCGGCGAGGATATCGATCGGAAGCGTGGATCGATCGTAGCATCGAATCGAAGGGTGGACCGAGCTTTCCAAAGCGCGTATCGCGAGCTTTTAAACAGGCTCACGGAGGATCTGGCCGTGGAATCGTCGACATTGGTTTGGAACGAAAGCGGAAAATAGCGATTCGCTCTCGAAACACCGATAATTCCAAAGTCGTTCGCCGATACGTCCCGAGTGATCGTTAAACGAACGGAGGGCAACGATATCCCTCCGATCGGGTAACCAACTTTGATCGTTCTCGCGCGTCACATCGTTCTCTCGTTTCGGAGAGACATTCGCGCCGGATGCGCATCGAGTCGATCCTCGAACTTCCACGTTCGTTTAAAACGGAAGCTCCTCTCTTCGCGACGATTACGCGCGAGTAAATCGTGCGCGTAAAAGCGAATCGTACGGTCCCTCTCGAGAGTTGGAAACGCGGCCCTTTTAATCCACGATCGCGCACGAGTTTCTCTAGGAAAAATCTCGGCGAGGAAGCACCCAAGGAACTGGGTCGTGCGCCATTCGAGGGCCGTCCCCTTTGGAGGCTCGAACCGCGTATCCAGCTTTTTCGAACACCCACTGAAGCCACCGGTGTTTTGAGCGTGAACACACATCCGGGAAAGTAGGTCGAGAGCTAGCCGAGGGACCACGTTCATCGGCTCAAACCGGGCATAGCGCTCTTTTCTACGATCGCGCACGAAGCCAGAGCGGAATCCCTGGCCGAGCTTCCCGTCGAACCGTGCCATGAAACGCGGACAGCGACCGATATCGAAGCTATCTCGTCCATGGACGCCCGACTCCGCCACGATCCGCCATAATCCTCGGTGGTTTCGTGCCTCGAGGCTCCGCGATGGAGAACCACTGAGAGAAGAAGGTGGGAAGAAAGAAAGAGAGAGACAGAGATTAGACAGACAGAGAGAGAAAGAGAGAGCGAGCGGGCGAGTGAGAGGCGGAGAGAAAGAGAGAGAGAGAGAGAGAGAGAGAGAGAGAGACTCGCGAAGGCGGTACCGAGCGTTCACCAGAAGCGTGGGCCCGGCGACTCGGCTACGAGGAGATCCTTCGAGGTGGGCCTTCCTCGAGGATCTCGGAAGGCGGACGTCGAGGAGAATATCGCGTTTGGTGCGGCCGCGAGCCGGCAAGGTGGAGGCTGGCCGAGGTACGCGACTACTGCTCCTCGAGGCGTCGCGACGCTCGTGGACGGTCCGTGTCTAAAAGCGTCTACGCCCCTCCTCGGGCTCTCTCGCGCTCCAAGAGCGTCGTCAAAGGCCGATAGAGGAGCGGGGAAGGCGCGAGAGGGCGAGCGCGAGGATGGAGCGGACCGAGGAAGAGGTGAGTCCGCGCTACCTGAGAGCGCGGCCCCGAGACCTGGGTGCTCGCCGACTTTCATCCTCGCGCCACTCGCCAACCGCCGAGCGCGCATTCCGCTGGGACGCATCCACGAGGATCGCATACCCGACGAGCCGCACGCTCGCCCGCTTTTTTCCCTCCTCCGTCCATTCGGAACTCCCGCCGCGGAGGGAGGCATGGGCGTAGCTCGGGCATACCCGGTGTCGCGCAAGTTACGTCGGGGCGAGAGCTTTCGAGAGGACCGACGAGCCACCAGGGAGCGTCGTCGCGATGGAAGGAGGATGCGTCTTTGGTGGCTCGAAGAGAGAGGCGAGGACGGCGCCCAAAGAGCACTTCCGAGAGCCCTCCCGCGATACGTACGCCACGAGGGAGTTCCGAATTCCGAGACGACGATCGAAGCCGCGTATAAAGAGAAACAAGGGTCCAGGGAGAGGCGAAACTGGCGTGGATAGCGATAAGGACGAAGCTGTACTCCAAAGAGCATGGAGGGAGTATCGCGCTTATCCGCGATGTCCGCTCGTCGACGCCGCCTCGGTGCACGAGTGGCGACTTCTGCCAAAGGGCACTCGTGCGGATGAGGTGCTCGTGAAACGCAAAGCGACCCTCGAGGAGGATTTTACCCTCGATGAGATTCCGGAACACCCACGCTTCGTGCCGGTGTACAAAAAGAGCCGGCACCCTAGGCACCCTTTATCGGCTTTGTCGGCGCTTCCGCGAAAGATAATGGAGGTCGTTCTGTTTCCACCGTTCGCTCGTTAGCCCGTCATGTAATCCAATTAGAAGCTTGTACGATTAACGACGTGAAAATCGTCAAAGGAGTCCCGACATTGCGGGCCAATTTCCGGCGCAAGGTCGGCTCCATCCTCGCGGCCGATCTTTGTTAATTTTTAACGACCGGAAAGGGGAGACCCTCGAAAATCCCATTACGCGCGAGTCTCGCTCTCGCGGAGGAGAGACGGAGCGCGAGCGCGCGCTCCGATCCGGAGGTTTTAATCCTCCACTCCCGAAACTTGTTTTGCATCGCCGATCCAAATGGTGATGCAAGCGGTTGAAATAGCAACGTACGGGACTCGGACGAGACGAGGATGTAAAAAGAATAACGGGAAGTAAGGGCGGAGTTTCGATGTTTATGGGCCAGGCGCGACTGAGAAATCGATCCTCTTAGTCTCCTTCGTGCCTAATTAAACGACGTTCTCTCAGTTTACGATCCATTTCCCGGTCCTGCAAACACGCCGCTTCGAGAATGCCTCGAGCATTCCGCTCGTTCTTTTCCGCGCTCCGTCTTGTTTACCCGAATTCACCGGCCGAAGCGTACATCTTCCGGGAAAAAGAAGAGATACATCCCGACGGGCCGTCGTGATATTTGGACGCATCGCGATTAAATACGATCGAATACGCGGATCGAATCGGCTTTTTCGCTATATATACCGGTTGGCGAATTCGCCGAGCGATCCGCAAACTATCGGAGGGACGGATCGCGGAGAGGGGCGCTTCGAAGATTAAAGGGGAGCCCGCAAAGATGGAGTAGAGTCTAAGAGAGCGAGGCTTGGCCAACGGCGCGGAGAACGTGGCCCATTTCTTTCCACCCTGGTGGCGAGGTGGGAGCCGATAAAGATCGGCATGGGGGATTGCCCAATGTTCCCAGGGATGTATTCGACGTCCGGGACTATTTCGGGACAGATTCCGTAGTGCAAGTCGGACCACACCTCGCGCCGGCTGTATGGCGATCGTAAATCAGAGGCGGTTACCTCGCCACCCCGTGCCTCTTTATTTTTTCGACCGGAAAATCGCCGACTGATTTATCGCCCGATGCGCTTCCAGTTGCCGGAACGCAATTGTTTCGGGTAATGCGCCACGAAATACGGCCGGAGGGACGATTTCCACATTTGTCGCGTCGGAACGTTCGCCGCGTTGCGCTGAAACGTCCTGAAAAACGGTTCGATTCTTTCGCGTTTAGAGGCACGTAGGGGGAATTAGTTCGTACGTCGTCGAAGCGAGGAAGGAAACGTTGGAACGACCGAAAGCGTTTATTCTCCTACGCTTGTCCATTGGATAAATCGCTGACGCGAATGTTCCGCCAAAAGTGCCGCTCCGCCGTATTATTGGATTTCATTCTCGACGTTGCGCTCGCAGCCCGAATTTTCTAGTTTTAATTTTTCGAAACGCACGCGGTACCACGGCGCTCGTGATATTTCGAACGCGGCGTTAATGCCCTCCTGCACATTAGATTAAGTTTTCAGGCCGTAAATTATTCCGTTTGCGTAGCTTACGCGCCTAATGAAAATATACACGGGACGTCGTTAAACGCCTCGCGCTTGTTAGCCGTAATCCGTGGATTCGTAAAAGTGTGCCGTGGAGGAATGGAAGTCTCGTCGGCAAGAGGGCCGGCGATTTAAATCGCATCGCCGATCGCCATCGGTTCTTTCGATTAGCCGTCGCCTCGCGAATGGGAAGAATAAAATTCCGCGCTGCGTAGGAACGATTACACGATACTCTGCTCTCGACTCGAAGATGCAGTGCAAACTCTTCCGCGCATCGCGGATTTCCTTTGCGCACTTTGCGCACTTTGCTCGAGACGAAGATTGGCGTTCGATCGATATCCGTTTTGAATAAAATATGCGGCGATGGGACCGCAGGGAGAGAGACGGATCGTCAGGCCGAGGAGCCGCAGGAGAATTGCCTGGCTTTGGACGACCGGTTCGCAGAGCCCTGCTCTATCTTTAGCGCCTGCTCGTCGGGACGCCAAAGTGTCTGCCAGCGGTCCTTATCCGAACTCGTCTAGCCGCTCTCGAGTTTTCTTATCACGGCCCGACAGCGCTGCGCGGGATTGTCCGAGGGATGAACGCGGGGAAGAAGGACGGAGCCTAAGGAGGGATGACGGCTGGAGCCCCGAAGGAAAAATCGCACGAGAGCTTTCGAACCCGGAAGCACGATCCGCTCGATGGACCGACATCGATGCGAGATGGACGGGTTCCCCCGACCTCGAGGTTTTTCCTACGAGGGCAATCTTCGGCATCCGAATCGCAATGCGGCGTGACAAAGGGCCGAGGAATAAAGTCGAGAGGTTCGAGCTTCGAGCGGTGGGAGGAGGGCAAAGCTTCCTCCCACGAAGACAGAGCCTCGAGAGAGAGAGAGAGAGAGCTGGGGGGGAAGGGACGTATGCGCGAACGGGCGAGTGAAATTTACGTACGCGATATGAAGCAAAATTCTATTGTTATGAAGTGCCGCCGGCTGGAGGACCTTTTCGATATTCGACGGCCAGGATTCTGCACGCTCTGCAGCCAGCTTTACGATCGAGACACGCCTGGCTTGCACCGGATGGCACTGTGCTCCTTTATAGAGCCGCGCTCGAGATGGCGAAAATGTATTCTGACGGGAGCCCTTGGGTTTTACACCTTCGCTAAACCTTTGGCAGTGTTGCGACGTTTAGAGTCGCGCGATAAAGTTTACGCACCGAGTGCCTTCCACTCGCTCTTCCTCGAGTCGTGCACGATACCGGAGGATTTTTCCCGGAGAGTCTGAATCGCGAAAGGGTATTTCGCTGCGCGTGCCGAGGAGCGTGGAGTGCGAGATAGCTCTCGATGTAAACGTTTTTATCGAGCGTAAAAAGCGGATGGAACTTGGGAGTGATAAAACTCTACTTAAATGGCGATCGCCTTGGACGTTCGATGCGGAGCGAACTCGAATTCTTCCTTCCTACTTTTTCGGGGCAAGAATGCGGAAAGGCCCGGCATTTATCCCGCAGTTATCCGCTGGCGCTTCGCTGGAATCAAAATAAATCATTTCTACTCGGCGGCGAGGAGATCATTTCCGGCATCGAGCTTCCTCTCACGAAATCCTCGTTTTCTCGAACAGATATCGAAAGGGCGAACGAATCTATCCCCGATTGCTCGATGCCCTTTAAGATAAGGAGCCCCGCGAAAAGATGCGATTCGCCATTTAGCGAGCCGCCCCTTCCGAGCGGCTCGAAATCCATTTCCTTTGGGACCTCGGGGAAAATGTAATCCGATAGTGCGGCTACGAAGGTAATGCGCGTGGTCGAGTTTTCAGCGTGGCGAGCGTAATGCAATCTTCCACCGCACAACCGTGATTACAAGGGAAAGCCTTTACATCCGCGCGAGTTGCCATTAAAGGAATCCTATTCGTTCGCACGCCTGCTTTTAAAAACTGATATTTCGTCCTCGATATCGCGGCCAACTAGTCGTCGAAGCGTGCAGAGGGAAGCGTCGCTTTTCAATATCCCAGATTCGAAGTTCCTCGCTCAAAACGTTTCGCGAAGTCTCGAGCGGCGAAGCCCGGATTAAGAGGAAAATGGAGATCGAAGATTCAAAGGCACGTAAAATGGAAATGTCACCTGGCCCATGCTCATTTTCCCCCGTTTCCGGGAAATCTTTGGCCGGGCCGACTGTTTACACGCGGCGAGATGAATTTTATGCAAAAGGCAGCTGCATCCCAAGTTCGATTCGCCTGACCGCGTTAATCCGCATAATCCACGACAGTCGGATTTGCTCGAATAAAAACGTGCTATCCCGCGATAGCGGAAGCTTTTTCACCCTCCCGGACAAACAGCCGGCTTCCGTGCATTATCGCGATAAGAACGAGCGTTGCATCATCACGTTTTCGAGACAACCTCAACGGTGTAACAGATTTTCCGGGGGATTTTCTCCAGGGACGAGCATATCGGCCGGTCGTGCGCCACACTCTAGGATTACGACTCTGACTCGCGCTACCAACGTCAAAGCGTCGACAAAATGTGTATAGGCTTATCCCAACGGGATAATATTTATAGTGCCGAGTGTAAAAAGTAAGCGGCCAGAACAAATATACAACTCGAGGGAAATTCGAATACTGCGCGCCTCGAGTAGCCCGACCGGCGGACGTTTGCGATATTAAAGACGCGTACCTAGCAAGGGCTTTCGGATCGATCGCTCGACCTTGCGACGATTGAACGTCTCGAGCGAGTCTCGTGGATCGACCAAGGGATAATCAATTTCCCGAGGATCCGAATCGAGTGGCTCGGATTAATCAACCTGGCTACGACCTAAAGTCTCCGAAAGCTGGAACGCCAGATTTTGCCGAATAAAATCCCCGCGGAAGGTCGCAGAGGCTGGCGAAGGCCGGACCGAATGGCCAGGCCCCTCGGAATCCCGACATCCACGCTATCCCGCATATCGACTGCAAAGCTCCTCCTCGTCTCTCGATAATCTCCCAGCCTCGTCCTCCATTCCCAGCTCGATATCTCCCCCGAAGACTTTGCCGGGGAGGTTAATATCTTTATCGCTTCGCACCCGAGGCGGAGGCCGTCCGCGCACAGTGGCCAGTATTTACGCTTGTAAATCCGCGCTATCGGTCGAGGCCCATTTGTATTCATGCCTGGGAACGCGATCGAGGCGCTTGCACGGGGGAGGAAGGAGTCGCGAGATTCGGCGAGGCCGCGGAGAAAGGCCAAGTAAATCAAAATAAAATGACGTCGGCCAGAGGGATGGAGGGAGAGAGAGGGAGAGAGAGAGAGAGAGAGAGAGAAAAGTGGAGGAGGAGGAAGAAAGAATGACGGAAGGACACCGGTAGCGTAACAGAGCGGGCCAGAATAATCGTCCCAGTGGCGTCTTTTAATCCGAACCGCCATACGAATCTATTTTTCGCCGGACAATCGCGCCAGAAATACCGGATTGGCCCCCCTTCGCGTTAATTCTGTTCTGGTGCTCACATGATCGCCACCGCTCGATGCCGCGAATCCCGGCGGTCTACCGGTCGCCTCAAAGGCTGCTCTCGCCGGCGGCCGATGCAAATACGGTGCCACTTCCTAGCCAAGTTGCGCAAAATTGACGGAACTGCCGGCGATTTGAGATTCGCGATTTTTCCGACCGTTTCTGGCCGTTCATCTCTCGACGGAGGCTCCAATTTTGCAACGCCATCCTTCTCCGTCGATGCGAGCATCGAGGAATTGGATAGCTTTGATGCTTCGATGCGCTTTAACGATCGTAATTCAAAGTATCGGCCAGGTTTTATATTTTATACGGTTAAATTATAACCGGCGGAAAATCGCGTGGGAACCCTCGGGGAAAAGCAAAGATCGCGATAACTCGACGCCAAGCTCGGAGGTCTGCAGACGCAACGATCGGTTACGGTTTATTTACGCCCCGAGCTTATTTATTTCTCTTCGTATAAAGCGATAGAATGTAAGAGGATCGTTGCTTCGGGCAACCACGGGCCGAGATCGGCGAGCCGCGAGGAGACTGCGAAACGCATCTTTTTTCATTTCCTCGCTTCCGCCGGAGATCGCTTTCGAGCGTCCAATCGTCCACGCGGCGTCAAGTTTCCGCGACTTTCCTCGAAGGGAAAAAAGTTCCGCGTTCCTGGAAAGTAAATTCATCTCGACTACCCTCTTAAGCGCTGCCTCTTTCATCCAGGTATTATTTTCCTTCAATCGAGATCTTTCTCGAACGGTTCTCGGTCGTTTATTAGAAACGCAAAAGTCCACGTCCAGTAGCCAACGTCGATTTGCAGCCCTCCGAACCTTCGGGTGCTTCCCCAAAATTGGCTCTACTTTTCGAGTAAACCTTCGATATGTCGCCTTACTGTGCCTCGGCTCTCACAATGTCGCGGAGGTACGCACGTGCAGGGAGGAAAACTGGTCGAGCATCCGTGATGCGGAGGAACGAGGAGAAAAATCGGAAGCGGTCGCGTCGATGCGCAACTTTTCGTCATCCAGCGTTTCTGCGGGATGTATATCCCGATCGGCGATCGGCGGGGCTCGGCCGGTCGGTCTCTCGCCGGTCGTATTATAAAATGTGCGAATTATTTTTAGGCCGGTGCAAAAATAGCGCAAGGTCGCAGCACGCGCCTGTGCTTTTCCCCGAGGCTTTGCCTCCGCCGCGCGAGAGCTCTCGAAACCCACCGAGCTTTTCCAAGCGGGAAGGCCGAGAGTCGCCACCGTACGGCACGCGCCTTCCGTTTGCGCGCAAGCTCGGCAGGTGGCGGTCCCTTTCCTCCGCGAAAAAGCTCTCGAAAAGCTCCGCAGCTCCTTACTTTTCGACCGACGATACGAAGCCTGCCCCGAGTTCCTCTTCTCGTTTTTCTATCCAAACGATTCTCCGTCGATTCCTCGTGGCTTTTAAGCGTTATCGTCATCCAGGATGCTTTTTGTTTCTATTTAAAGGGAAACGATCAAAGACCCTGGGAAGATCTTGCTTTTCGACCGACGATATAGCAAATTCCTTCGCAAGCTTCGATTCGCTTCCGTCGTTACCCGGCAAAGCTCCTTTCGGCTACCCCGTCTCTCTCCCTTTATTGTCCAAGCTAGATCAGTATCTATGGCGATGTCATTAAGAATAAACCTCGAACCATGGTCGATGCTTCTTCATTTTCGATTTGCTACATTTTATTCCCGAGAGAGACTCTTTCTCGGATGTCTCGTTGCCCCTACTCTTTCGCTATCGAGGTAATTCCCGCGGCTCATTTACGCGGAAGGTGGGCAGACTTTCTACTATTGCTGGCAATAATCGCAACGATCCGCAGGTATATTTGTGCTTGCGGTAAAATTAGCAGGCCGATAATTTTAGAACGTTCTATTCCGACACAGAAGAATTAAACGATAGCGAGGTTTTGCGGTAGGCCAATAATATAAATAATACGGACCGTATATGTAATCCCATGCTAGACGTAACTATCGGCGTGCTCTTTCCGAGCGTGCGCGCGATCTACGAACAACGAAACGAGGAACGGCGTAAGAACACCTTCGAACCTCGCCACCACCCTTTCCCTTAATCGCGAAGCTCGAGCAAACGCGGCGTTCGCTCCCGCAATTTCCACCGGCCAGAATTAATCCGTCCTGCCTTGTAAATATTTTTAACCGTGACTAATTAACGGCCCGATTCGGTCGCCACGATCCGGCCACATTCGCGGCCACCTATCGCGATACTCCATAAAGTGTCCAATTCGAGTGGCAGACGGGAAAGTCGCGGTTTAATTTTATTTCTAGGTGAATGGTGTAGGCGAACGACGGCCTCGCAGACACCGTCATTATGTCACATACGAGTTTAGTACCTTGGAGCGTATCCGGCGCACGGGGATGCTCCAAATCGGGCACCGGCACCAATTAACTTCCGCGGCAGCCCGTCGAGGAGCCAGGCTCGAGGTGCAGAACTCGAGGCGCTGACAAAAGCAGGTCGACATCCTGGCAATTTGAAGGCAAAAGAGAGCCGAACGTGGGTCGGTCGGCGCGACACGTGTGCGAAGCCCCTTCTTTGGAGCTCGACTCGTTCCAAGATCTAATAAGAGATCCTCCCCCAAGGCCTTTGGCCTTTCCTCGAGTGCACTGGCTGACTTCTCGCATTAGCCCCACGCGAATCTTCCTGGTGGAATATAGGACCTACCTCGTCGCAAACCGACTCGAAAGTATACGGGGCGTGCCACGCGATCCGATAATCGCACTCGCGCCACTCTGACAAGTCCTTCGCGGAGGACACTGTATCCAGGCCTGTGATCAACGTCTAATTACCCAGCTCGAACTTTTCGCTTTCATACGAAGCATTGGAGATGCTCTTGGTATGGAGCAACGTATCTCGATAATGCCAATGGCGTATTGATCAAGAGGCTTTGCGCAATAGGATCGAGGCGGTTATTCGAGAGAAGGGGCAGGCGGAATGGCGTGCTGCGTGACCGAGGATTTCCCTGCACGATATTCCACGATAGGATTATGCTCGATCACTCCTACCGAACGATACACCCTGTATACGGTTAGGAGTGGATAGTGCTTATTTATGGATTATACGGCCGAGCGTATGCCAACGGAGGGAATCCACACGCAAGCGGAACGGCGATGCTTGCCAAATACTACGAACGCTGTGTGTAGGGGTACGTCGATCGTTTCGGTTGTCGTACACGAAGGTACACGATCGTGTGACTTAACGCCGTTGCACGAGCTTTCCGACTTATCTCCACGCCGCTTCTTCCCCGCGTCATCTCCGCGCCAGTTTCGAGGACGAATCTCGTCGCTTCCTTTCTTCCACGTATCGATGATACGTTCGAGCAACTCTCGAACGCAACGCGAAAGCTCGCGCTTCGAGTCCGCTTTGTACGGCGAGTCGAATGATTCTGGGAATTATTAAAAGCGCGAAAAGTCACGACCAGCGCGGCGATAAATCGTGGGACGCGTCAGTTTTATAGAGCACGGCGATAAAGCAAGAATTTTTAAATTTATGAAACTCGGATGAAAGGCAGATAAAAGGCCGACGCGGAACCGTGGCAGGAGAAACGCCGTCTGGCTCGATGCACGAGCATCGCTTTAGTTTCCTCCTTATCTATCCCGACATTTACAACGCAAATACGATGTAACTAAAATCGCGTTGCACGCAGCTTTAGGAGTACCGATCGGAGATCCCTTATCCTCGAATAAGCCGTACGGTTCGCAGGACCTCGTAACGAACTCGTTTATATATCGTTAAAGACTAAAGGCTAAAAAGCGAGATGGATCATAGATACGGCATTACGTGGATAAATCGGCGAAGCATAAAGAATGCCTATCTCGCAACGAGCTAACAGCGATAGCACCTGTATTTATCGTCGATGCCGTTTTTATACGCCACCAAATCGTCCATTTCTCCAATTCCCAAAGCATCGCCCTTTCCCTTCCTCGCCGCTCGCCCGAGTAACGAGCGCAACACCCGTGCCGGCTAAAACGATGCGCGGCTCGTATAAAAGTACGAGATTAATCGTAAAAAACGATCTATTTAAATTCCTCGAAAATAACCCGGGCCGCTGTTATAAATGAACGACGTACCGAGGAACGGATCTAAGATAAAGCTGCTCGAAAGCTTACATGAATTATAAACCGGTTTCCCGTTTGAAAATCCGGCTGGTTTAGATCTCTCCGAATTAGATTGCACGTGGGGCCCGAGTGCTTCTTTCTTCGAGTTCCACCGACCACTTTGGGGCGGCAGTTTTGCGTTTATATCCGCAAAATCCGGTCTCATATTGAGAAAATAAACGTTAAAGTCAGCCACGCGACGCATCGTTGGCCTGGCAAACGACTTTTGGGCCAACGAGATCGTAAAAGGAAAACCGTCGGTCTAATAATCCTCGGCTATTCAAAGGGATTTGCGTCCAAACGTATTCCACGTGTTTCCTCGAATACATCGAGGTACGCGTATTTCACGCGCGATATTACATAAGGGGAGCGTGAGAAAATCGGTAAATCCGTCGCGTCCTCTCTTTCGTCAATTTTCCTCTCTCCTCCTCGGGATTGGCAGCGTCCTTATCGTTGCACAAAAACGTGGGATAAGGGGGCCCCTGGGAGGAGAGGAAAAGTCTCGGCAACTTCGGTGCCACTTCTGTCGGTCGATCCGCGTTACATCATGGACGATATCGCGAGTCGCGTCACCGTCTCTGCCCCGGCTCCTATTATTACCGCTATTTAACGGGAATAAGAGATTCGCGATAATCGTCTGGCTGCGTGTCGCCAGGTTGACGTAGGTAAGGAAGTGTCAGCCCCGAAATTTTCCTTGACGCGGCGTAGGAGTTACTCGGACGTGCAAATGTGCGAATTCGATGCGAACGGTGGGGCCGATTACACGAGCGAACGAACACAGAGGCAACGAGTCGCGACGGCTGCCAGAAATCCGCGAGAGTGATCTCCGTGGGCGAATAAGTCGATCCGCAGGGCGATCCATTAACTCGAAATAAGGCGTTTCCTGCTGATTCCACAGGTGCGCGGATATCGGCGCATCCCCTATTATATAAAAAGAACAGAGGGCGTCTGTCCTTCGCGCGAGCAAAGATCCAAATTTCCTCCGAGAAAAAGGCGAATCCGAGCGCGCCTCAAACGGTAGCCAAACAAACTTGGAGGATCGATCCGAGGGATTACGCAGACGTATAAATCGTCGATCGTTGAAAGTGACGAACCACTCGCCGTTTCTCCCACGCGATATCGAGGGATTCGTGGGGGCATCGGGCCGACGTACACTTCCCATGGGAGTGCGCCTCGAGGCGATCCATCCTTCTGGAGAATGTTTCGAAGGCGGTCGCGCGCCGGGGAGGAGGAAGACGAGACGGTGGCGGGCCGATCGGTGGTATAAACGATTCTACGATGGATTATCGAACGTGTCAGTCTCCCTGACGTATTCAAGACGGGCCGGGAAAATCCCTGACGAAACGGTTTTAAATATATACGGCTCCGCCCCGATCGCTGTCCGACCGTCGATCACGTTTCATCGACGGTCGGAGAAACTCCGCGAAACGGAGGTGGATTTAACGCGAAAATCGCCCGGGCCGTCCTCGGTACCTCCCTTTCGATTTTTTCGCTCGCCTCGTATTTATAGACGCGCATTCTCGCGCACGTGACATCCGCTCTTAATCGTTTCGAGTCGTTAACCCTCCGCGGACCACTTCTGCGCGCAACGCGCGCCCGATCGTACTCCGCTTCCTCTCGACGGACGAGGGAAGATTTGGTAAGCGGCGAACATCGATCACGGTGTCAAAGAGTCGAGGAAACTCCGAACGAAATAAGGAATCGTGGAGGAATCTTGGAAGAGCCCTCCTTACGCCTACCTTATGCAATCGCGTACACGTATATTTACGTTCATGGAGATGGGGGAAGCGTATGCCTACGCGTTGAAGGTCTTCGAGAATAAATAAAGTAGCGTTGTTCTTTTGAGCATTACGATTTTTATACAAAAACTACATTCTTATCGTACAACAAAATAACCATAGGATTTGCGAGGAGGCGGTATGGAGGATCGAAGCGTTCCTCGAAGAACGAACGTCGATGGGACCACCTCGCGTGGCTCGACATCGTTCAAGGGACCGGAGAAAGGTCCGAGTTATGAAAAAAAAAGGTTTGGCAAAGAGGAGGAACGCTTCGTCACCGTCTCCGGGACATGAATAATCGAGCAACAAAGACGACAAAGACGAGTAACGTTCGTCGTCCCGTGCTCGGTGTCCGCATTCTCTCGGTAATTCCTCAATGGCTTTGTGCAACGGAGAAAGGAGGTGGGTGATCGGGGAGAGTGTCAGCACGGTTCCAAAGATCGGCCACTGACCGAGCGCACTGTCATCGATAGATATCTCGCGTTGACACTAAACCTACCGGCCATTTTCCAGACTTATTTAGACGTACTAAATATATCCCTGAGGAAAAAGAGGGCGAAGGAAAAACGTTCAAAGATCGATTTACGGATCTACGTGCCGCAAGAAAATCATGGAGTAGGTAGGTTCGGTGTTAAGCGAGCGCTAAACTCCCAGTAGAGACTCACCGATAATGTGGTGGTACTTCTCGACGAACTGCGCCGTGCTTTGAATTCCCATGAGTGCCACGTCGATGTTGGTATACCAGGGTGCGGAGTATCGGGCCTCCGGCTCGAGGAAACTGACGCCCGACATCTGCCCGATCCTCACATTATTCCCTCGGCCGCCTCCGCTGGCTTTTCCTCGATGTCCCGCTCGGAGTCGACCGTGCGAACTCCAAAGTCCGACCACTCACCGGACGATACCACTTCCTTCACTTCCTCCTTTCTACTTCACCCCCGACAACACCTCGCTCACTATTCTTCTCCACCGTCCGCGTCGTACCACTCTTAGATTTTCCCTCGACTCTTCCTGGGAGGAATCACGGGAAGCGCGATTCCCTCTGCCCTCGGATATCTGCAGGGAAAAAGCACGCCATCGTTCCATCGTCCATTGCATCGAAGCGCGAAGTCCTTCTCCGCGTTTAGGTTTCTTTAAGGTCGAAGTTACGCGACGTGCGTTTAAAAAATAGCACCGTTGCGACAGGACGACCGCGATCGAGATATCCGCTCTACCGTTTCTTCAGCGTCGAGCTTTGGCGCGATCGAGTGATTTTATCGTTCCGCTGGGATGTTTGTAATAAAGTCTCTCGGTTCGATTTTTATTCTTCGGGGAAAACAGATCGATGCCGTCTCTCGATTATGATTCGCGCTGGTTTTCGCGCTTGGAAATAGCTCGCAACGCGTCATCCGATTGTTTGAAACGTTGCTGGGAAATATTCTGCGCGATAATCGGCCGGCCGACGCTTTGTTTCGGATGGCGAATCGTGGGATAGAGGGAGGCTGTAAAGTAGAGGGCGAAGAGTAGAAAAATATACACTCGCGTATGCACGCTGCGGAATATCCAGAGAGAGAGAGAAAGAGAGCGATCGAAATCCGCGGTTCTATCCGGTGCGATCGATTCGTCTTCCAGATAGGATCTGCGTTTCCTTGATCTCTCTCATTTTTCCTCGTGATCGCGGCCCCCCTTGGCGCGAGCGTTTACGACGTAAAAGAGCCGAGGATGACTAAGAGGAGAGAACAAAAAGTCGCGAAGAACGCAGAAGGGGCGCCCGCTGCTTTAACCCGTCTCCAGATCTCTCTTAATTATCCCAGATAATACCGCGTTCTCCCGACGATTCACGCGAACGACACAAAATCCGACTCGAAGTAGCCCGATATTATTACATCGTCGCAACGTCTTTCCATGGATGTTATTCAACACGTAAATTACCATCGATTATCCCATAAGATGAGATAAGATACCATCGATTATCGAGGCAACGAAAAGCGCGACCGACAGGACGATGCGCGAAACTTTGAGCGTGCAATCGTTTCGCGAGAGAAGAGACTCGATAGCTCGATAGCCCGAGCGTTATCCAATGTCGCGTCGTGCGCGATAATCGCGCTGGCCGACAAAGAAAACGTTTTACGACTCATAACCCGAGCGACTGCCAAGCGAAACCTCTAAAACGCCCAGGAACTCCGTCTGCGAGGGCCTGCATTCCTCCCGGTGAACGTGGACGCGTAAATAAGGCGACGCGGAACTTTGCTCTGCTCTTATTTCCCACCGACGGATTTAAATTCGCGAAGTACAAGGGGAATCGCGCGAGCTTCTTAATGAAGTGCCACTGGAAACATCGCCGGGCCCGCTATCGGCCATTTGTACGCGTCCCCCTTTTGTACACAAACTTGCACCGTTATAAGAGCGCGGTCCCATTGACATATAACGCGGCTTGAGTCATCCTCACTCTTGCAGAACTCGTTTCTCGCCTTCGACGAATTTAGCACCTTGTGCACGGCAGCGTTTAGTTTCACCGTCCAATACCGAGCGATGTTTACGTCGAAAGATGCCACGTTAGATATTTATCCAGCCACTAATTGCACCGCTGTACCATCACCGGCTATTAGAGTCCTCGATCGAAACCGTATTCCACCAAAGATCCTTCGCTTTTAACCCAAAGTCCGCGGATTTGCGAGTATCGTTCTTTGGAGACGAAAGACGAATCGAACTTTTACGCGATTTTCGAGAGCGCCCGCTCGTTATTCGAGAGTTAAGGCGTTGTTTACCGCAGCTTTGCGTGATATAACGTTCCGTCTTGAGTCATCGTCGACTCACTCCTCTCTCCGCAAATATTATATTTTCGACCGGTGTTAAATAATCTCGCGAATATACGGCGTTATACTTTACGACGCACGGATGAAAACCATCGCGAACGCGATCCCACGAGTCCCTTGCGTTTTAAAACTCTGGCTTTAGAATCGACGCGAAATACATTTTGAAACTTTGTTCCTCGCCATGGGTATTCGACGATGTATCTTACGGAAGTTGGAAACAACGCTAGCTTCGAAGTATACCGATCGTGGAGATCGACGTTTCGCGGAGTTTAATGGCTTGTAAACGTCAGGGCTTAGAATGCTAGAAGCATCCTTGACCCAGGCACGTTAACCGAGTTCTAACGAGCATTATTTAAGACGCGCAGTCGCTTCTCCCTGCGCTCGTTAACGCATCATCGGGGCATCGAGTTTCTCCTCAAGGAAATCAGCTTCTGAAATACGATATCGCGCTCGCGCGAGGAACGTTATCGCGGCGTTTCCTCGAGCACTCGTGCGCCTGTCAAACGAAACCGGAGGAAAACGTAGTTACATTCACGAGAGTCTCCGCACCGGAGTTAAGCAGCGGAGATTTATCACCTGGGATCCAAAGGAGCGGATGGGCCCACGTCGGCTGGCACCACGTGCCGTGCGACCCACTCGCGAACCACCGAGTAGCCTCGAACCGTGATCGATACACGAAAAGAATCGAACTCTCGCACCTTTGATCGCGAGAAAAAATCCGAGAAGGATCGTGGGTTAAGAACAGTGGACACCGCGCGAGCCGCGCCGAGTGTACGATGCCTTCCAAACTCAACAAGTGCCTCGTCGCGAGCGTGTCCGACCAACAGCGATTATTCCTTACCGCTCGTGAAACTAACGCACGGACAATATCCCGGTAGAGCCAACTCGCGGACATCGAGTGAATTTAACGAGAGGATCTCTCGACGCTCGATCGAGCTTCGAAAGCGTCTCGAAGGTCGACGATGATCGATGGATTTCCCCGCGAATTCCTTCCCCCAACTTCGCGATCGCACCCTTTGATTCGTACACCGAGGGAGATCGGCTCGAGCTCGAGGGTCGTCCCGTCACGGCACAACGGAGGGTCAAAAGGGCTTGCCTCGTCCACGTCGAGGCCTCCTTATCGCGTCGAAAGGGAGGAGATCTCGCCTCGAGAGGATTCCAGCCTGGGATCTCCTCGCGTATCCGAGAGAAGCTCCTCGCGCCTATCACCGGTCTTGTAAGCGCGTTTACATCGGTGCGGATGCAACGAACCGGCAGCGAAGCGGCGCCTGCTGCGAGCACGATGCACGATCAACGACTGCCGAAAGCGAGAGATCGCGCGGGCCGTTCGGACCGATAGACCATTGGCAGAGCGCTGGGACTCTCGGAGCTTATTTTAAAACCGCTGTCCTTCTAACTCGAGCGACCGTCCTGCTACGCTCAGCGCGACAACGCGCCTCGTAAACCGTCTCCTTGTAATCGCGGATTTCTTGCCAGACACCGACGACTATAGCGCGAGCTTCGAATCCCCCTAGCGCCATCCTGGAATACGCCATAAAGTTCCGCATCTTTGAAATCGCCTCGAAGGTTTTCACTTCCGACCGAAGCGATCGTTCCGCTAAGCGCCTTATCGATCCTACCGCCGTAATCGCGGATTTACTATCGGTTATGGAGAACTATACGCGTTTTTAATCCTCGTAGTGTAATGGATCTCGAGAATTTTTTTTAATTCCTAAAAGAGTTCGTGGCTAGCCGGTATCGCTTATTCGCCCTAAGAGTGGGGATCTGTAAACCTACTTTATCGCGCAAATGGATGGCGACCTGTCGGTCGTTTTGGCAGCGAGTGGGATACGAAGCAACGATCGAATAGAGATGGATCGGCGGTGGATACGCGGCGGAAGTCGTAAAGCAGAAACGGGAGCGGCATCGAGGATGTTACGGTTCTTGCGAGAGCGAGAAAATATCCTCTCGTAATGAACGATGCATCATTTTCATACCGAGCGTCTCGTTCGACGGGCAACGACGAATCGACTGGCATCGACCTACCGGAGTTGTTGGCATTACATCTCGGCCTGTCGACGAGCTTTCGTCCAATCAAACCCGAGACTCTCTATAGAGCCGCTTTCAATCTCGTGCCATGCGTTGTTATCGAGATGCGCTCTTTTCCGTGGATAAACAACGCGTAGCTGTGGACATGTGATCGGGGTGACGATCGCTCGTCCCTCGTAGTCGCTGAATTAGGTAAAGATCTTTTGATCCTTCATCTTTACGGTTTTTAAGGTTTCGAGGATATCGTTTGTAATAGAAGGGAATAGAAAGGGGATGGGCGCAGAATGATTTCCCTCCGCCCACGCAAAGTTTTAGGAAGTAAAATCTTTTTTGCAATCGACAGCGAGCCAACTCTACCGGTGCTTTCCTCACTCTCGGAGAACCTTAGTTTGAAATATCGTGGGATTTACTGAACGAGCAACGCGAGAAACTCGTGTCACGATTTCGAGTAGAGGATCATGCATAATAGTTTAGACGTCAAGGTGGCGGACCCGGAAAAACGACGTTTATTCGGAAATGGCTCAGTTTCTAATTACAGCGCGGTGCTGAACGCGATCGAATAATTTCCGAGGGTGTTGCCGATGAAGAAAACGGTTCAACATTTGGCTTATCGAAGCGCGTTAGATTTTGGGCAGTTCCGTACGATTTCTTAATCGCCAGGACCGTGAGTCCCAGAATTGAGATTTTCCTTCGTGCTGACGAACATTGCGAAATATTCCTGCGAAAAAGTATATATGAAATTCTACGATGTGACTGCTATTTTAACTCGTGCGACCTTTCCGTCACGTTTCAGTTACACCACTGCTTTACCGTGCCGGCACCTGACCCGACTTGGCAGCGGCACAGCGGAACTGACATAATAATAGACGTATTATCAATATGGTATATCCATACATTATATGCGCCACGTGGTAAATAAAACGCCTCGAATAGTTATCCCGTGCACCCAAAACTCGACTTTCGACGGAACTCAAATACCAATTTAATTCGTTATCTCGCTCGGAACGAACCGCGGTCAAGAGCTTGTTTTACTCTCGAAAGGGGCGCTGTTATTAAAACAATTCCATGGAACCGTTCAATTTTGGAAGGAGGATTAAACAAGATCTTGGTCGGCTCTTTTCGATCCCGATCTTCGAAGAAGGTTAGAGAAAAATAACGCGTGGAAGCGCGGATTTGTTCCTAACAAAATGGTCGAGGCTTCGACGCCGCAAAGGCTTTCCTATCCGCGAGGACCATTCCACTCGAGTTTGGAGAGCATCGTTATCCACCGAGGATGCGTTAAATGTCGTTGAACCGATAAACGGGCCCCGAGTTCGTCCGGCCAAGGAATTCTCGGAAATCCAAAATCGTACGTGTGACAACGACATCAAATTCCCTTCTCCAAGTTCTTGGGATTTGGCGGTGGCCGCACGGTGCTCCTTCCCCGTCGGAAGAGCTTCCCCGAACAAAGCCACTGAATCAGTTCGCCCCACGGACGGAGCATCCACCTTTGAGGTCCAAAGAAAGGTCCAAATGGCCTTTCGTTGGAATGTCATTACTCGGAAGCTTCGGTCGAAATAAAGCTCACGGCGAAAGGGACTCTGCCTCTTCCTCGACGGTATTCTCGGTCAAAGGCAATGACGATGGGTTCCCGTGGAATGTAAAAAAGGGACGAAAAGGATGGGACTGGATCGAGAGGAAGGGAGTGCTTTTATGAAGGGTCAACGTAGCAGGGAAGGTTTTATCGGTAGATCTTGGACAAACATCTCGAGGCCAATGACCACGTAGATTCTCCATCGTACTTTGTACACGGGGCCGAAGAGTTATCGCATCGGTTGGCAATCGAGAGCAGATAATCGTCGAGAACGTCGCTAAAATGTCTCGAGAGCAAGTTTCGCGCGGCCCGCGCCACGCGAATAACGAAAAGTTCGCGTATTAATGTGACAGTGAGATCCCGAGTAACGACTCGGGCCGACGTTTTACGTCCAGTAAAAACGCCATCGGGGTGGTCCTGCTCGTTTAACGTCCGTACTCTCGCGCTTTACGCGTCGATGTGAATCAACGCGCGCGAGTCCCCGAGCCACTTCTTTTCCGACATGTCGAACGTAGGGACGCGAAACGGAGATCGCGATTCGATCTTCGACGATCGGAAGGTGGCAGATTCATAACCAGGATTTACAAAGTAGGTGGAGACAAACCGCTGGCAATCCAACCTTCTAGAAGACGTTCCAAGCTCGAGCAAAGAAGCTCTTTCCTCTTTATCTCGACGATTTTCCGCCTCGTACTTGGAGCTGCGGAGCTCGTTTTCCCCGAACCGCGAAAGGCCACCCTCTCCCAGAATTATTTTTGCCTGGTCGTTGCAGTTGCGGCGCGAAAGCCCAAACACGGGGAGGCCAGGTCGTATCGAAGACTTAATTGGGCGCTACGTCGGCCCAGGGGAATGCGAATCCACCGATTTAACGAGGCCTCCTCGTCGCGCTCGTTCCACGTTCGAACCCTCCTCGAGGAGCCGCGATCGTCGGACTCTCGGAGCTATGCGTAAACGCCAGAGAGATGTCCCTGGATTAACCGAGGATTGGCGCATAAGCGGGTCGTTAGCGCGGGATAAATTCGCGATAAAGACGCGATTCCTTTGTCGGGGAGCCGCGCTCTCGTCGGTCAACGCTTCGCGGCTCCTCGTCGCGTCATTCCTCTTACTCGCCCGGAGAATCCCCGCTTTCCAGACGGGGGGAGAAAACAAAGCAACGTCCCCCGTTGCCTTAAATCACGCGCAAAGACGGCCTCGGAGAATCCGCCTCTGCTCGCTCCGCTGGTTATGCACGATCGCCCTCACCTCGGCTTCATCCGCAAACCATAATTCCTCCGGCGCGAAATTTACTGGCCGTCCTTCGCCCAGGATTTTCATCCGCGCCTTTTTCGACTCTTTAACCCTCGGTCCTCGACTCGGACGTCCGAGCGAAAGCTCCCTGGATTTTTTCAAGCTCCTTCACCTCGCCGCTCGCCGCGACGCGGACCGTCTGCAGAAACGTCTACGAGGCTTGACGAGTTTCCGCGAAGCTATTTCGCAAAACGCCCACGACGGCTCGTGCGAAACGGAGGGGAAATTTGAGGACGTGCTTCTCGCCTTTTCCCCACTTCAGCGCGCCGAGAGCTTTGAGTTTTCCGATCCTCGAAGTCGATCGCGACGAACGAGCGAAGGGCCTGCAGAAATCTCGATCAAGTAAGGCGATAGCCGATCGTGGACGCCACGATTGATCGGTGGGCGAATCGAATTAATGGGGCCGATTTTTCAAGCTCAACGTGGACTTGATTCTCCTCCAGGTTCATTAACGAGAGTACGATTCTTGGGATGGTATCTGGTGGAAAAACGCGTCTGCGCGGTGATCCAGGAGCGGCACGGCTGGTCTTCGATGCCGATCTCGAAGTGGAGCCCAGTGGCCGAACATCGGAGCGCACGACGACGACTTCGTCTTCGCTCGTCGGCGAACGACGACGTCACGGTTCTATTCCTGGCAGTGTGGACGCAGCGATATCTTTAGAGCAACCATCACCACGGTCGGTCCCCGAGCTTTCCTTCCCTCGGGACAGAAAACTACATATATATACATCATCGAGAAGCGAGATCCGGGAAGAAAATTCGATTGCTTCGCCGTATAATTATCTCCGCGCGGATAGTCCGCAAGGTGTTTTGCTCGTGGAGAATATAACTCGATATCCGCGCCGTTCGCGCGGCCGCGCGATATGAAATATTTCGTTTCTTTCTCCTACTCCATCCTAGATATCGCGTCCAGGCAAACTTCGGTTCGTTTCGGCTCGTGGCGCGCGAAGGCAGAAGCGATAAAGTACCGTGTGCCCGAGTGGCTCCTAGTCTCTCGCGCGCTTTTTCCCCTCGCCCCTACTTTCCGGGCCATTCGTTTTATTTCGGCCCACGAATATCTCGCAGAATAGACGTTTAACGCTAAATCTACCGGTTACTTTCTGGACATATTTACGTATACCTCGTGTATTCTTAAAGAAAGAGGGTATAAAGGAGAGATGTCGATCGATTCGAATCATCGAAGATCTCAAAAAATCCCCCCTTACAAAATACAGCGATTTTTCTGAGAAACGATCGATCTGTAGGTTTATTTTGACCGCTTCGGTAGGTTTAGCGTTAATAAACGTCGGACGAGGGAGGGATGGAGGAATCGTCGAGAGATTCGATCGCGAAGGCCGATCGATCGGGAGAGAGAAACGAGATTCCGGAAGAGAAGTCGCCGCGCCTCCTCATTGGGCGCATTTCTAAATAAAGCGAATCCGCCCTGCCACCGATTGCAGTCGGTGGCCGATGGTTGCTTTCGCATCGAACTATCTGTGTGCCTTGGAGCCCCGCCAGTGAAAAAGTACGACAGGGGTGCGAACGACGCCGTGGAACTCGTTTTGATGTTCGGCACGAACCGCGCAGCGTCCACGAGCTCTCCTCGAGATTGACCAAAACTTTTTTCGCTCGCCAAACACGAAGAGTTGCCGATTCATCCCTGTTCCTCAAACATTACCCGACTCGTGGCGCTCCAATTTTTGTCTCGCTTGAAATACGTGGAAATTTCTGTTCGCTCGAACGAATACTAGGATACAGTGGTTCCACGGTCGCGCGAACGAACTCCTGGAGCTTCGACATCGTCGTATCGAATTTTCGTACCGCGTTATAATCGAGAAAAATATATCGCGCTGTATAAATGATATTTGAAATCGCGTGGATACACGGATCGCCTCTCGAGCGATGCTCGAAGAACCTAACCGCTTTCGTGATCGTGCAACGCGCATTTAATGCTAATATACGATCCAAATATATCGTATTTTAATCCGTAAATCCTCGTCTTCGTGACGTCGTCTGGCATCGCGAATGGAGCTTTATTCGGGGCTGGAAAATGGATAATTTCTATCAAGAGTGGCATGGAGCCAAGGGCAATAATCTCGAACCGACGGTGCCATCTTGTGCTAATACTCCGTACCTTTATTTGCAATTATACCTTGAACAGTGGTCGTCTGGGAATATTTATTGGAGCGGGTTTATTTATTCTGCCGATGCTGTAACGTAATCAGAGACGTTCGCGGCTGGGTCGTTGCGCCGAAACCAAAGACCGGCAAGACCGGTCGTTCGTTTGCGCAAATAACGTTACGACCGGCGTGTCCAGCGGGTCGATGGACAGGAATAATACTTCGAATGAAAATACAGGACCACTCGAGAGTCCATGCCGATTTTCTTTGAGCGCCGATGCTCCACGCCACGAACGCCTCTAGACGTTTAATAGCGCGCGTATAAAAGATCCCCAAGAATCGAATCTCGCTTCTCGCGAATCCATCCGTCAAATTCTATAACCAAGATGTCAGACCCGTGACGACGTTTACTTTTTATCAAAATTCACGACACGCTTCTATTAAAATGCATCCGGAATTTAGGAGGTCAATTTCAAAGCGCGGATCCTTCTTCCAGAAGGCGAGGACCGTGTTTGGAGCTAGATCTCTCGAGAGACTTTAATCCCTTCGAGTTTCGAGACTCGGATACGATGCGTAGAAAATAAAGGAAATATCTCGTTGCTGGAGAATCGAAAGAGTATTAAGATGAGCCAGTACGTGTCCACGTATCGCCAGGACTACGCGTGGCCCGCTTCGAAAGCTTTCACCGCGCAACCTGCCCCCAGTTTCGTTCCTACTCCTACACTCTGCACCTGTGTCGCGGATCCTCCAAATTCGCAAACCCCCAACGCATATTTTGGCGACACCCACGACTGGAGCCGTACCGGTCCCATGGGTATTTTTTTGGACCCAAAAATTTATCCCGCGGAAAGCGGACGTACTGCGGATAAGGATTCGAGAAAACCGTGTCAACCCTGCGTATTCTTGATGAAGGTAAAAAGTCAATCTAGAAGAGATTTGATCTAAAGGGATACGTGCTTTAGGTAGAAGAAAATCGTCCTGCACTTTGCAAATCGCTACAAGAAGCCACACCGTGCAAGACGACTAAACGAACCGACGATGCCGATGGATTGAAATCGACCTATCAAGCGGATTATTTACACAAGCGTAAGTAACTTGATAGAAAACCACGATAGATTCTACAAGGTAATTGTTCAGTAGCTATCCGTATTATTTTGGTCATCGATTGATCGTTGTCACAGTGGAGGACGGATCTTGCGCCTCCGCAAAACCACCTGTCGATTGTCGACCGCACTTGCGACATCCACTCGCGAAACGGGCCGCGGACAGCGTGGGGCAATGCTGCAAAAAGAAACGTGGAAGGAAGGACGAGGACTCCGACGACACTCGACTGCCACCTTGGAAATCCGAGTACCAAGACAGCATAGGCAAAGTTGGCCTGGCAATCATGAAGCGGAAGACGCACCGCGGTCGAAAGTAAACCGTACCGTTTCTGGCAAGATAGACTCGACTTTCTGCGAGTACGCTTCATTTTTATAATCCGCTAGGCCATCGCCCCCGAATAATTTCGGTGCAAATAAATTCGATGGATATAATTTTGGAGAAATAAAGCACTTCCCGTGTCTCTCGTATTATTTTAAAAAATTTCCTTCGCACGGTTATATGTACAAAACCGTTTACAAAATCAGACACCGTTTCTGCGTAAGTATACAAGGTTGTAGTTTCAAAAACGCTATGAAGTTTGCCTATTGTCGATCATCGACAAAAACTCATGGTTCTTTCAAAAGACGAAGGAGCTTTCAGACGCAAAATTATGCGTGAAAATGCACAGAACGGCGGATGCTCGATCGATGCTAATTCATGATATAAAATCGCGTAATTATCTCGTAAAGAAGCATGACAAGCCTGACGCCGGCTCACGCCAAGGCCTTCAACACATCCAACAAGTAACCTCTCCTTTAACTTTTGCCCCAAATATATTCATCACCCTCCGGTAGACTTTAATTTCAAGCTCGTAACAATTCCATCCCTGTATTGAAAAATGTATGCTTCGAAGGGTGCGATGGCGAACTCCGGCCGTTTGCCAAAAAACTTTCGCGAACGCCGCTTCCATCCCGGACGACGACCATCCCAGAGAGACGCAGCACCGAAACGTTTCGCGAATTAAAAACCCAGCTGCTTACGAGAACAACGACGTTAATCCTTCTGGGAACAAAATTTCCGAGGAGAGCATTCTCGACGACACGCAAACCGAGGACGACAGCGACGTTGTAAGAAAAATCCAAGCCTCGCGTCAATCATTTACGATTCGCAACTTCGATTATCGCGATATCAAATCGTGAATCTTTTGAACGAATCAATAACTACGATTATTCTTAGCCCCGTCAACTTCCAACGGGGCTGCCTCGTAGAAAATACAACACGGAGACCGTCCTCCGTCGAAATCCTGGGTACGTTAATAAGGATCCACGGCTCGACGCGTCGGAGGCGATGCTGGCGATGCAAAGGCTGCAACAATTGAAGGAACTCCAGAGGAGGAGAGATCTGACCGACAGATATTACACTCAAGAGATCCGCAGGCTCATCGGCGAACGATATTTAGACCCGAAACCCACCGTGTCGACGCTGAAGCACGAAGAAAATCCACCAAGCTCGATGTTACCTTACTCGGGAATTCGATCGAGAAATGTAGACGGATTTTTGGATCGAGATATTTGAAAAAAAATCTTTGATCGTCTTTCGAAGGTATTCGGAGCAGTGTTTAACGATAATTGTGAATTTCCAGGCGCTGGAGCCTTGCGGAACCATGACGACGATCATGCGGCTGGACTGTGGATGCGTGCAAGAAACGACGAGGCCGATTTTCACGACGACGAGAGGTCGTGTTTTGAGGAGAACCTGCGACCAAGCGCAGGACGAGTTAAAGCTGAGTTCCTCGAATCCTCGAGAACGTTTGTTCCGCTCGGTGGAGCCAGGAGGGAGAAGAAGTTGCATCGTCAAATGTAAAAGACGGTCCTCCTTGGACCCCAGGGTGGGATTCGGTTGCGATGCTTCGCCGGAAAATACGCGAGAACGGGGAAAAGACGAGGAAAAAACGGGATTGTCGAGATTAGCATTGCGGAAAAAAATCAGCGACACGTCTACTACCTCTCTATGATTTTCTATAGAATTCTGTTATGTACAAGCCTCTATTGTTTCACCGCAGTTGTGTACAAACGTATTATTGTATCGAAAAAATATCGGCGATGATGTTGTGTATGGAAAAAAAAAGACAATGCGTCTCCTTTTGTAAACATCGTACCCTTGTATCGAAAGAAAATATGTACCGACTAAACGACCGCCAGAGAATTAATCCTTCATTTTCGCCAATTCTGGTAAAAGTATGAAAAATTTTCAACATAAATCTATGCGCATCTCAAGGCCGATGCAACTTCAGATCGCCAAAATCGTTTATCTCGAGTTGGTATTTCGCGGAAAATGTAAAATTCCAAGATGTAAATCGCAAAATCTCGGGAGGAAAGTCGGCTAGTTCTGGTCGGAAATAACTCGAAAAGTTTCGAGGAAAGTAGAAGGCGATCTCCACGATGGTGGATCGGGCGACGACGACGGAATCCGTAATCGTTGGCATCGGCATGACGTTTTTAAACGCTGTATTGCATTACGCTCTGTACAGAGGAGCGGTAGCTTCTATCGTTTTAATCAAACGGACGTTGCTTTGGTTTTTTCGTAAATTGCGAAAGTCTAACCGCCCTCCGATCGCCGTGAAGCCCACGCGTGTAAAATACCCCGTATGTTGCAACGTTTAGTCGATGTTTTTCGCGACAAAATTCTCGGTGTACTTTGCTGTATCCTCTCCTCGGTTAAAAAATTCATAAGTCACGAAAAAAGCACCGCGTGGATAACGAGAAACTTTGTCACTCATCGCGCCAACGAGTTATGCTCGCAACAATGGAACAAAATTAGTGGAAGAAATTTAATAGTTTAAGGAATCAATTCTATATTCGGCGGCTACTCCTCCGCGAAAAAAGAATTCGAGTAAATCATCGAGTTTCAAGGTGGAGCGTGACTAAACCACTTCTAAAAAAATGACTAATCTACTGGAAACCTTCGCCACGATCACGCATCGTGACTTTGGTTGGCCGTATTCTAAACCGATTATCGTGAAACCGGCGCAACCACCGATGAATACTGGTACACGTTTGTATCTTTCGAGGATAGAACCGGAGGATTGCAAATGCGATTCCCACGGTTTTCAAAACGACAAGAACAGGTACCTTTAACCGATTTAACAAAATTTCGAAGGCCCGCCTTTCTATACTTTATTTCCTTTCCCTTATTGAAGGACGGTTTATGTAATCCTTTTTCTTTTAAACCGTTAATATTATTCGAGTAATATTAAGTTCTCGAATGGAGGTACAAACAATTGGCCAGCAAAGAACGACGAATTCGAGATGAATTGATAGCCGTAAATCGTGAAATGGCTAATCTAACATCGAAGATGTTAAGTAGCACTTGCGAGTCCGACGACGACACGATGAAGAGCATTTACATGATCGATTACGAAAAGAGAGGTATGCTCGAAAGCGACAGTTTCATTAACCATTATGAACGGAAGCAAACGCACGATTCTTTTTATGGAGCGTTACTTATAGGTTTGCCGGTTACTCGATACAGACGATTAATGGCAGCCGCCTCTGACACGATCGATTCGCCTATTAAACCCGCGGTTACAGAGCTAATCGATGGATACAGAGACCCAACCCGATTCCGGTATTCGGCTATAGAAAGGCCCACGATTCAACCGGCAAAAACAATGAACCTTTTGGAAGGTGAGAAATATTCTGTACAAACGATTGCCGTTTGCTTGATCGTTGCGTAAGCAAAAATTCATTTTCAGTTCCAGAGAGCTTATCCATGTGGGAAGAGCCGCTCACAGGTCGATCGGAATATATGGATACCGTTAGCAAAATGGGCCTGAGTAATATGAAGAACCGACAACAATATCTAGAACCGATGCCTTCATCGAGAAGAAGATTCGGTGATTGTAAGATGTAGCTTAACCGAAATTACAGTCCCAAAAACAAAGGTTTTTTCGACTTCTATTGAATCGATCACCTTCTTGGAACGTTCGTTCTATTGTACGAATTTCGAGGACGTCAACAAAGTGCTTAAACGATGCATAGACGAACGATAATAATAGACGAGTGTACAAAGCGGACTTTATGTCTTAAGGAATTTCGTGGCCCATTTTATAAGATTCCGACCATGGAAAAATCAGATGTTTTCAGAATCTCCACAAAATGATTTAGTTTTACTTTAGGTTTTATTTTATGTCGTATGTTTACTTTCGGTTATTTTATGTTCGTGTTTAACTACAAAGTATTATATATTTATATATAATATGTGCCAAACTTTATTTTCTCTATATACAATATTCGTACTTTACAAATATGTGTACAATTAAATTTTACAAAGTTTCGCGGCTATCAGCTCGCTATCCCTCGCGATCTCGAAAACATAGTTCGATCGCGAGGAATACCGATTGCCCGGGTCTCACCACGTGGAGGTTGCCGCGACCAGAGACCCCCCACCCACCCACCATTCCACGCACGCACTCATCCCTTAACCGAA